>CM052809.1:59854329-59870950 GCA_028533885.1 Nasua narica | reverse complement strand
TTTTTTTTTTTTAAAGATTTTATTTTATTCATTTTAACAGAGAGAGAACACAAGCAGGCAGAGAGGCAGGCAGAGGCAGAGAGAGTTGTGAGTTGTGATAACAACTGCCGAGCAAGGAGCTGATCCCAGGACGCCGGGATCATGACCTGAGCCGAAGGCAGCTGCTCAACCAACTGAGCCACCCAGGCGTCCCTTGACTTTGATTTTAAATTTAATTTGAATCCCCCCCCAACTTTAATGAGATATAACTGATATTGTATCATGGTGCATGAAAATGAATCTTGGAACACTGAAAAAATTAAATTAAATTAAAAAAATAAAAAATAAAAATCATTGTTAACTACATGTATGAAACCATCACATTGTATCCTCTAACTTGATACAAAGTCTATCTTTTGACTGAAGTGTAAGTTCCTTGAATTGTGGGGGATAGGTCACATTTATTATTGAATTCAACAATACCTAACATAGTACCATATACACAGAGCTGAATGTTTGTGAATTTGAGATCATAAGTTCATTTAATAAATCCTTATCTTTTCTATCTTACTTGAAAACAACTGAAGAGTTGACTCTTAAATTCTCTATAAATAGGGCTCTCTCCACTTTAAAGCTGCTTAATTTCAAAATTTATAGTTATTTTTGTTTAATAGTACATTTCTTAACACGACACGAGAGTGATATGTACTCATTTGTTAAAGCATTCCTCAGCAAGCAAATTTATTTTAAAATCAGTTGAGGGCACCTGGGTGGCTCAGTTGGTTAAGCAACTGCCTTTGGCTCAGGTCATGATCCCGGAGTCCTGGGATCGAGTCCCGCATCAGGCTCCCAGCTCCACGGGGAGTCTGCTTCTCCCTCTGACCTTCTCCCCTCTCATGCTCTCTCTCACTGTCTCTATCTCAAATAAAAATAAATAAAATCTTTAAAAATAATAATAATAAAATAAAATAAAATAAAATCAGTTGAGATTTTTAAAAATTAGTTGAAATTATATTCTTATTTGCTGAGTTTGAAATACAAATTTGTGTGTTTGATTAAATTCAACACTTCTATTGATTAGGGAAATGAAATAGAAGCTAAAATTTCTGAAAAAAAAAGAATTATGACCAAGAGAAAGATTTTTCACCCAGTTCCTAGAAGTTAAAAGGCTATAATGGAATAATTCCAATTATAATAGTTCAAGAAAAATCCTGTTTGCTCTCTCTTGGATTGCATAGTAATACCACATAAAAATACTTCACAGAGTGGAGATACAATAGTATAGGTGCTAACAGAATATGCAAATGCAAACTATAGGCAACAAACCTTTGGAATCAAATTTATTTGTTCATTTCAGAATACTTCTATCACTGTAAAAAAAAAAAAAAAACTGAACTTAGGAGCTAGCAGACACCAACCTGAGGCACTGACTAATAATAAAGTTAATAAAAGTAAAACAGTTGGGGGCGCCTGGGTGGCTCAGTGGGTTGGGGCCTCTGCCTTTGGCTCAGGTCATGATCTCAGGTCCTGGGATCGAGCCCCGCATTGGACTCCCTGCTCAGCGGGGTGGGGGGGTGGGGGGGGAGCGGGGTGGGGGGAGCCTGCTTCCTCCTCTCTTTCTGCCTGCCTCTCTGCCGACTTGTGATTTCTCTCTCTGTCAAATAAATAAATAAACTTTAAAAAAAATTTTTAAAAAGTAAGACAGTTGAGTAGTTCTGAGTTTAATAATATAATTTTAGAAGTTTAATGTATTTGTTCTAAAAATTGTTCTTTTATATTAAAATTCTATTGGTTTTCATTCCTTATTATGTAAGTATACTACGTTTAAGAAGGGACCTCACGTGCATCCATTGTTGGCAGTTAATGATAATGTGAGCACAACCATTTTGTAGGACAATTTTGCTGAGTCTCTCAAATTTTCAAATGTGTATGCCCTTTGTTTCAACCATTCCACTTCTAGGCATTGACTTTTCATAACTAGTTTGTACATCTGCATAATTTTAGGTGTTCGAATATGCTATTCATTGTAACATTGCTTCTAATACTGAAGATCTAGCAATAATATATATTCCCATCAAGAGACATTTTGCTAAATACATAATGGAGCTGTGTGCTATGGACACAGGTGTTCACTATTTTTATTACTTTATTCTCTACTCTTGTCTGGATGCCGACTGCTTTTACAGTTTTCCAGAGTGGCTGTACCAGCTTGCATTCCCAAGAAGTTTATTTTTTGAACTTTGAAGTGTCTTAATATAATTCCAGATTTTAAAATGAATTATTGCTTTCATTTTTTTTATTTTTTTCAGTTGCTTTCAGTTTTTAAAAACACATATTCTGATGAGCACCGAGTGTTCTATGCAACTGATGAATTATTGAACTCTGATGATGTTCTCTATGTTGGCTAATTGAATTTAAATAAAAAATAGGGTGCCTGGGTGGCTCAGTTGGTTGAGCAACTGCCTTCGGCTCAGGTCATGATCCCGGAGTTCTGGGATCGAGTCCCACATCGGGCCCCCAGCTCCATGGAGGGTCCGCTCCTCACTCTGACCTTCTCCCTTCTCATGCTCTCTCTCACTCTCTCTCTGTTTCCTAATAAATAAATAAATTAAATCTTTAAAAAAATAAAATAAAAACACGTCTTAGAGAAGCCCTTCTTCATAAGAATGAGAATGAATTGTATTTTTTTGCAATAGTGCTATACAACAGTATAAATATGTTCTAAGGATATCATAAATTGTTTTTTATTTTAGTTATTTAACACTGTTTAATGTGTGACAGTATCTAAATGTGAAATACATTGTCATTTTAACTACTGAATGATGATAATCTATTAGGAATCTCTAAAAACCCCTTCTAAATATAGGAAAGAATCAAAGGATTGTAATTCATACAATATTCACTTTAATTGAATTTCTGCCTAGCTTTTTAGAGTATGTAGAAGAATCACCAAGAAATATTTTGTGAACAGTAAAAGCAACAAAGAAGAAACAGTAATAACAACAGTAGATTGATTTTAAGAAGTATCAAATTTCAATTTTAATTGCAGTCATTGTTTAATTTTCTCAAATCTTACATGTTGAATTAACTGATAGCAAATTTGTCCATGTTGAAAGTTATTATTTGTGTAGTAATTCCAGTTGTCATTTGATTTTTTTTTTTTTTTTGGGTCATTTGATTTCTTAACTGGTAATTTCTCGAAGAAGTCTTTGAAGAGGGGCACCGTGGCGGTGCATCTGAGTCTGGGTTTCAGCTCAGGTCGTGATCTCAGGGTCGGTGAGATCCAGCCCTGTACTAGGCTCTGTGCTCAGCATGGAGTTGGCTTAAGATTCTTTTTCCCTCTGCCCCTGTCACCTCCTACCTGCCTCCTATGCTCTTTCTCTAAAATAAATAAATAAATATTTTATTTATTTTTATTTTTTTAAAGATTTTTATTTTATTTATTTGACAGCGATCACAAGTAGGCAAGGAGGCAGGTGGAGAGAGAGGAGGAAGCAGGTTCCCCGCCGAGCAGAGAGCCTGATGCTATGTGGGGTTCGATCCCAAGACCCTGAGATCATGACCTGAGCTGAAGGCAGGGGCTTTAACCCACTGAGCCACCCAGGCACCCCTAAATAAGTCTTTTAAAAAAATGACGTCTTTGAAGAAATAGTACAACATTTTGATTAAGTTCAATACAGGCCTATAATAATAATTATCAAACTGTACTATATTAATGGTAGAATTAAGTCAGACCAAAAAAATAGTGCAACTCCATTTATCATTGCTCATTTAAATGGTTAAGTCATAGTCTATGACACATTTTGTTGCTACTGAAACATTTATAAACCTTAGGCAACTAAACTTCCCCAGGATAAGGGGCACAAGGGATAAGGATATGGTTCCAGGATAAACTGTACACATTGAAGAGTTCAGCCTTCCTTACAAACATTGTTTAAATTCAGAAAGTCAGTCGTCCGTCTGGAAACCTCATTATGTGCTCAAGAGATGTAGTTCTAGAACTAGTTTTTGCTGTATTGATGCTTGAAAACTTATTATTTAATAAAAATTGAATTCTAGATAATTCCTTTTCTTCTCCTCATCTACAGTGAGGATTTACAGTGAAGATAAATAAAAATAAAACTAGTTGCTGTAATGTGATAAGTAGAGAAAAGATTATAGGCCCTTTTATTTTCTCACAAATAGCTATAAACCTAGGGCATTCAAAAAGAATTCACGCGGGGCGCCTGGGTGGCTCAGTGGGTTGGGGCCTCTGCCTTTGGCTCAGGTCATGGTCTTGGGGTTCTGGGATCTAGCCCCGCATCGGGCTCTCTGCTCGGCGGGGAGCTTGCTTCCCCTCTCTCTCTCTGCCTGCCTCTCTGCCTACTTGTGATCTCTCTCTCTGTCAAATAAATAAATAAAATCTTTAAAAAAAAAAAGAATTCATGCAAAATCACAGTTGAAATGAAAACATTCCCTTTTTGCTAGGAAGTTTAGTGCAGTGTCTATAATGTCCCTTAATATGTTTAAAATCAGAACTGAGTCTGTAGCTTCAGTTTGTAGCTTCGCTATATACAAATTCCTTGAGATGTATCATACAATAGTTGGTCTGCAATAAGCATTAGATTTATTATCCAAATGTTCTCAATTACTATAATAGATTCATTACAATGTAAGGAAGACACTTTTTAAGTGAGTCATGTGAGAGTCTACCATATTTCAAAATATTTTTGCAATTTATTATTGGTCATCTTTTTCTATACAATTATTGGTATCTATTACATTTTATGGACTAGAAATTAATTTGATAGTGTACCAGTAGGTACAATTATCCCTTGGAGGTAGGTACTGTATGTGTGTGCATGCGTTCATAAGAAAGGAACGAAATGTGCAGAGATGAAACTGTCTTAATTTCTATAATTGGTCACAAGACCAGTTATATTTATAAATTCTGTCTTCTGGTACCCAATCCCTGTTTCCTTTGCCTTCCCTCACCGAGGACCTTAGCTGGTTGAAAGTCCCTTATCTGTCAGGGTGACCCAAAGTTTCATCAGTGATGGGTCTGAATCCTATTTTTGTTGTTGTTGTTGTTTTGTTTTAGTTGGAGTTTTTCATTAACTTTTACCATTGGACATAGAAGTCCTAGGAAGTGTCCAGAGAATGCCCTGCATTCATGTATGACTTCCTAACCATGTCGGGTAGTGCCAATGTAATCACATTCAAGAAACTGAACATATGTAATACCCAAACATTTTCCTTATATCCCATTATAATTTCTCCCCCCAACCCTCTCTGTCTCTCCTCACCCTCACATAGCCAAGTAACCTTTGAATTTTTAATAAATTTGATCACAAAATATATACTCTTTTGTGGGTGGAGGCTGGCTTCTCTGACTCAGCATGATTATCTTGGAATTCATTCATGTTGAGTACATCAATACATCAATCCTTTTTATTCCTAAGTAGTATTACAGTTTATGGATATATCACAATTTGTTCATTCATTTATTGATGGGTATTTGAATTATTTCCACTTTTGACAATTAAAATAAAGCCACTTTGAACATTTGTATCAATTCTTTGTATGGATATATGCTTCATTTCTCTTGGGTAAATGTATAAGAGTGGAATGTTTGGATTTGTGGTAGTTGTGTGTTTAACTTCTTACGAAACCTCCATACGTTTTAAAAAAAGTTGTGTTGTTGTTTCCAGGGGGGTGTGATAGTTCTGGATCCACATCCTCGACAACACTTAGTATG
This sequence comes from Nasua narica, assembly GCA_028533885.1. Taxonomy (NCBI): domain Eukaryota; kingdom Metazoa; phylum Chordata; class Mammalia; order Carnivora; family Procyonidae; genus Nasua; species Nasua narica. Next base: position 59,865,234 of record CM052809.1, on the reverse strand, counting down.
GCCAGTCTTTTAAATTTTAGACTTTGTAATAGGTGTGTAGTAGTATCACTGTGGTCTTAATTTTCATTTCCCTAACGATTGGTGAAACCATCATCACAATCAACATTATGAAAACATCCATTACCCTATCATGTGCTTATTTGCCATTCATCTGTCTTCTTTGGTAAAGGTGATTATTCAGAACTTTTGCCCATTTGTTTTATTGAGTTGTTGGTTTTTAGTATTAATGAGTTTTGATTTTTGACTTGTATATTTTGGATACAAGTCCTTTATCAGAAATACAATTTTCAAATATTTCTCCTCCTTTGTGGCTTTCATTTGCATTCTCTTTAATACATCTTTTGAAGAGTAGAAGTCCAACTTGAATGAGGTCTAGTTTATCACTCTTTTCTTTCACAGATCATGTTTTTGTGTCTGAGAAATCTTTGTCTAACACAGTGTCACAAATATTTTCTCATGTGTTATTTTTCTAGAATTTTTAGTTTTATATTTAGGTCTATGATCCATTTTGTTTTAATGCTTACATATAGTATAAGGCAAGAATCAAAGTTTATTTTTTTTGCATATGGATACCTAATAGTATTAGGACCATGTGTTGAAAGTTAACAGTTATTCATAATAATTTTCTCTTTTTGCATAACTGGTTTCCTGACTGGACTCTGACACAACCTGGCTGTCTTTGGAATTGTGATCTGAAGTTCTAAAGAATTTTTTTTCTGAATTTCTAAAGAATTTTGACTAATATTTTTGTCCAGATTATTATAGCCATTAGCATAGTGTCCAAAAGGAATCTTCAAGACAGACATGTAGGTAATAATATTCATTTTGTTGTAAATAAGTGAAAAGTTCTGCAATATATAATAATACAGTATTTTAGAAGACAAATGAGTATTTTCTCGGTTAGTACTCCCACAGTAAAATATTAGATTCTGAGTGCATCCAAGAGTTTGGATTGGGGTGGGTGGGGTAAGTGTTAATATGGCACTTAAATCAAGTGTTGAAAATAAATGACTATCAATTTGTTAAAAATATCTCTGGGTATTTAAGCTGAATGGATGGGTAATTTGCATTGGATGAAATTAACCAACTAACCAAACAACCAACAAATAAATACACCCCAAATCAAAACAATGGAATCAGTGAAGCAAGCCATGTCCAAAATGAAATGTTTTGTACTTTCATGGTGACCTAATCATTCATTTTATCATTTTTTCCTTTCAACTATTTTTAGGCCATAATACAGATAGACTAGTGATAAAAGTGAAGACTTAACAATTTGGAATCCTATGAGGGTATGAAGTTCCTTGTCATTAGAATCTTGACCCTTGAACCAGATTTTATTTTGGATCCTGGTAGGAAACAGAATGTGGAGATCATAAAGCATAAAGTTGGTACTTCTAAGCCGCCTGCAGCTTGTGCATTCTCTTTTACAACAATCCCAGGTTTACGGTGTATTGTGAATTAATGAGTATCTATATAGTTTTGACCAAGGCTTTTATTTAATAAGAAAGACTACTCTTTAAGCTAATGGTTTGAAAATACACATACCCTAAAAATTATTCTTAAATTTTAAACATATATAAAATAACCAATTGTGCTTTTTCTTCTGCAACTTGACTATGTGTTCATTTGCTGTTGTACAATGAGTAGAAAAAAAATCAGTAATACTGACAGACTTTCTAATGAGGTCCAAAGAGCCAGAATACATTTAAAATATTGAGAGAGATTCCCATACTAGTTTTTAGAACAAAGAATAAAGGAGGAGTTGGTTGATAAACTACCCAGAAATAGAAACCATGTTAAAGGTGATGTTTTGGCTGTTAGGCTTTCTTGAGGCCATAATATATAAAACTAACATTTTTATATTTCTTCTTTTGCCCAAGGAAGCCCTCAAAGACAGAATGCTGCCTTTAACCTTATTTTATATTCCACAGAGTATTTTAAAGACTAGAAAAATACTGCTCGGCAAAAATGATTGGGGCTCTGAAAGATCAGAAAAAATCTATCATTTTTTTTTTAAATAAGCAGACACTGAGAACTTCATCCACAAAGTTATTCCAAATTCAGTGTTCTAGCCAGGGACTTTTGTAGTAAATAAATAAGATTGACCTAGAGTTCACTATATTTTTGGATCTGAGTGTTTCTTTTAGATTGGTTTACTGGAAACTTTACCTACCTTTCTACAATAGTTTTATTTATATTTGAATTTTAAGTCAAATATTGAATTCCAAAGTGATTTTAATTTAGACTACTGAGTTTTTCAATACAGTTTACTTACTTTTTCATAACAGTCTGAAAATACTAAATCACAAGATATTTCTAGAAATTATTAAAATCACAATATTTTATATTTGTCATTGAATTTTGTTTATAGATTTTTTAAAATGAATTAAACACTTCTAAAAAATTAAAATGACAGAAATCAAAGCATTAATTCCGAAAACTACTAGTAAGTAGGTCTTCATAACTTTGTCTAGTGATCAGATACACATGCTCTAAAGAAAAATCTTTATCTTGGATAGATATGGCCCAGGTGTATGCATGGATTGTGATATTCAATGAGGAATTCAGGACAGTGTTCTAAAAACTAGGTGGCTGCCAAAATCACCAACTATGTTGGTCAATTGTGAATATCTAAAAAATGGAAGAAATATCTATTACAGTTTAAGGAAAGGGAATTGCAAAAAAGAGAGGCTGATTGATTACTAAAAGCTGATTCTGAATGACAGGTTTTGCACATATGATCTCATTTATTCCTCACAGCCTCATAGGAATTAAACAGTTGACCTGTTATTATATAGCTAGAAAGTGTCACATCCAGCACTGAGGTGTTTATTCTCAATGCCCTCTACACTACACATAGCTACTTCATACATATATACCAGCTAATAGTTATTCATTAATTTGATGGTAGCAACAACTTTATAACCAAATAGTGTCATTTGGTTATACTGCGGAGTGTATTTTTTTTTTTTTTTAAGATTTTGTTTATTTATTTGACAGAGAAAAAGATCACAAGTAGGCAGAGAGGCAGGGAGAGAGAGAGGAGGAAGCAGGCTCTCTGCTCAGTAGAGAGCCGGATGCAGGGCTCCATCCGAGGACCTTGAGATCATGCCCTGAGCCGAAAGCAGAGGCTTTAACCCACTGAGCCACCCAGGCACCCCACATGGAATGTATTAATGTAGATTTCATGCTATGTTTTTAAATACAGTTGTAGATTTTTTTTTAATTTAAATTTCTATCTTAAAGTTTATTTGGGGCTTCATTTTTATGATTTTCAGTGCCAATATTTTATAATATTGATGAATTTAAATTTGTCATATATTTTACTGGGATAAAATGACTAAATGTAGCCCAAATGACTAAATAAAATAGTAAGTTCTTATGCAATAAAGAAACCATTCAGAAACTGGATGGCCTATTAAAAGTTGCATATTTTTTTTTTTAAAGATTTTATTTATTTATTTATTAGGAAAGAGAGAGAGTGAGAGAGAGCAGGTCAGAGTGAGAAGTGGACTCCCCATGGAGCTGGGAGCCCAATGTGGGACTCCGGGATCATGACCTGAGCCGAAGTCAGTCGCTCAACCAACTGCGCCACCCAGGGGCCCAAAAGTTGCATATTTTAATGATGGTAATTTTAGTCTCTTGTTAAATTAACTTTTATAGTATTTAGTGAAGTTTTTTTGAAACTGCCAAAGAATTCATCATATTTTATCTTATTTTAATTTTAAAAAATATTTTATGTATTTACTTATTTAGAGCAGAGGTGGGGGGAGGAGCAGAGGGAGAAGTAGAGAGAATCTCCAGCTGACTCCACAATAAGTGCTGAACCCTATGTGCAGCTGAACCCCATGACCCTGAGATCATCACCTGAGCGGAGATCAAGAGTTGGACCCTCAACCAACTGAGCCGCCTTGGCCACCCCAAGTATATTTTATATTTCATTCACTAATAATAATAAAGCAAGTCAGTGGGTGGACTTCATATCAAGTAAGATTTTCAAATGAATTGTAATGATTTGGAAGAGTGGAACTCTTCTGCTATTTTTTACTGTCATGTCTAAAGAGCAGTACAAAGTTCATGTCAGGCATGTATGACTTAGTAGTTTTTATGTTACTAGAGTGATTTACTGATCAAACCCACCAGGGGATAGAAAATAGTTTCTCAACTGTTTAGGTTTAAAGCACTGGCTGAAATTAACTATTTCTATGCAGACACAGAACATTCTACTAAGAATGTGTGGTATACAAAAAAATTACTTTAATTTCTGAGGATGATTGCAGAGTGGACATCTTGGAGGATAGATTAGTTAACTTTAACTGTGTTTTAATGATGGGACCAAGATGGAAAGGCATCTGTCTACTTTTGGAAATAGTGCAAACAATACTTGGAGTAGTTACAACATTCTATCTTTGTGGTCATAGTCCATGACTAAATGTGCCATATGTTTATTTGTTTTTGCTTAAAATGAAGTAAAAATTTTGCTTGGAAATTGTTAAGAAATTTTTGTTACACAATCTAACTGGGACATTTTAAAGAATTCAAAAATAAGAGATTAGAATAAGTAGCTTAGAGTCACACTGCCAACAAAAATTATAATGAATTGTTTCCTAGTAATAAGTTTTAAATATGACAACCCTGACTGTGATTCAGTAGATCCTAAGACTATGTAAGTGATAACTAAAAGAGAATCGTGAGCCAACTTTGTAAACACCTTTTTAAATGGTTTTTTCTCATGGCTAATACGAAAGCAAGTGTAGTTGTAGGAAAAAACAAAAATGTATTTGTTAGTATACACAAGTACTTTTTTTAATTAGAAGAAAATTATTAAATTGATACTATTTAAAAATATTTCAGTATTGCTTTTAAGAAATTAGTTTTTTGATGAATGCTTATCTTCAATCATCCCTTTCACTGTGGATAGTTTGATAATTTGGTAAAAAAAGGGAAATACAGCATACCGTGTGTACTAAAACACCTGTCAGATTTATTTCCAAAGTATCTGTTTTCCTCGCTAGGAAGGACTTCAGTTCATGATAATTGAATGAATACTGAACAATTATCTAATAAATATGGACTTCTAGGGTCCTATTAGATTAGTATCTGAATTGACCTTATGATTGAGTCCAGACTCAGTTGCTGATTTTCTAATCCATAGTTGAATTTTCTTTTTCTACAAAAACAGTCCGAGCCCTTTATATTTGTATCTTGACATTTTCATTGCATTTCTAAAAGGAGAGAATTCCTCATTTTCTTTATAACTAAACGAAATAAAATTCATAATTAAAATTAAAGCCAAATGTGGCATGGCTAAAAAAAGTGCTTATTTTCCTAAAATGAAACAGAAAGGAGTGAAAGACTCCAACAGTTTGGTAACTATATATAGTACTGAGACATTGTGACAAATATCTGTTCCTCAAGATATGCTCCTCCGCCCTCCAACCCAATCTTCAGTGACTGTGTGAACCTATGGAGTCCAGGTAGAAGTGGGAATGAGGATATTTTATTTGAAGAGCAAATTAAGTAGGTCTAAACAGTGAAGCAGTGCTCTGAGGAATTGGTGAAGGCTTTTGCATGAAGAAGCAGCAAGGAAAAAATATGAAATGCATAAAAACTCTGCACAGCAGTTTTAGAGCTTTGATAAAATATAAAATGTCTTTAACCCCTTTGCTGTTCTTGCAAACGCCTGCAATTCAAGAATTTTATTATTCTGGGGCTAACGTAGTTTAAACCTCAATAACTGAATGTTTCCTTTGGGATACCTTCAGGCAAACTATATATTGATTTTCTCCGAATGCACTGTATTTTTCATTAGTACCAAGGTTTGGTGGATATCTAGTCATTTGTTCACCAAATTCCTCTGAAAATTAAAATGGACTATTCCATTTTGGCTGTGGAGTCTTCAGAGCATGGGCATTAATTTTTTTCTGTTGGACATTACCAGGATACACTGTTTTGACATTCATCTTGTCCAGGGCATATGATACCAAATCACCTTTTAACTTGGTCTACCATTTTCCTCTAATACCGTTCCCTATCTGCCTCTGGGGTTTGATGGCACATTTGACATTGCCAAGATCAAAATATTTTTCTGACTTATTTATTTTTAAACTATAAAGTTGCAGATTTGCCTACATAATGTGATTAAAATAAGATCCTGATCATCCTTTTATTTGAATTATCTAGGAAATGTAGTTTTTTAAAAGGCAAATCATCTTGAAGTGGCTCAATATTCATTGTTTCTTCTGTTGGTAAAAACTTAGTCTATGAGATAGGTAATGCAGTTTCACAGTTGGAAGTAGAATTACTGAAGTAATTTTGGTGTACCTTCAGTCTTATCTATTATGAACCACTTCTGTTTTCCTGAGTGAGGAGATCCCCAGCCTTTCTTAAAGCCTACACTGTTCACCATGCCAGATGTATATATCTGAGGTCACATATTAAAGAAAGCTTACTACTTATTTTGTTTTATACTTCTTGGTACCCAGCACAGTTTGACTCAACTAGCCACCCCCAGATATATATATTTTGAATAGTTGATACCTTTTCTTTGGTATACATTTAAATCATGTAGTTGGCCAGTGAGTGAGAAAACTAAGCCTCCTGAATTCATATACCAACATGGGTTTGTGGTTATTATTTAATTTTTATGATAACCTTCTGAGTAGGTGCATATTAATATACCAGTTTTACAGATGAGGATACTGATAAAATTGTGTGCCCTGTTCTAATTGTAAATTCATAATGCTTCTAGAAGAACTGAGGTATATTCTCTGGAAATGTCAAGCATCAACCATGACAGGAATAATTCAGGGAATCTAGGAAAGGCTCAGTGCAGACATATACTTGCTGTTTCATATTTACTATAATGCATCCTCAATTTTGAATTTCCAGTTTCAAAAGTTTGAAATTTTGAATGCCTTCTCTGAATAGATCACCATTCTAGGGATGGAGGATTCAGGGGTGAACCTATACAGGAAAGGCCCTTGTTTTTATAGAATTTACATCCATTCAGGAAGAATGGGAGTCAGCACAAAAAGAAACAAATGAACAAGGTTATTTCAGGTAATGGATAATGCTTTGAAGATAGTGAGACAGGGTGATGTACGAAGAGGGACTGAAGGAGACAGAATTGCTCTGGGACTGATGAGAGCTACTTTTAATTGTTTGATCCTTTATTGGGGAAGTGAAATTTGTGTTTAGCCTTGAATGATATAAAGAAGCTAGCCATGTGGACATATGGAAGCAGGGAAAACAAGTGAAATGACCCCACTGTGGTAATGAGCTTGATAAGTGCAGGCAATAGGAAGAAGGCAAGTGTGGCCAGAGAATAGGGTGCAAGGTGACAGCATCATTAGTATGAGAGGAGATCCTTTATCCTAGCTTAATAAAATTTATAATGTGGCTGTAATGTGACTTCAGGATTCAGAATTTAAAACTTTGAGGTCAAGATCAGTATTCACCTATAATATAAGATTTTGGATCAAATATCCTTTTATAAGAATTCATGTGAGAAGGAGATAAAAAATTCAACTTAAAGTTACAGGGAAAAATCCATTTAATGAAGTATTGAGCACGTCTGTGTATCAGACTCTGAGGTAGGTGGAGGTAGGTGTATGAATAAGCCATAATCCTGCCATTAAGGAAGTTTCTGAGAGGTAAAATGCAGGTTAAAACGATTACCTCTCAGTCAGATATATGAAAAATCAATCAAACTCAGAAGTTATCCTTGTGTCTGAAACTGCACTTAAATATCTGCTCAATTGCAATTAGCTTTTCCTGTCCGTTGTCCATTGTGTTTGAAATCATGTTTAAATTTAAGCAAAGTAAATTATACATTATGGGTGCTTATTAACTAGTCATTTATTAGTTTTATTAATAATACCTGAGATATTAAATATGTTCGATTTGTATGAACAACTACTATATTTGTGCTGTAATCATAACAGAATAAGGTAATAATGTAGAATTTTTAATCCATTTCTTAAAACTATTTCCACATATCCTGTCAGTTGCAATGGCATATATTTTGCTTTCTTAATATGACTGTAATTGTTCTAAATTTTCTTCTGAATTTCTAGAACGGATTAGTTTTAGGACAAACGTGGGTTGACACATTACTAGAGCCCCTTAATTTTTTCTTCTTTTTATTCAAAAAACAGAAGTAATAAATTCCCATGAAAAAGAAAAAATATTACAGAAATTTATAAAAAGTCAAAATCCGGATGAACTGCCCCTTCTGCCCTCCAATTCCAAACTGCAGAGGGTCACCATAAATAGTTTGGTGTGTGTCTTGAAACTTTTTTCCTACTTCTACCCTCTCCTCCACACACTGGCTTTGCTTAGTTTTCTGTTTATATGAGTAAATCATACTCTGCATGTTCTGTGACTCATTTAGCAGCCTATTATCAATATATTTTCAAGTTAATATGCATAGATTTTTAATATTTTTTTTAAAATATTTAAAAAAATATTTTATTTACTTGTCAGAGAGAGCACAAGCAGGGTGAGAGGCAGGCAGAGGGAGAAGCAGGCTCCTTACCGAGCAAAGAGGCCAATAGAGGATTGGATCCCAGAACCCTGGGATCATGACTTAAGCTAGGTAGACGCTTAACTGACTGAGCCACCCAGGCATCCCAATATACATAGATTTATACCATTATCTTAGGATGGCACAGATTTCCATAGAATCAATACCTCATAATGTATTATTATTTTTTGCTTTGTAAGATTGTTAATATTATAAAGCAGTCGGCATCCAGACAAGAGTAGAGAATAAAGTAATAAAAATAGTGAACACCTGTGTCCATAGCGCACAGCTCCATTATGTATTTAGCAAAATGTCTCTTGATGGGAATATATATTATTGCTAGATCTTCAGTATTAGAAGCAATGTTACAATGAATAGCATATTCGAACACCTAAAATTATGCAGATGTACAAACTAGTTATGAAAAGTCAATGCCTAGAAGTGGAATGGTTGAAACAAAGGGCATACACATTTGAAAATTTGAGAGACTCAGCAAAATTGTCCTACAAAATGGTTGTGCTCACATTATCATTAACTGCCAACAATGGATGCACGTGAGGTCCCTTCTTAAACATAGTATACTTACATAATAAGGAATGAAAACCAATAGAATTTTAATATAAAAGAACAATTTTTAGAACAAATACATTAAACTTCTAAAATTATATTATTAAACTCAGAACTACTCAACTGTCTTACTTTTTAAAAATTTTTTTTAAAGTTTATTTATTTATTTGACAGAGAGAGAAATCACAAGTCGGCAGAGAGGCAGGCAGAAAGAGAGGAGGAAGCAGGCTCCCCCCACCCCGCTCCCCCCCCACCCCCCCACCCCGCTGAGCAGGGAGTCCAATGCGGGGCTCGATCCCAGGACCTGAGATCATGACCTGAGCCAAAGGCAGAGGCCCCAACCCACTGAGCCACCCAGGCGCCCCCAACTGTTTTACTTTTATTAACTTTATTATTAGTCAGTGCCTCAGGTTGGTGTCTGCTAGCTCCTAAGTTCAGTTTTTTTTTTTTTTTTACAGTGATAGAAGTATTCTGAAATGAACAAATAAATTTGATTCCAAAGGTTTGTTGCCTATAGTTTGCATTTGCATATTCTGTTAGCACCTATACTATTGTATCTCCACTCTGTGAAGTATTTTTATGTGGTATTACTATGCAATCCAAGAGAGAGCAAACAGGATTTTTCTTGAACTATTATAATTGGAATTATTCCATTATAGCCTTTTAACTTCTAGGAACTGGGTGAAAAATCTTTCTCTTGGTCATAATTCTTTTTTTTTTCAGAAATTCTAGCTTCTATTTCATTTCCCTAATCAATAGAAGTGTTGAATTTAATCAAACACACAAATTTGTATTTCAAACTCAGCAAATAAGAATATAATTTCAACTAATTTTTAAAAATCTCAACTGATTTTATTTTATTTTATTTTATTATTATTATTTTTAAAGATTTTATTTATTTTTATTTGAGATAGAGACAGTGAGAGAGAGCATGAGAGGGGAGAAGGTCAGAGGGAGAAGCAGACTCCCCGTGGAGCTGGGAGCCTGATGCGGGACTCGATCCCAGGACTCCGGGATCATGACCTGAGCCAAAGGCAGTTGCTTAACCAACTGAGCCACCCAGGTGCCCTCAACTGATTTTAAAATAAATTTGCTTGCTGAGGAATGCTTTAACAAATGAGTACATATCACTCTCGTGTCGTGTTAAGAAATGTACTATTAAACAAAAATAACTATAAATTTTGAAATTAAGCAGCTTTAAAGTGGAGAGAGCCCTATTTATAGAGAATTTAAGAGTCAACTCTTCAGTTGTTTTCAAGTAAGATAGAAAAGATAAGGATTTATTAAATGAACTTATGATCTCAAATTCACAAACATTCAGCTCTGTGTATATGGTACTATGTTAGGTATTGTTGAATTCAATAATAAATGTGACCTATCCCCCACAATTCAAGGAACTTACACTTCAGTCAAAAGATAGACTTTGTATCAAGTTAGAGGATACAATGTGATGGTTTCATACATGTAGTTAACAATGATTTTTATTTTTTATTTTTTTAATTTAATTTAATTTTTTCAGTGTTCCAAGATTCATTTTCATGCACCATGATACAATATCAGTTATATCTCATTAAAGTTGGGGGGGGATTCAAATTAAATTTAAAATCAAAGTCAAGGGACGCCTGGGTGGCTCAGTTGGTTGAGCAGCTGCCTTCGGCTCAGGTCATGATCCCGGCGTCCTGGGATCAGCTCCTTGCTCGGCAGTTGTTATCACAACTCACAACTCTCTCTGCCTCTGCCTGCCTCTCTGCCTGCTTGTGTTCTCTCTCTGTTAAAATGAATAAAATAAAATCTTTAAAAAAAAAAAA
>CM052809.1:59767304-59853829 GCA_028533885.1 Nasua narica | reverse complement strand
AGTCAAGGGACGCCTGGGTGGCTCAGTTGGTTGAGCAGCTGCCTTCGGCTCAGGTCATGATCCCGGCGTCCTGGGATCAGCTCCTTGCTCGGCAGTTGTTATCACAACTCACAACTCTCTCTGCCTCTGCCTGCCTCTCTGCCTGCTTGTGTTCTCTCTCTGTTAAAATGAATAAAATAAAATCTTTAAAAAAAAAAAATCAAAATCAAGACTATACAGCCACACACTATAAGGAAAAAAGTCATTCAAGTGTGTTGGGCAATTCATTAATAAGAATGTTATATTATTAAAAAAAAAGACTTTGATTTCTCTTCTAGGTTGATAACAGTTACATATTTTTTCTGCAGTTTTCTATCTAAAAAGTTATAAAGTTGATTGGATCAATGCTTAGATGAAGACAAACTACTTACGGTTCCTGTCTTACACTTTCTTTCCAGTGGAAGCCTTCTGTTAGAATCAGGAAGCTTTTTCTTCAGGGTAACATGAGGTCCAGACTAACACAAATTGTTCACTAATTAATTCTTTTATGGACTTAAGAACTTCTGATTATGAGAATGTTCACTGAACATGAGAAAAAGCAGGGGCCTGGAGATTATGTATATTCTAGGGAATCATCAGAAGATTGAGTGGATACCTAGGAAATTCGGAGCTTATGACTTACAGTCTTTTGTTGTTAAAACAGGTATAACTATCCTCGCCTATTTACAGAAACTGTGAGGATTGGTTTAAAAATAAAAACAAAAATATGTCTCTAAAATTGATGCTCTTTAGATAAACTTGAGTCCTTCAACTACTTCATTGTAAATAGACTCAGTGATATCACAGAGAGTAAACTTTTATGAATTAAACATATTTTATATCCCAATAGCATATAGAAACAATAAGATGAAACAGAGTCCAAAAGTAACTAGAACTTTCTCTAGTAAGAGTTTGCCTTTATAGGTACGTCGCCTGAGTGCTCTGCTCATTAATAATGCACATGTAGACATACCACTACAATCATACTTTTTTCTCAGCCTGACCCTAAAATTAAACCATTAAACCATTAGAATTAAAGCATTAAACGAATAAATATTTGTTTAGTCACAATGAAAGAATGGATGAATTCAAGTCAAATTTGTGGTTAATTTCAGTGTACTGAAACTAGAACTAAATATTTTAAGGTGTATGTGTCAGAGCTTAGTAAAAATTACATTTTCTTTATGAATACGGTTTATTTTCATGGTGAACTTGAAGTAGAATGTCCTCTGTTATCTCTGTGAACTGAAATTAACCTCAAATTAACCTATATTATTATTTTAAATTATTTTTTCAGTGCTCATTAAATTACAGAAGGTGTTTTGCTCTTTATTTCAACCAGGATGCTGAATTACATCCTGATTGTCTGAGATAGTTCTATGTCTGATAAAAACAAGCCTTTTTTTCCCCCCTGGGAAGGTTATCACAACTCACTAAAGCAGCGGTTCTCTAATGTTTTACATTAAAATCACCTATGGAATCTTGTTAAGAATGCAGATTGCCAGGCCTCTTACCCTAAGATTCTGATTTAGTAGGTCAGGGGTGAAGTTCAGAAGTCTTTTTCTCAGCCAGCCCTTTCCATTCTGATGCAAGAGGTTGATCCAAGCCCTGCATTTTACGATTATTGCAAGAGGCCAAAATTTAAAATAGATTTAGTGAATTATTTGCAGTAAAACATAAATATTTTCATTACTTTTCACTACTTCGGATTTCATGTAGAAATTCTCCCATCAACCTGTTTGCCCTCAAATTCATAATTAAGCAGTCCATCTGGTCTCTTTCCTTTCCAATGGAAAATACTACTTTTTTCATCTTATATCTTATAATCTTCTAGTAAAGTTTGTGCAGACACAACTAATTGTCTTTATGAATAGAGCTAAGGCTTTGCATTTTATGTTTTGCTTCCAAATGTTTCTCTCTCAATTTTTAATACCTTTGTAAGAAACTGATGAGAAATTAGTAACTGTATTAATAACTGACAGAATGGTTAGCTAAAATTACTAATCACTTCTACCTTTTAAAAAAAGATTTTATTTATTTGAGAGAGAGAGAGAATGAGAGAGAGAGAGTGCATGAGCAGGTGGGAGGGGTAGACGGAGAGGGAGAAGCAGATGCCCCTGCTGAGCAGGGAGCCCCATGCAGGGCTCAGTCAGGACCCAGGAATCATGACCTGAGCCAAAGGCAGAGGCTTAACCCACTGAGCGACCCAGGTGCCCTATTAATCACTTCTTAAAAAATAAGTTTAAATTTTAGAGTAAATATGGATTTATGGAAAAATTATGAAAATAGTACAGAGATTTCCCATAAAACCCACACAATTCCCTCTATTATTAACATCTTGCATTAGTATGGCGCTTTTGCCGAAGTAATGAACTAATACTGATATCTTATTATTAACTAAAGTCCATATTTTATTCAGATTTCTTTAGTTTTTGCCTTCTATCCTTTTTCTGTCCCAGGACCCCATCCAGGATACCACATTAAATTTAGTCATTATGTTTCCTTAGGCTCCCCTTGGCTGTGACAGGTTTTCATACTTTGCTTGTTTTTGAGGATCTTAACACCTTTGAGAAGTACTAGTCAGGTATTTTGTAGAATGTTCCTTAATTGGAATTGGTCTGATGTTTTTCTCTGGATTAGACTGTAGTTATAAGGGTATTGGGAAGGAGGGCCACCAAAGTAAAGTACCCTTTTCATTCCATCATATCAAAATTATGTACTATCAACATGGCTTATTACTGTTGACCTTGACATTAACTTTGACAACCTGGCTTGGATTAAAATTAAACCATAGAGTTAATTTTCCCTCCCCCTTTTATAGTGTACCACTTGCAAGAAAGTCACTATGTGCACTTGCACTCCACACTTAAGGAGTAAGGAATTATGCTCCACATTATTTTGAGTTTTTCTGCATGAGAAATTTGTCTATTGTCTCTATTTATTTATTCAATAATTTATATCTTTGTGGAGTTATAATTCAATAGTGCTTTATTTTGTTGCTCAAATTGTTCCGGCTTTGGCCATTGGGAGCTTTTTCATTTTATTCCTACGTTCTTTGACATATTCCCATCAGCGTGTGTATGTGTGTGTGCGTGTGTTATATTTTCTTGCTCTCTGGCATTGCAAGATGCTTCAGGCTCATCTTATTTCCTACCTGAGTTATAGAATCAGCCATTTCTCCAAGGAACTTTGGTATTTTTTATTGGCTTCTAGAACCCCTCAGCTGAAAAAGCAAGAAAATATATGTATTAACCCTTGTATATAAACATATCTATAAATATTTCTATATATATATCCATTTGTATATATATTAAATTAAGCAGAAATTTACGCTGATGTCTTTAATGTTAATCCATTAGCACATGGATCATTCTAGTCTTTTCTTTGCTTATCTGTATGTAATCTCCCACTCCAAAAGTGAGAAACCTGGCTTCTACCATTTACCATCCTTTTGTTTAATTTTCCAATTCCAGTGTACATGTATAGTAGTTTCAATAACTTTATCAACTAGAGCACAGTACTTATGTACAGTTAGAGACTCCACTCATTTTCAAGTTACTTAGGTCAGCCACTATTTCTCCCATCCTCTTCCGTGAGGTTGTTTTATACATTTGCAATTTGATTAGATAATTTTGTCACAGTCTGCATTCCTTCTAGATGATTTTTTTAATATTTGCATATATTAAGGTTCTCTCTTTGTGCTTCGAAGTTCTGTGGGTTTTGACAAGCTCATACCATACATTTGCCATTTCAGTATCATACAGATAGTATCACCATCCTAAAAAAAAAAAATCTGTTCTTCACTTAATCAACTTTCCTCCCTGATCCAAAACCCCTGGTGACCACTGGCCTATTTATCATCTCTGTAATTTTGCCTTTTATGTCACATAAGGAAATCATACAGTATATTGCCTTTCCAAACTGGATTTTTTCACTTAGCAATATGCATTGAAGATTCATTTGTCTTTGCATTGCATTCATTATTTTTAATCAAATAAGATACTAGAATATATTTATTTCACTATCTGTGATTTTAATTTGTTGGAATCATATGTTAGCTGTACTAATAGAAGCAAGGGAAGAACAGTGAGCTGGTAGAGGAGGTGATTCACTCTTGAGGTAGGTAAGGTAAAGCTTAGTGGAGGAGAAGGAGAAACTTGGGTTAGGCCTTTTATTTCAATAGTGTTCATTGTAAAGACAATGTTAAATATACACGCACATGCACACACAGTCTCACCACCTTCACACAAAAGGTAGATTTCATTTGTGTATAAATTTTCAGTATAGATGCATAAATTTTTGAAGCATTGTCAGTAAAATTTTAATATTTTTTACTTAGTAATATTACTGAAATATTTTCATGTTCTCATGTACTTTTTACAATTATAATATTGCTAATTTATTTTGAAGATTTTGAGAGAGAGAGAGAGAGAGCTAGAATGGTGGAGAGGGGCAGAGGGAGAGGCAGAAGCAAACTTCCTGCTGAGCAGGTAGCCCAATGTGGGGCTGGATCCCAGGATTCTCAAGATCATCACCTGAGCTGAAGGCAGATGCTTAACTGACTGAGTCACCAGGTGCCCTAATATTGCTAATGTTTTATATTTATTTTTATGTTTATAAATTATGGCAAATTTTATTTTTCCTTTATACCTCAGTAAAGCTGGAAAATGATTATACATGTCAATTGTGGTTAATTAAGTAAATACAGAAAAGTATAAAAAATGTAATTCTGTTAACTGCAAAGGCAACATTTTAGTGTGTTTTCAAAAAGTCTTTAAATGGAGCTTTAAATTTTGTACATTTTAATTTTTTTAACAATTACAGTATTTTTCATTATTTAAAACTGTTCTTAAAACAGTTCTTGGGCACGCCTGGGTGTGCCCCGATAAATAAAATCTTAAAAAAAAAAAACCAACTAGTGTGGTTTATCTGGATGGCTTGGTTAAATGCTTCCTTTGGCTTGGGTCATGATCCCAGGATCCTCGGCGTGAAGCCCGCTTCTCCCTCTCCCTCTTCCCCTGCTTGTGTTCCCTCTCTGCCTGTGTCTGTCTCTGTCAAATAAATAAATAAAACCTTTAAAAAAACAAAAAACAATGTTTGGCCTTTGGTAAGTGTTTAGTATTAACTATTGTTACATGGTAAATGTCAGTGGGATATGTCTGGATTTTTCATGTGGATAGCCTCAGGTCTGTCTTCATCCATGAGCCAGTTTTTAACCCCAAGTGCTTTAAAACCTTCCTAGTTTACTTGAAAATATAAGGATTATATGATGTCATTATTGTAGCATTAAGCATGTTTTTAGGTTGATTAAAAAATTAGTTTTAAGTGATACTCTCAGAGGCTTGGAGTTGGAAGCTAGAAACTGTTTCCAGAAACCAGTCAAGAGAGTGTGGATTGTGTGTGTGAATCACCTGTCATGTCATCAGGCCCAACATTCTCAGTCTGTAAATTTTCAGGAATCTCAAATGAATACTTCACATTGTGACTTCATTAATGATTTCAAAAGTTTAGAATTCATTGAATAGGAGATACAGCCTTTCAAATAGAAATATGAAATTGTATTACAAAGAAATTTTGCATTATCCTGAACTCACAATCTTCTCTTTTCTTTCTGACACGTTTATTTTATTGATATAACACAAATTCTTTTTTTTTTTTTTTAAAGATTTTATTTATTTATTTATTAGGAAAGAGAGAGTGAGAGAGAGCGGGTCAGAGTGAGAAGCGGACTCCCCATGGAGCTGGGAGCCCGATGTGGGACTCGATCCCGGGACTCCGGGATCATGACCTGAGCTGAAGGCAGTCGCTCAACCAACTGCGCCACCCAGGGGCCCTATAACACAAATTCTTAAGCAACATTGCCAATATCCATTAGTATTCATAAATTTAAGAAACCAGTTAGGACCTTAGCCATCAGAGAGTGAATAAGAGAGTTATAAGACAGGTGAAAATATTTAAAAGATGCTTCTCAAGTCATCACTAATACTCAGAATTCCAGAGTAAGGGCTAACAAAATTCATCAGCTCATTACTATCAACAAACACCATTTTTTGTCAACAGAGAAGAATGGCTATAAGTTAAATAATACTTGTAAATTATGATAAAAATAAATAAACTATAACTTTAAAAACAAGCATCAAACAAAGCACACATTTGACAAGTGTGATAACCTCTGATGGAATGAAAAAACTGTAGTATTTAGATTTGTGCCTTTTGGAATATTAGAGCAGGATATTGTCCCAGAGGTCAATTAGTTCAATCTTGTTTGTTTTTTATTTGAAGAGGAGAAAATAGGGCCAGAGACGTTGGCTGACATTCAAGATCACTCAGCTAGTGGTAAAGCCTAGACTAGAAAGCTGATCAATATGTATCTAGTATAAGCTCAGTGTTTGAGACTGTGAACAATAAAACATGCAAATGTTGATGCTACCTTTCCTATCCTCAGGGTGACTGAAATCAAGTTTGATCTTTAAAAAAAAAATTATTTATTTATTTGAGAGAGAGAGAGAGTACGTACACATGTGTGGGAGCACACAAAGCAGAGGAGAAGGGGCAGAGGGAGAGGGAGAAGCAGACAGGATAATGCGGGGCTCAACCCTAGGACCCTGAAATCATGACCTGAGCTCAAGGCAGACATTTAACTGACCGAGCCACTCAGGTGCCCCAATTTGATCTTTTTCAGGACAGACATATATGTTCATTGCATGGTGGCAACTCATGCCTCAAAAATTGAGGGAAGGGCAGATTTGGGGTAAAACAATTACAAAATTATTTGTAGCCTCTTAATGTAAAAAATGTTCTTTACAAAGTCCATTTTCTTTGAAGTGTATATAGGAATAGAATTGAGTTCTATAACCCCACAAGTGCGGGGCACCTGGGTGGCTCAGTGGGTTAAAACCTCTGCCTTCGGCTCAGGTCATGATCTCAGGGTCCTGGGATCGAGCCCCACATTGGGCTCTCTGCCCAGTGGGGAGCCTGCTTCTCCCTCTCTCTCACTGCCTTCCTCTCTACCTACTTGTGATCTATCTCTCTCTGTCAAATAAATAAATAAAATCTTTAAAAAAAATTTTAATATTCTATTTAAGAGAGCAAGAGATTTTAAATGATCAAAAAGAAGTTTCTAGATCAGTGATATTTTTAAAATATGTAAGTGGAAATAGATTTTTAGCCATTATACAGCTTTGGGACATTAAGAAATTACCTAAAAAATATTTTGCATAATGGTTCAATATATATTTATCTTTCAACTGCCCCTAATTCAATTGCACATGTTATCACACTTAAAAACTTATACTAGAAATTTATTTTAGCCAAGAATATCCCAAAAGATAGTGAAAGGAGGGCATATATTTCAGCTATTCTCAGATACTTCAAACTGATCTTTGTGGTACTTCAAGGTTTTATTTTGGAAAGGACATCATAGGCATGCAAGTGTGGAAATGCCCGTAAGGGTTCATCTAGTTCATCATGTCATCCTAAGGATTATTAAAATTTCCAGATGCAAAACTAGTTATAATGGGCTGGTTTTCCAACCTGTGAACTCTGGAGAACTCTTCTAAAGGCAGAATCTCCTTTTCAAAGATATTAAAAATAAGGTTTCTCCTCATTTCACTTTTGCAGAGTCCCCAACCCTTGAAAGAGTTTAGAACTTAAACTTCAAATAATCTTCTCTTTGACAAGGTCTTTTGGTGTTCTTCGAATAATAGTCCTTTGTTTAAAGAAAATCAGACTTAAACTTATGTATTAAGTGATTAAAGTAAAGCTCATTATTATGTTTTCCATGTTACTTCACCTCTGATCTTTCAACTTTGACCTCTACTTTTGATCCATTTCCTAAGTATTAAAATATAACCACTATAAAGAACTATCCTTTATAATAGCACAATCACCAACATGGCCCTTGGCTATTTCTGATTATTCAGGCCTTCTTCTTTAGTTTTAAGACTACCTAGTATTTTTTTGGTTCATTTAATATCAGTGGTTACCCAACTTTCTTTTTCAAGGACTTTTCAACATATGTCTTATTACTTCAAACAGTAAAATCATTAAAATATTTGAAAATTTTGTTTTTTGCACCTGTGCTTATAAAAGTAAATAAAAAATTTTATTTTATTTACTTTTTTTTTTTTGAAGATTTTATTTATTTATTTATTAGGAAAGAGAGAGAGTGAGAGAGAGAAGGTCAGAGTGAGAAGCGGACTCCCCATGGAGCTGGGAGCCCGATGTGGGACTGGATCCCGGGACTCCGGGATCATGACCTGAGCCGAAGGCAGTCGCTCAACCAACTGCGCCACCCAGGGGCCCTATTTTATTTACTTTTAAAGACTTTATTTATTTATTAGAGAGAGAGAGGGTGTGAGAGAAAGCATGAGAGGGGAGAAGGTCAGAGGGAGAAGCAGACTCCCTGTGGAGCTGGGAGCCCTATGCAGGACTTGATCCTGGAACTCCGGGATCATGACCTGAGCTGAAGGCAGTTGTTTAACCAACTGAGCCACCCAGGTGCCCCAACAAAAAATTAAAAAAAAAACTATGTTAAGGTAGATAATAAAAAGTGATTATTTTTAGAATATTCTTGAATATTGTTGCTATGTCAGCAGTAACTAATACATATGTATATAATGAATATGTACATGCATATGCATATGTAAATTTCAATGGACTAAAAAATTGACTACATTAAAATCTCTGAGTTAATGATTTTGTAAAATCTTCACTGGTCATTTTTGGGATCTAAGTTATTACTCTGAAAACTGATCAATAAACGTAAACAATCGAGAAAGAAACATTCTATTAAATCTCAGAAATTTAAAAATACTACTTATCATTTCCCACCAAATATTAAGAAACTCTTTTCCTTCATGCCTAGCATTCCAAATTCATTTTATATCTGGCATAATTGTAATGGCACCTATGCTGGGGTTCCAGGATTTTATAAGATCAATTTGGAACATTTAGGGACTTATTAAGTAATATTCTTTTCAGTGATGTATTTCAGTTAAAAATTAGTGGTGCTATTTTTATTTTTTATTTTATTTTTATTATTAAAATGTTTTAAATTAAATATAGTTGACATACATTATTACATTACTTTCAGGTATACAACAGGTGATTGAACAAGTTTATACATCATGCTGTACTCATCACAAGTGTAGCTACCATCTTTCCAGATACATCGCTATTACAGTATCATTGACTATATTCCTTATGCTGTGTCTTTTATTCCTGTGACTTTTTCATTCCATAACTGAAAGAGTGGTGCTACTTTTAAATGAAACAATGGAATGATTTTCTTTGAAGGCTATGCATTAGTGAATTAAAAGGGGAGACTCAATTGTGAGAGAGTGAAGATTTCACTGGTGTTTTCTGCTAACCCCTCTGGACTCTCTAAATTCCTTCTTAGGGAGAAGCTTCCTCGAAGCTTGATGTTGTCTTAAAAAAATCTCAAGAACTCTTTAGCTTCTTGTGGGACAATGCATTTTAGCTTAGGTTTGTAACAACTCTCAGACATTAAACCAGTGACTTTGGGCTCCACAATTCCAGGGTTCCAGGTAATTGCTCTGTGCTTTTCTACTTTTGTAGCTGTACGATGTTGATACTTCCTTCCTCAAGATCAAATCCACTTTATGATGAATCTTGATCTAGAACATTTCTGTGCCCTGATACATTCAACTGCTTTCTTATTGTTAATTCCTTCTTATTGTTCTCCTTGCTGGTTTTGAATCTAATCTCAACATGAATTCTATGGCCAACTTCTTCCAGGGTGCATCCCTTCTGCTAGAAGGAAAGACAAAGTCCTACCTTACCTTTCTCTTATCCTTGACTGTAAACCCATTTACTCTCATTTACCAAGCATATTCACTTAAAATGGTCACTTCTGCAAACTTCCAGATGCAGCTAAAATGTTCTTATCTTTAGGAAGTCTTCCTCAAATTCCTCAGATGGAGTTTATGGTTTCATTCTCTTATACAGTCATGGAACTTGATTTGCAACTTAGTTGTAGCATTTTCTAAATGTTCTCTGGTCACTTATTCACTTAATGGTGTAGATCTTACTAGTTGGCAGCTTTTCAGCAGCAGAAGCCATGGCTTATGTATCTTTTTCTCTAGCACAGTTCCCAACCCTTGGTAAATATTCACTAAACATTTGTTGAAAGAATGAAAGAATTAATGAATGAATAAATAAATGAATGGTCTTTTGTGCTTTTGTTGTCTCTGCCAATTTCTTGTTTGTGCTTATGGCATTTTTTGTTTGTTTTCATGGTCACTATACTTTTACATTTATTAAGTGGAAATATGGTCTTCAATCTAATTAAGTAACCCTAATTCTTAATTTCCTCTTAAATTCAACTTGAGTAATACATGCATTGGTAAAGCACTTTGGGAATTTCATTTTGTATTTGTCTATGTGGGAAAATCCCAATTGAATTTCTACAAAAAGGCAAAAATGAGGGTTGGAAAAAAATAAGGGTTGGTCAAGAGAATAATCAAATAATTTGATTTATCTTATTAGAGCTTTTCCTCAACATAGGCATTTGATTTCTAATTTACTTGCAGTAGCTTTTCTTCCTTCTTAGTAGACTTTGTGAATCAGCAGGAAAGCAGCAATCCTATAAGTAAGTTAAATTTGAAAATTTGTTTTCCATTGACTTGATAGTAGGGAAGTCTGGAGCCAAATAGTGATATTTGTGTCTTGGCAACCTAATTACTCTGTCCCTCTGTCACTGCAGCCCTGGCCATACTTACCTAACCCTCCTGTTTTCCATCCTTCCACTTAAGAGGGTTTTGGCCTAGTAGATGGTGTGGGTTAGAAAGTCTCAGTTATGAGTCCCAGTTTCCTCTTCTTTAAAGAGGGATGATAGAGTTAGATGTTTATGAAGCTTAAATACATGATGCGCACACCGATTTTTGCGAATTCTAACAAATTATATGTGTAAATTATAGGATTGTTTTTTAATTTATTAGAAGCATCACTTGTAACATAATTTAGTACTTTTATTTGTGTCTCTCTGTCACTTAAGATGACAAGTAATGCAATAGTTAGTCTTGTTACAATTGGGATGTGCTTAGGACATGTTCTTGGGGGCATTTTATCATAGCCATCTGAAGAGGATATTTCTCTGTTGCCCACCTGTGAAGATTCATGTTCACAGGTATGGGTTGGAGGGCAGGTGGATGAGACTGACTGTGGACACAGTCAGTGCCAGGGAAGGCCTGGCAGTAAGGGCACAGGGATATTAAACAAGGAAAAGCAGAATATAACCACCCAGAGATGGCATTATGACCAAAGGACCAAGAAAGTAGACAGTTTTTGTTTTAAGAAATTAAGGTGGGGCACCTGGGTGGTTTAGTTGGTTAAGCCTCTGCCTTTAGCTCAGGTCATGATCTGGGGGTCCTGGGACTGAACCCACTTAGGGCTGCCCTCTCGGTGGGGAGTCTGCTTCTCCCTCCCCACCCATATTTAGTCTCTCTCTTAAATAAATAAATAAATAAATAAATAAATAAATAAATAAATAAATAAATATCGTTAAAAAAAGAAATCAAGGTATACAGATCAAAAAGAAAATTTATGTTGTAAACTGAGCCATTTGAAAGTGTAAATTACCAGATGAGGAAAACATCCCAAATCAACAGAAGAGTGCTTCTATCTATACCTGTTTTCATTAATAACTATTTCAAACCAGTACATTTGAAGAAAGATGTGACTATAGGTTACCCCTCACGACTATTCATGGAAAGCCAAGGGTGAAATCTAATTTATTAAGTGGTTTGTCTATTAGTGCATATATTGTACTGTCTTTTCTTTTAGGGGAGAAACTATATAATTGAGAAGGATATTAAAGGATATTAAAGCCCATGATGCACATGTGGGGACACATATACACACATACAAAGTACTTGTTAAAGGATATGAAAATGAATGAAATTTTATGGTAATCAGGTTTGTCTTTTTTGGTCTTCCAGGTAATTTTTTTTTTTTTTAAGATTCAATTTATTTATTTGACAGAGAGAGATCATATAGGCAGAGAGGCAGGCAGAGAGAGAGGAGGAAGCAGGCTCCCCGCTGCGCAGAGAGCCCAATGCGGGGCTTGATCCCAGGACCCCGAGATTATGACTTGGAGCCAAAGGCAGAGGCCTTAACCCACTGAGCCACCCAGGTGCCCCTGTCTTCCAGGTGATCTTAATTACTTAGTTTATAGTATTTCTAATGTTAAAATAAGTATTGAAGAAATAGCTAATTTGGGGAGGTTTCAGAATATCATGGAAAAGAGATTAATTAAACCTCAATATACTAGACAGTTCCAGAGAAGTGAAAAATAGATGATATGAGTGGTCCAAAAGAGAATCCAAAAGTCCAAAAAGAAAAATCTGGGTAACCTGATCCTCAGTCTTTGCTATTTTGTCAAGAAACATTTTCTTTACATATAGAAATGTTTCCCTAGCTAGTCTATGAGTGCTGTGAGCATTGTTTTCCAATACATTTAGTATAGTTTTACCCTCCTCAAAAATGGGTACTATATAAAGAGTATGGTTTGAAAATAGTAAAAGGAAGTGGAAAAGTAGAAAAAAATCACAGAAAAAAATTTCCTGCCTCCTAGGTGACATGTGGGTAAATTTACTTATTTCACTGGTCTCATTCTTTAATTTTATTGTATTGTAGCTCATTGCCTTATTAAATCATTTTGCTCTGAACTTTAACTCTCAAATGATGGTCAGTAGTTATCCATCAGTTTATTATTCACTTGTATCCTGAGCATTTTGCTTAATGTGTAATAATTGCTCCATAAATGAATTTTAAATAATAAATAATAATATTTTATATCTTTGAGGCAATTTCAGGCACATTGTATCAGTTTTTCTTACCTCATTCTGCATGAATGGATATCATCCCACCTAGAATGATAAAAGTAATTTTGTGCTTTTTCCAGGGTATGCTGGTTTGAGATGAGAACACAGTCTAAAAATCAGTTTAAGTTAAACCCAGGGTTGATTGTGGTTTAGTCTCAGAACAGACAGACCCATCTGTTGGTAGTTATCTTGGCTTCCCTCTCTATGATGTCACCCTTACCCTCCCCTATGACCTCTCTAGTCTCACCTCTTAGTACTGTCCCTCTTGCACTTCACTCCAGCTCCAGTGCCTCCTTGCTGTTCCTAAAACACTCCAGGTTTGCTCTGCATTAGTGCTTTCTCACTAGCTGCCTGTGTTTGGAACGTTCTTCTCATGGGTTTCTACTTGTTTAACTCTCTCATCTCTCATCTCTCATCTTCTCAACAGAACACTCTGATAGACATTACTGCCACTCATCAATATCCAACTCCCCTTTACCACCGGGCAGATCACACTTCCTTTCTCCCTTGAAGTTAGACAGGAGCAGTTGACTTATTCTGGCCAAAGAAATGTGAGCAGAGGTGCCATGTGTCACTTCCAAGTGGATGTTTTTAAAAGCCTGTGTCCATTCTCCTGTGTACATTCTCTTGTGGACAGTGCTCTCTTCTCTGTGTCCTTGCAGCTGTCAGCCTTTCAGATGGCGGGGTCTCTATTAGCCTGGATCCCTAAGTGAGGATGGCATGGGCAGAATGCCTACCAAACTATACCGGATATTTGCACGAGCCAGAAATAAACCTTTGTTGTTTTAAGCTACTGAGATTTGAGGGTTGTTTGTTACTACAACATAACCTAGCCAATCATGAATAATATCCTTAGCTATTACTATTCAGTATTGCAACCTATATTCTCCACCCCCTCACCAGGGCACTCGTTTTCCTTTATTCCACTTTACCTTTTATAACATTTATCATCTTCTAAAATAGACTATGTTTATTTTTTATTTTCTCTGTGCCCTCAAGCCCCTCTCCCCCTAGAATGTAAACTCCATGAGGTTAGGGCTCTTGGTCTGTTTTGTTCAATTATATGAGATAAGGCATTCAGTAAATACTTAATGAATGAATATTAAGCAACACCCTGTACTGTTCTGGATGTTGGAGATGCAGAGATAAAACACCTTCCCTTACTTACCCTAGTCTCATGACTGATACAGATAACATGTAATTATATTAGCAGTGCACTGAGTAAAGCAAAGCAGTACTGTTGGGAGGCATTAGTAGCTACTTCACCATGACTAGAGGTGTACGTTACGGAGGCCTCCAGACAGGTGATGTTGAGCTGGTATTTGAAGCCAATTAAGGGAGACCCAGACAGATAAGGGAGCAGGGAATTCTAGGCAGGGAACAGGATGTAATAAGAAGACCATGAGAAATAACATGGTTTATTTCAAGAGCTGCAGATAGTTTGGTATGGCTGAAGTGCCATTTATGGACAATGGAAGGTGAGAAGGGGCCAATGATAGTTAATTTTGTGTGTCAACTTGACTGGGCTAAGGAATACCTAGATAGTTAGTAAACCTTATTTCTGAGTGTGTCTCTGAAGGTGTTTCCAGATGAGATTAATATTCGAACTGGTGAATAAAATAGATAACCCTCTCCAATGTGGATGGACATCATCCAATTTATTGAGAGTTTAAATAGAACAAAAAGAAGAAGGAAGAATAAATAAGGTGTCTCTGCTGGAGCTGAATATTGATCTCCTGTCTTTGACTTTTGGATTTAGCTGAGAACTTACTCCATCAACCCCCCTGATTCTTAGGCTTTTGGACTTGGATTGAATTATACTACTGGCTTTCCTAGTTCTTCAGCTTATAGGCAGCAGATCATGGTACATCTTGGCCTCCATAAACACATAAACCAATTCCTATAATATATCTCTTAATCTTTCTCTCTCTATGTATCCTACTGGTTCTTTTACCCTGAGTAATAGAAATTTTGGACCAGGAGTGGTGCATGTTGAGATATCCCTTCTAAGGTGAAGGACAAGTTGTTACATCTGGCCCCTCTGAATTTTGGAGGCAACATATTCCTCATTTGAGTGTGTTACACTGGCCCATTTACTGAGTAATCTGAAAACTGCTGGTTTTAAGTGGAGCTCCAAACAAGAGAAGACTCTCTAATAGGTTCAGGCTGCTGTACAAGCTGCTCTGCGACTTGGGACCTATGATCCCACAGATTCAATGGTACTTGAAGGGTCAGTGGCAGATAGAGATGCTATCTGGAGTCTTTGACAGGCCTCTATAAATGAATCACAGTGCAGGTGGTTAGGATTTTGTGTGTGTGTGTGTGTGTTTAGGATTTTTTTGAAGTAAGGCCCTGCCATCCTCTATTGATAAGTCCTCTCTTTTTGAGAAACAGTTCCTGTCCTGTTACTGAGCTTAGGAGAGACTGAATGTTTGACCACAGGCCACAAAGTTATCATGTAACCTGAGCTGCCCATCATGAATTGGGTGTTATTCTGCTCACCGAGCCATACAGTTGGGTATGTATGGTAGCACTCCCATTATCGAAGAAGTGTTTATACATGATGAGGCCCTGGGCAGGCCCTGAAAGCATAGGAAGTTACATGAAGAAGTGGCCTAAATGTCCTTTTCCCTACCCCGCTCCCCAACTACACTGCCTCTTCTTTTCTGGTGTGTACCTATGGTCTCATGGAGAGTTCCTTACAAAGGCTGAAAGAGAAAGAAAAGACTTAGGCCAGTTTAGAGATGGTTCTGCATGATAAGTAGGCACCATTTGAAAGTCGACAGCTGTAGCACTACAGTCCCTTTTTGAAATATCCCTGAAGGACAGTGGTTAAAGGAAATCCTCTCAGTGGACAGAACTTTATATATCTTGTTGTATATCTTGTTGCTCACTTTTCTTGGAAGGAGAAATGATCAGGTGTGTGACTGTATACTGAGGCATTGGCTGAATGGTCAAGGACTTGGAAGAAACATGATTGGAACAGTGGTGACAAATTTTGGGGAGAGGTATGTGAATAGACTCTATACAGAAAACATGAAGATACTTGCATTCCATGTGAATGCTCACCAACAGGTAACCTCAGTAGAGGAGGATTTTATTTTATTTATTTTAATAAAAATTTCATTTGTTTATTTTTGTGAGCATGAGAGTGAGTGGAAGAAGAGAGAGAGAGAGCGCGCGAGTGCATGAGCTGGGCAGGGAGAGGCAGAAGGAGAAGCAGACTCCCCGCTGAACAGGGAGTCTGATGCAGGGACTCCATCCCAGGACCCTGGGGCTGTGACCTGAGCCGAAGTATATATGCTGCCGAAGTGAGCAGTTGACCTGAGCTGAAGGCAGACACTTAACTGACTGAGCCACCCAGGCATCCAGTAGAGGAGGATTTTAGTAATTAAGTGAATGGGAAGACCCATTCTGTGGATGCCAGTCAGTCTTCTTCCCTAAGGAAGAAGACTGTTGTCTCCCTGTTGTCTCCCAAGGGCTTATCAGGCAAATGGACATGGTGGCAGGAATGGAGATTATGCATGGCTTCAGCAACATCGACTTTCACTCACCAAGGCAAACCTGACCATGGTCACTGCTGAGTGCAACAGAGATCAGCACTGACCCCTCAGTGTGGTACCATTGCCTGGAGTAATCAGTCAGCTACCTGGTGACAAGTTGATTACCTTGGACTGCTTTTGTTGTGGAAGGGTTAGCATTTTGTTCTTACTGGGATAGATACTTCCTCTGGTTACAGACTTGCCTGTGCCAGATATAATGCTTCTGTCAAAACTACCATCTGTGGACTTATAGAATACCTCATCCACCATGATGATATTCTACATAGCATTACTTCAGATCAAGGAACTCTTAGCAAAAGAAGTGCAGCATTGGGCCCATATTGATGAAATTCTCTGGTCCTACCATATTGCCTCCATCCTAATGCAGTTGGCTTGATAGAACAGCAGAATGGCCTTTTGAAGACTCAGTTACAGTGTCAGCTAAGGGGCAATGGGCTAGGGCAGGGTTTTTTGAAAGGCTGTGTATGCTCTGCAGCTGTGAACCTGTGAAATCAAACATATTATACATTTCCAAAATATAGTGGTAGGATAGGGTTAAGATATACATTCCCATTCCAAAAGGGAGAAGTAGAAAAGAAAGAAGTAGTAACAAATCCAGGGTAGTCTTAGACCTAATAGATCAAACAACACTAAATCTCAAGGCTTGAAAACAATTCTTCTTGTCTCAGTGCTCTGCCTTCTAGACAGACTGGGGTAAAAAGTGGGCTGTCAAAGCTGTGGGTGGTCCCACCCTCACAGTTTTGCTGCATGCAGGTCACGATGCAACTCTCCTGGGATAGAGTCATATGCTGGTGTTTTACTGGTTTGGGGTAATGGGGGTGGCAGGTCCCCAAGGCTCTGCTGGGCATTGGCCTAGTGGGGACTCTGGTAGTACTACCCCAGCAGTGGTCCTCTGCCAGAGTTGGGTGCTTGGTGGCTCCTCCTTTTTAAAGGATTTATTTATTTATTTTAGAGAAGAGAGTGAGAGAGAGAGGGACAGACAGAGTGCGAGTACAAGGAGAAAGGGTAGGGGGAGAGGGAATGAGAAACCCAAGCAGACTCTGCTGAGCGTGGCACCCGATGTGGGGCTTGATCTCAAAACCCTGAGATCAGACTTGAGCCGAAACCAAGAGTCTGATGCTGAACCAACTATGCCATACAGGTGGGTGACTCCATTCTTTTTTTTTTTTTTTTTTAAGATTTTTATTTATTTATTTGACAGAGAGAGAGAGAGAGAGAGATCACAAGTAGGCAGAGAGACGGGGAGGGGGGGGAAGCAGGCTCCCTGCTGAGCAGAGAGCCGGATGTGGGGCTCGATCCCAGGACCCTGAGATTATGACCTGAGCCGAAGGCAGGGGCTTTAACCCACTGAGCCACCCCAGGTGCCCCAGGTGGCTCCATTCTTTAAAATCTGGATGGAGGTAGCCATGGTTTGACTTTGCTGGACACTCTAGGGCCTACTGGAGCTCTACCTGGGGGCTGAGGAATGTGATGCCAGAATATGGGAAGCTCATTTCCATCTGAGATCTCATCACAATGGCCTTTACCATCCATATTTCTACCAACATTCTGTTTATGACCATTTAGATATTCTTTAAGAGGATTGAGGCTGTCCTCAATGTCCTCTTCTCCTTCTAAGCTCTTCACCAGATTTGCTTTGAGCAGTTTTTTCATGGCAATGTAGGTTTTTTCTAGCATACACTGCAAAACATTTCCCTCTACCTGGGTTACCCACTTCCAAAACCGCTTTCACATTTTTGGTATTGAATACAGCAGCACCCCATACTTAGTATCAATTTTATGTCTTAGTGCTTTAGGCTACTATACAAAGATGTCACAAACTGGGTAGTTTATATACAACAGAAATTTCTCAGGGTTCTGGAGACTGGGAAGTCGAAGATCATGGCACCAGTAGATTTGATATCTGGTGGTATAAGTCCTGATTTGAAGCCAAAAATCTGAAAGCCAGGAAGGCCAGTGTCGGAAGGCAGAAAACAGATGTCTTAGCTCAAGCAGAGAGAGCAAATCAGCCCCTTCTCCACCTTTTTGTTCTATTCAGACCCTCCGGATTAACTACGCCCACCTACATCCATCTGCTTTACTCAGTTCACCAGTTCAAATGGTAATATTTTTCAGAAATGCCCTTACAGATACATGTAGAAATAATGCTTTACTAGCTGTGTGAGCGTCTCTTACCCCGTCAAGTTAACACAAAATATTAACCATCACAAGTCCCCAAATTTATATACTAAAGTCCTGATTCCCCAAGGAGATGATATTAGGAGGTAGGGCTTTTGGGAAGTAATTAGGTCACAAGGGTAGAACACTCATGTTTGGGATCAGTGCCCTTATAAAAGAGTCCCCACAGAGTTCCCTACCCCTTCTGCCGTGTGGGGATACAAGAAGTATGTGACCTGGAAAAGGCCCCCACCAATCATGCTGAACCCCTGATATCAGACATCCAGCCCCCAGAACTGTGAGCAATGTCTGTTGTTTTTATGCTCCCTAGTGTGTGGTATTTTGATACAGGAGCTGAATGGACTAACACAGGGCCAGATCATGAAAGACTCTGAAAGCTGTTCTAAGGAGTTTGATCTCATAGTGTGTAGGCCACTGAAGGATTATAAGCAGGAGATTGAGACAATCAGATGAATTGTATGTTAGGAATATTACTGTGACTGCAATGTGGAGATGGATGGAGAAGGTAAAAGGCTGATGAAATAGTCCAGGTGAGAGATGATAACAGTCTGAACTAAGGCAAAAGCAATGAGAATGCAGAGGAAGTGACAGTGACATATTAACTGTGGGGAAGACTCTAGAGGTTCAAAGTGGAAGTTTGCCATTTTATTTTATTTTAAACAATTTCTTACTACTATTATAATTTTAGTCACTGAATGATCTTGATTATGTTTACCAAAGTAGGTAAAACAGGAGGAAGACACATGATTGAGTTGAAGTGACTATGAAACTCCTGGATGTGAATACCCAGTAAGTCTATGGATGCATAGGCCTGGGTCAGTAGATTGAGGAAGTCATTAACCTTTAGGGGTAAAGCTTTGGATGTAAGATGAGAAGGGGACTGGAGAGGGGAACCTACAAAATCACATACTGGGATTGGGAAAAGAAAAGATAAATCTGGTTAGAAAAAGAGAAGGCACAATCCAGGATAAGAAGGAGAATAAATCTGTGAAGGCTGAAGAGAAGAGAGAGTGTCAAGGGTTCAACACATATTCTATGTGGAAGTCAAGAGTTTGGGAAGCAGCCAGTGGATTTGACTTGTAGTATGTTGTTAGGGACTGCAGGAAGAGTGAACTTCATTTTACTTACCCAGAATTATAGATATTCTGAAATCCTGCCTCAAAAGCTGTGAGCTGAGATGCTGAGGAACCGACTTGTTCAGGATCACACAGTTAATTAGTAGTAGAGTTGAGCTAAAATGCTCTTTGCAGTACTTCTTTTTTGACTTAGGACTAAATTTTTAGATATTTGAAAGGTCCTCATAAACCAGGCCTAATATTTTTAGTAATTGGACTCATTCATGTTTCCTCTTTTCCTCCCATGACCAAATCCAGTTCGTTGGCAAATCCTGTTGAGTTTTCCTCAAAACTGGATCTCTCTTCTAATCAGCTCTCCCCACTTCTACCACTGCAACTCAGTCCAGCCTTTGTCAGCCCTTACCAGTGTTACTGCAGAAGCCTCCTAACTTTTCCCGATGCTTCCACTTAAGCCTGCTCCATAGTCCGTTTTCAACAGAGCAGCTAAAATTGTCTTTAAAAATCAGATCATGCCACTCCCTTGCTTAAAACATTTCCCTTGCTTAAAACAATTGCGCTGAGTGTGAAACCCAAATTCTTTAAGTGCTCAACAAGGCCTCATGTACCATAACTATTGTCCACCTTTTGGACCATGTCACGCTCCACTTTCTGCCCAGTTATTGCTCCATATGCCATCCTTTTTTTCTGTCCCTTAAACAAGGCAGCACATTTATGTCTCACAGCCTTTAAATTTCTGTGGCCTCCTAGATGTTCTTTCCCCAAATTTCCATGTGGCTGCCTCATTGTCCTCATTCAGGTTTCAGCTCAGATGTCATCTCCTTGGAGTTTTCCTTCTCAGCCTAACTAAAAGAACCTCCTTTAACCCCTCTTCCAATTCAGTCTTTACTATTACAAAACCTATAGCATTTCTTAGCACTTTTTGAAATGACATTGCCTATTTGTTTACTTCTGTCCTCTATCTTTCCCATGAGAACAGGAACTCTGTCTATCCTGTTTACTTCGGTCTCCCATAGCCTAGAGCAGTGAATGGAGTATGAGATAATGGCTAACTCTTATGTTTGCCACTTGCCCAGCACTGTTCTCAACACTTTACAAATATTAACTTAGTACATTTTCACATCAATTCTATAAGGTAGGCACAATTTACAGGTAAGGAAAATGATGCACTGACTTAGGTCATTAAGGCTCTTGCCTAAACTGGTGAGTGGAAGTGCTTCTTAGACATCAGTACCCATCAGAATCACCTGAGGGGTTTGTTGTAACAGAAGTTGCTGGACCCCCACCTCAGTATTGTTGGTTCAGCAGATATGGGACGAGACCCAAGAATTGTCATTTCCAGTAAGTTCCCAAAGGATGTTGTTGCTGCTGGTCCAGGAACCACCCTCTGAGAATCAGTGCAATAGAGTTCACAGAGCATTTCTCACATTATTTTTTGTAATATCCATATTCCCATAACCCATGATCATGCCCACTTTGTAATTAAGGAAACTGAGGCTCAGAAAAAGTTAACTGGCCTTCTGATGACCACAGAGGAGGGAGTGAGTGGAAAAATTGCTTGGACTCATTTGGCTCTAAATCAGTGTTCTTGGTACTGCCCTATCAGGCCTCTCTGTGGCACTAAGTTTTTTAAAATGTTGCCTCAGATGTGGAGAAAGGGGAACCCTCCTCCACTGTTGGTGGGAATGCAAGTTAGTGCAGCCACTTTGGAAAACAGTATGGAGATTCCTCAAGAAATTAAAAATAGAGCTACCCTATGACCCTGCAATTGCACTACTGGATATTTACCCCAAAGAAGCAGATGCAGTACAAAGAAGGGCCACATGTACCCCAATGTTCATAGCAGCAATGGCCACAATCGCCCAACTGTGGAAAGAACCAAAATGCCCTTCAACAGATGAGTGGATAAGGAAGATGTGGTACATCTATACAATGGAATATTATGCCTCCATCAGAAAGGATGAATACCCAACTTTTGTATCAACATGGACAGGACTAGAAGAGATTATGCGGAGTGAAATAAGTCAAGCGGAGAGAGTCAATTATCTTATGGTCTCACTTACGTGTGGAGTATAAAGAAAATCATGGAGGGCATCGTGAGAAGGAAGGGAAGGGTGAATGGGGGGAAATCGGAGTGGGTGATGAACCAGGAGAGACTGTGGACTCTGAGCAACAAACTGAGGGTTTTGGAGGGGAGCGAGTGGGGGGGTGGGCGAGCCTGGTGGTGGGTATCGAGGAGGGCACGTATTGCATGGAGCACTGGGTGTGGTACATGAACAATCAATCTTGTAACACTGAAAAATTAAAATAAACATATTTGGGGAGAAAAAAAATAAAATGTTGCCTCAGTTGGAAAATTGTAAAGACTTCATGAATTTGGCAGATAAACAAAAGAACCCCATGGGAACAGAAGGAACTTACATCTCTACTCTGTTTCGACTTAATTAATCCGAGTAGCCAAGATGCTTTCTATACAAGCTGACTTGACCAAAATTTATTTTCATTCTAATTTAGACTTGCCATAAATATGATCCAACTGCTTTCCCTTTTTGTTTAAAACAGAAGCATATGATAGCATTGTAAGTGAGGTTTCTCTGGCTTATTACCGTTAAAGAAACTTTCTTGAAAACAAAGAAGAGATTCAAGACCATTTCCTAAAAATTATAATTTAAAATTTATAATTTAGTTCTTTCTATAAATGACACTTGTTCTAAAAAAAGTTTTTTTAAAACAAATCTTACAACAATTTTGACTAAAATTTCTGAAGTACTTGAATTTTTATTCTTAGATAGCAGCCCTACCACACACTAGAGACTTGAAGCTATAAAACTTTGTTTTCCTCGGGTTCTTTCAGGCATTAACATTCTGATGCCATATTCTTATGACAAAGACTAATAAGAAGAGAAAATGGCATACCCTGGATCTATTTTAGTGATAAAGATAGGAGTGGGAAATGGTAAAAATCTACCTTGTTCTCATTACTACAGTGCTAAAACTGTCATCAATTATAATCACTCACCACATCCCTAACGTGAGACTTTGTTGGTAACTTCTCTTCAACACAAACTCAGTCTCCTTTAATCCAGTGTATGTGAGAAATATATGTGGAAATATATTGATAGTGCTTACATTGATGGCATTCTCTTCACTTATAAAAGCATGTGCTGAAAAAGGAGTAATGTCAGCACATAATAACCAGGTTTCTATAAGACAGTTATTTCTGTTTTATTGCCCATCATCTTATAAGCAAAATAGAAAATGTTCCAAGCATTTACCTTGACCTATATTTCATAGTCATAGTTATCTATGCAGAATTTTTCTTTTGTCTTTGCTCAGTGTGCAAAAATGTCAATACATTTCCTCCCTGTCCTTTGCCTATGGCCTTCTGTTCAGTTTTGTTCAATTCGACTTCACTTGTTTCTTTTTTGTCTTTTTCCCTTTTTTGTCTCTTTTTCCCTCCCTTTGTCCTTCTCTGTTCTCTCTCCTCTTTCAGTGGATAATTATTGGTTCCATAATGTTCTAGATTTGGAAAGTAAGATACTTAGAGTCATGCTAGAGAAGAAAACATATAAACATAAAGAAGATCCATAGTTCAAGATGACTGTCCGATGAAACAAGAAAACAGTACACAGGAGGCGCAATAAGCATTCAGTGGGAATAGAGATGCCTATGGAACTGGTGTTTTTGAGGATGGTTTTATAAAAAACATTTCTTTTAATCTATTGCTGCACAAGAAGTGTCCCACAACGTAGTGGCTTAAAATAATAACTTGCCTTAATTGTACCATCTGGGCTGGACTCAGTTGTCTTCTGCTTCCCCTGGTATCTGCTGGTATTAGAATTGCAAGATGGCTTCCTACCGTGTGTGTGAAGCACCTGGCACTTCATCTAAATGGCTGGAACAAATGGACATCTCTCTCTATAAGGTCTCCCCAGGAGAGTAGCTGAACCTCTTTGCAAGGTGGCTCAAGGTTCCAACAGAGAGCACTTCAAGAGTAATAACCCCCAGTGTGCAAGTACTTCAGTACTTGCTTACTTTCCGCCTGTTAATATCCCAGTGCCAAAGTCAGTGCGGGATGCAATGAATACTGGGCAGCTCATGAACACTTGGTTTATGGGGGCCACTACTTCAAACAAAGCACTTGGAGGGCCTGAATACATATGGGGTGTGAGGAAAGAAGAGAAGTTACATATGGAGAATTTGAGCTTGAATGATTAGAAAAATTGTGCCATTCATTAGAAGAGAAGTTATATGGAGAAACCAGTCTATAGTTGAAACGATGAAAATGTCCATTAGGCAGACAGAAAATTTACTGGAATAAAGACATGAGCTGAGGGTTGAAGTTCTAAACTCTGGAGTCATATGCAGAAAAGAGTTAGTTAAAGCTTTGTCACTGGTGAGTTCTGATAAAGATAGGCAGATCAATGAATTTTGAGCTATGCTTATGGTTGGAAGCTGGGAGGAGAATAAGAGCCAGATTAGGAGACAAAAATATTGAATAATCCTTTCATAGTTTGTGTCACTGTTAGCATTTCTATATTTCTAGTTTAATTTGACTCTCAATTATATACATCTGGGAGTAGAATTTAATTGAGAAATAATTTGGCTTTATTTTAGCATGTTTTGATGTGGAGTACTTCTAGTGCTTTAAGTTATTGACTTGAAAATGTGTATTTATTAATAATAGCTAATATCTTGGAGACTTTCTCATGGTTCTCAAGTAGGTGAAATCATTGTATGAAAACTAAAGTAAATAATACAGCTTGACAGAATGAAGCTTTTATTAATTAATTTTACTTTATTAGTTTTATTAATTAAGCTTTATTAATCTTTGTGCTGTCCTGCTTTTAGAAAATAACAAAATTATGTAAAGGCTTGGTTTCAATGATGAATTAATTTTCTTCTTAAGAAGTGGACTTGATATAAAGGGTAAATTAACGCAAGTGCAGATTAAAAGTATGGTGCGGAAATATTTTCTTGGTATCCACTGACAAAGTAAATTCAATATTCAGAGGCAGTTAATAGTTTTCTAAGAGCCTGTTGTACATGTAAGTGAGAATTGTTGATTGAGGAATTGAGTTCAGAAATTCCCTCAGGCAGTGTCAGGAAGTTTCTGAGGTTAAGCTCTGTCTGATTTTGATGAGCTACCCAGGTAAGCCTCAGGTTGTATATGGTTAATATGACAATCAGACCTAACAACTGTGGGCAGGCTTTGGAGCCCTCTCACCCTTTAGGCAGAGGGGATGATATACCCCATAGAAGCCATTTGGATGAGATAAGATGAGAAAACTGTACACGGAGAGGCTGAGTAACATGGCCAAGGTCAGACAGTTACAAGTGGCAGAATCAGAATTCAGATCCAGGCAGATCCATCAGAATTCTGATTCCCAGATCCCAGATCTGGGATCCGTCTGAATTCT
Organism: Nasua narica; assembly: GCA_028533885.1. Taxonomy (NCBI): domain Eukaryota; kingdom Metazoa; phylum Chordata; class Mammalia; order Carnivora; family Procyonidae; genus Nasua; species Nasua narica. The sequence continues at coordinate 59,828,732 of CM052809.1, read as the reverse complement.
AATCCCAGAGTCCATTGGTTTAACCACTACACATATTGTTGCTTTAGTTTTAATTTGTTTTCTTAAAAGCTGCATTTTTTTTACATAATAATTTTGAGGACAGTAAATTAAACATTTATCTTGGTCATAAAGACCAAGATGTATTTTTAAAAATTTCTTTAGAAGATTTTATTTATGTATTTGAGATAGGGATAGAGAGAGCAGTACACAAGTGGGGAGGAGGGTCAGAGGGAGAGGGAGAAGCAGACTTCTTGCTGAGCTGGGCTGGAGTCATGTCCTGAGCTGAAGGTAGATGCTTAACCAACTGAGCCACCCAGGTGCCACAAGACCAAGATATATTTTATCTTCCCTTCGAATTTCTTTTAAAAGCTGTGATGGTTTGGACTAGGATAATAAAGTTATTCTTTGTATTAAATAATTTTGTCATTATATCCCTTATAGAGTCTTTTTGCTTATTAAGTATCTGCTTATTTAATCAACTGCATGATCCAGAAAAGTATATATGTGTCTGTATTCACTGAAGACACAGAAGAATATTTGAATTTAGCCTAAATAGAGGCGCCTGAGTGGCTCAGTGGGCTAAAGCCTCTGCCTTCGGCTCAGGTCATGATCTCAGGGTCCTGGGATCGAGTCCCGCATTGGGCTCTCTGCTCAGCAGGGGGCCTGCTTCCCCCCCCCCCCGCCCTCTGCCCGCCTCTTTGCCTACTTGTGATCTCTCTCTCTGTCAAATAAATAAATTAAAAAAAGCCCTGAATTTAGCCTAAATATTGTTTGAATAGAATACCTTCCTGATCCCATCTGAAAGCAACGATACTAAAATTAGAATATTCCATGTATCATCATTTTACAAGTACAGGAATATAGGTATCCATTAATCTATGCCTTCCATTCTGCACTGGAGGGCTGCTGTAAGGACCAAAAGAAGTTTTCTTTGTAGAACTGTTCAGTGCTCAACAAATGAGCCCATTTATGATAGTAAACTCTTTTTAAAGCCCATTTAAACTATGCCTTGTAGAGAGAGGATAGGATAGCTTATTGACTTACCTTTTAGAAAAAAAAATTATGAAAATGATTATTAGGAATAGTTGTAGAAGTTAGACCAGGAGGTCCTTTCTGCAAGGGTATGGCGACCTTGTTGAAAAGGAAAAAATGCTGATGGTGGCTGTCCAGGTGACTATGTTAATAGTGTCTGCTCAGCAAAAGGGCTGATGCCAAAAGCCCAGAGAATCAGGGAATGTCTGAGTGTGGGGACATCGACATGGTAAACACCCAATATTTTAAAGGGAATTTTAGTCAATGGGGTCAGAAGTCAGATCTAAGTTCCTGACTTCTCTCATGAGCTCCATTGACAAATAGAATTTTTAGCAAGGAGATATTAATATTCTTTACATTAAAATGCAAAGGAAATAAAGTTTTGAGTAAGTTATTTAAATAACATTAAGTTAATACTTAGTATGCTCTATTATTGGATTATCTCCTTATTTATTGTATTACTTAGATTTAAAAGTATTTCAGTTTTCAAAATTAATTCTTACAGTGTTATTTTAATGATCAGTAAAATGAAGAACTAGATGTAAAAATTTGTATTAAAATTATTGTAACATTCTTTAAATCCCTAAGATCTGGCAGTATAGTGGAACATTATGCATCATTTAAAATATTTGTTTATGTTTATAGAATTTCCTCTAGTCTGTAAATAAATTTCAAGTTCCAGTCAACTTTTAACATGAAAATAACCTTCACTAATTACTTCTTGATTTTAGCATTTTAAATGATTTTCACTTCAAGAGTATCTAGAATTAAATATATAGGATAACTGATGGTATACACATAGTGACTAGATAAATCATTCTAATAATTTTCAGGATGCAAAAGTAATTATATATATTATACTAGTAGATTTATTTCCTCATTTTAAGAGGGGCTATAATACATGTAGCTTTAATTTATTGTAACATTGAAAGTTCTGTGGGATTTTGTTACACCTGAACTAATGAATAACTAAATATCCTTTAGTCATAGTCTTTCATTCAGTGAACATAAAGTTTAGGCAACTTTCTATGTAGGAATATGAATCATGTAGTAGAAAGATTTTTTGTTAGCTACGTGTATCCCCATAGTGATAGTAGGTATTAAACTGAATCTAGAAGGAAATTCCTTACTTTCATATGATCTTCAAATAATTTTAAACCAACTAAATTCTTTTCAAGCTTGAATTTCATGTGTTCCAATAACCCTAGGCTCTTTTTGAATCTTGTTATCATAGAATATGTGATTTTAGAAATGTTTTTATTTAAGTCATAAAATAAAAGGTGCCCCTTCTATAGCATGGATATTGCATGCCTTTGGATTTAACGTGAGCCAGTCTTCTGTCAGCTAACACCTTGGTTAGAATGGAGTTCCCACAGAATCACAAAAGCTGAGAACTATATTTTATACGAAGTCTGTTACTGTTTCTACAGTGGGGGAAAGGGCTTGCTCTTTCATAGTGGATTCCAAGAGAGTGGGACCTAATAGAGACAGATTAGTGACAGACTTGCCTAGTGGCCTATGCCTACACTAAGAAACGAAGTTAGGACAGTTATTTGTAAATTTGATCCATACAAGCACGTTTTTTTGTTTTTGTTTTTTTCCTTGATTGAAGACTCAATTCTCCACTTAATGTTAGTCACTGTATCAGTCCAGTGTATTGTAATCTTACTGTTTCTTTGTAGAAACTTAGAGCAATATTCCATCAGTGCTAATTAATCCATTTTACTAGAATGATCCTAAAGGGTCAGAGGAGGATTATATCTAAACATATTAATTGAGCCACTCATTTGTTCTCTCTTTAATTCATTCAACAAACTTGTTGTCTTCCTAGTGTGTGCCATCCCTAAAACACATCAGTAAGTGGAAAAAAACGCCACAAACTAAATAAATAGGTATGATCCATGCTCTTATGAAGGTTCAGACAAGAGGAGGAGGCAGACATTAATCACATCAGCCTACTAATGAAAGTATAATTACAAACAAGTACAGTCTTTTATGGAAAGACCTATACTCAGTATATAGAGTATATAGAAAGACCTATACTTGTTTGCAAATATTTATAAATAAATATTTATTTATTTATTAAAAATAAATAATAAATAAGTATTTATTTAAAACTGCAAAAAAAAAAAAAAAAAAAAAGAAAGACCTATACTCAGAAAACCCTATACTCCGTATAGCAGAGCAGTTTTCTGTGGGTGAGGTATGGGTGAAAGAACGACTCTGCTGTAGTTTGCATAGGGTAGAGTCTGAGGGAGCTTTCTATTGAGAGAAGAAAAAAACATTTACAATGGTCCCAGGTGAGAGGAGCTGGAGAAATTGGAAGAAGACCAGCATTGAGAGTGTTCAGATAGTAATGGAGAGAGAAGCACAAGATAAATAACGGGCCAGACCACTTAGGAATTTTTAGGCCATTTATAAATTTTGTCTTAATCCTAAAAGCAAGTGGAAATTGTGGAAATGTTTTGAGAAAGGGAGTGCAATGAGTTTAACTATAGATCCCATAAAAATATGTCTAAGACATAAACCTTGGAATGTGTGAATGTAACCTTATTTGAAAAAAGGGCTTTGTAGATGTAATTAAGGATCTTGAGATGAGGTCATTTTGAGATTATTCCTGAGGGCTCTAAATCCAATGACATGTCCTTGAAAGAAACAAAAAAAGAAAAACCACGAAGAAGAGGGCCACAAGAAGATGAAACAAGTGATTGCAGTGAGAAACTATAAACCAAGAAATGCTGATAGTCATTAGAAGCACGGAAAGGACGAGGGACAGATCTTCTCTTAGAGCCTCTAGAGGAAGCACAGCCTTATAGACATCTTGATTTCAGACTCTGCCTCCAGAATTGTGAGAAAATAAATATTTCTGTTGTTTGAAGCCATCAAATTTGTGGTAATTGGTTATGGCAGCCCTAGGAAACAAATATGGGGGTGGTGATTCTTACTTTGTCATAGATGTTTCAGCTGCAATATGTGAAGACCTGATCAGCCCTAGTCCATCATTTGCTGTTGGGTAGCTTTTCCAAGTAGCCCTCTAGCTTGAGCCAAATTTAAAAATTATGCTTGATGGGGCACCTGGGTGGTGAAGCCAGTTAAGCCTCTGACTCTTGGTTTCAGTTTGGGTCATGATCTCAGGGTCATGAGATCAAGCCTAATGTTGGGCTCTGCACTCATTGCAGAGTCTGCTTGGGTTTCTCTGTCCCCCTCCCTCGGCCCCCCTCTTCAAATAAATAAATCAGTCTTTTTAAAAAGATTTTATTTATTCATTTGAGAGAGAGAGAGTGAGAGAGCGCTTAAGTGGGGAGGAGGGGCAGAGGGAGGGAGAAGCAGACTCCCCGCTGAGCAGGGATTTTTTTTTTTTTCCCCTGGTGACACGGGGCTCCATCTCAGGACCCTGGGATCATGACTGGTGTTGAAGGCAGTCGCTTTACTGACTGAGCTACACAGGTGCCCCAGTAAATAAATCTTTTAAAAATATTATGCTTGTTGTAGTCCTATTTGTTTCTGCTTTTGTCACTTGTGCTTTTGGTGTTATAGCCATGAAATCGCTGCCAAGATCAACATTCTGAAGATTTCCCTGTGTTTTCTTCTAGGATTTTTACAGTCTCAGGTCTTACACTTAAGTCTTTAATCCATTTTGAGTGGATTTTTATATCTAGTATAAGGAAAAGGTCTAATTTTATTATTATGCATGAGGATATTCAGTTTTCCCAACACTATTTGCCAAAGAGACCATCCTTTCCTTGTTATGTGTTCTAGGCACCCTTGTTGAAGATCACAGTTGACTATAGTATATATGTGGGTTTATTTCAGGGCTCTCTATTTCTGTTCCATTGCTCAATTTGCCTGTCTGTATGACAGTACCATACTATTTTGATTACTTTAGCTTTGAAATGTATTTTGAAATCAGAAAGTTTAATGACTCTAGCCTTATTCTTTTTCAAGAGTGATTTGGTGATTGTGGTCTCATGGTCCACTTGAAAGCAAAAATAGACAAGTGGTACCATATCAAACTATAAAGCTTCTGCACGGCGAAGAAAACAACCAACAATGTGAAAAGGCAACCTATGAAATGGGAGAAAATATTTGTACACTGTGTATCTGATAAGGGCATCCATGGCTCCCCCACAGCTCAAACACCAGGGATTTAACTGGGACCAGAGGTTGTGTGGCACACTCATCAATGCCCATGATCACGGGCCTCTGGAACTCTTTTAATCTCTAAGAACTGGAGCTAGGGTCATTAATGGACAGTCTTAATGGAGACAAGAAGCTTCTGGGGAGCCAGATAATCATCTCTTTGCAGTAGATAAAATTCCTTGTATGAATATAAAAAAAAAAAATGTAAGGAACTTCTACAACTTGATAGCAAAAAAACTAATAATCTGATTAAATTAAGTTGGACTATGGACTTGAATAAACATTTCTTCAAAGACACAAATGATCAACTGGTACATGAAAGGATGCTCAACATCACTAATCATCAGGGAAATGTAAACCCAAACTATACTGAGATATCACTTAACACCTGTCAGGATAGCAATTCTCAAAAAACAAAACCAAAACCAAATGTTGGTGAAGATGTGGAGAAATTGGAACCCCTTGCACACTGTTGGCGAGGATACAAAATAGTGCCAGTGTTATGGAAAACAATATGGGGTTTCCTCCAAAAATTAAAAGTAGGATTACCATATGATAGTAATCCAACAACTCTACTCCTGGATATTTATCCAAAAGAATTGAAATCAGGATTTTTTTTTTAAAGTTTTTATCCACTTATTTGACAGAGAGAGAGAGAGATCACAAGTAGGCAGAGGCAGGCAGAGAGAGAGGGGGAAGCAGGCTTCCCGCAGAGCAGAGAGCCCAATGTGGGGCTCGATCCCAGGACCCTGAGATCATGAACTGAGCTGAAGGCAGAGGCTTTAACCCACTGAGCCACCTAGGCAGCCCTTGAAATCAGGATCTTAACGCGGTATTAGCACTGCCATGTTCATTTCAGCACTGTTCATAATTATGTGGAATCAACCTAAATGTCCATCAACAGAGGAATGGATAAAGAAAATGAAGTATATACAGATAGTGGAACATTATTAGGCCTTAAAAAAGAAGGAAATGCTACTATTTACCACAAAATGTATGAGCCTTGAGGATACTGTGCTAAATGAAATTTCTAGTTTTCAGAAAGACGGGTACTACATGATTTCACTTACAAAAGGTGTCTAAGAGTCAAATTTATGTAATCAGAGTGGAATAATGGTTGCCAGGGGCCAGGGGTAGAGGGAAATGGGAAGTTACTATTGTAGGCATAAAGCTTCAGTTAAGCAAGTGAGTAAATTCTAGAGATTTGCTATGCAACATTGTACCTTTAGTCAACAATACTACATTACACATTTACAAATTTGTTAAGAGGGTAAATCTCATATTAAGCGTTCTTACCACAATAAAATAAAATTTAAAAAAATTATGCTGACTTGGCCTCATCTTGTGAGATTTTCCTAAACTGGGGCAGTAACCAAATGTAGGTATCCACTTTGTGAGATTTACAAGGTTTAGCCACTGAGGGAGTCAGCAGGAGGTAGAAGGAGGCAGTCTCTGAGAATGGAGGGTGAGGGCCCTGAAGAGGAATCTTGTCCCAATGTTCATGTGTTGTATCTTACTTGTGTTTTCATTTTCTTAAACCTGGAAAATACCTATTTTATGAACTCATTTTTAGGATTAGCAGATCTGTTTATACAGAATTTAGCACAGTTTTTGGGAGGAAGTAGCAGCTAAATAAATGGTATCAATTGTTATGGTTATTCCAAAGGGGTTAGGAAGAGTCATCTTAAATCTCTGTAAGACTGTTGCCATTGATGAGCCACTTAAGTTAAATGCTCTGAACTCGAGTCTGGGTAGCTCAGCTCATTTTTGGAGACAGGCTGAATCTGCTCCAAAGTAAGACGTGAGGCAGAAATCCAAGAGAATGAAAAAAGGTAAGATTTTTAGGATTTTCAAATAGCCTCCTTTTGTACCATTCAATTAGGCTTAGGGGTAAAAAAAAAAAAAATCATACTGTTTAAAAATCACATAGTTTGGAAACATCTGTATGTCATCATACATATCTGTTAATTTTATAATCTTATTTCAAATCTGGTTTCATTGTAATTTTGTATACAAAGGAAAGAAATACTCTCCCAATGTACTGACTTCCTAGATGCTCCTTGGATGCTTCTGAAAGCTGCATTTGATGCTTTCCTTTCATAAGGGTCTTACTTTATTATTACTTAGCAAATGACTAGATACTACCTTAGTGCAGTTGAAGAAATGTTACCACATCTCCTCAGAATGACCATATGTTTCAGTAAAGATCCATTTATTTTAAACTATGTTTGAAACTCACCTAGGTTCATATTTTCTCACATTTTATCTGAGAAATGCACAATGTTTATTTGTAAAATGGAAACGAATTTTGATATTGCACTTCTTACTGCTGTGGGGTTTAGAGTTGACTTCATATCATTAAATGCATGGATGAATTAGCGTACGTATTTGCATGTATGATATATCTGTATTTCAAAGCAAACATTTCAAAGGAGCACCAAAATATGTATGTAAAATTTCTATTTGCCTCCTAGTAATGTTCATAAGAGAGGGTATGCACTACAGATCTGGGTTTATAAGGAAAAATTGGACTGTTTGGAACTCCATTACCCAATTTTCATGGGCATACATGTATATATGCAAATTTGGCGAGTGTTTATGACATAATTTGAAAATCTGACAATAAATAAGTAAGATCAAATTCTACCCACAGGTGACTTAATATTGGTCAAAACATTGCTTTTTCTCTTCTGTGTTTACAACACAGCCAAGACACACAGGCCAAGCATAGTTTGTGAGACAGTTACTCACACACATTTCATTTTATAATGTGGACACTTTACAGTAAATAACCTGAAACCAAGGACATATTGGAAATAGTGCCAGGGGCTGCTATGCTGTTTTAGTTATCCATAAATGTAAACTTCTTTAATTAAGCACAACACGGTCTCATTTTTTTAATACATTTTTCTCCAGATTTTAGTTCTTAGTTTTTATTTTATTATAAATAGATTTGAATCATGATTTAAGCATACGAGGGCCCGGTTTCATTTTGATTTGTGTGTATCCGATTCACACGGAAGTTAATGGGGGTTATGAATACCTACAGAGAAGAGAATACACCCAGAGCCTCCAAAACAAATTTAGAACAATTTAAAATGCCCTGGAGTAATAAAGAGCTAGTTTAAGAGGTCAGTAGGAGGGTAAATATATGTTTTAAAGATTATTTTTGTGAAAATTCTTGTGGCTTTGAGGCCGAAGGGAAGAATAGATGGGTGTGAACAGCAAAAAAAAAAAAAAAGATAAACTAACAATTATGCCTACGGTAAAAGTGTAAATTACAGTTTACCTTGGCAGAAAGCATGTGCATGGTAACATTTTTTATGAGAGCTATTTGTATTTCCAAGAGCTGTGTAACAGTTGTTTATCCCTCAGAATGTCCTTCTGAGGTGTGCATTTCCTACCAATCAGCATTCTGTGACAGTGACCTGAGGATACATTTATCATTCAGTTTCTGAGATCAAATATTTTAAGTGATCAACTAAGCTGCTGTCAGTATGTACCTGTGCAAATGAAAAAATAGAGAATAAACAGGCGTTTAGAACTTGCCTCAGATAATTGAGTGACAGCATTTGGATTGGATTTCATAAGGAATCATGCAGTCGTGTTATATAAGAGACACGGAACACACTTGTTGCCATGTACCATGCCTGCTTCCCCATCCTTTCACTTCTTGTCTCGTCCATAGTAAGCCTTGTTATTAGTTCTCAAGGTGCCAGGAAAATACACTGTTAGAACCTCAGTTTTGAATGCTATTTAAATGTTGGCAATCCTACCCTCTTTTTAAAAAAACCATCAGAAAATATTAATTAGATCAGTGAAACCAGATACACACCTTCATTCCCACCGTCCCCTCCCCAAGATAACATAACAAAAATAACCTAATGCCAACAGGGCGATAGAACATAGACTACCTGTTTTGATTTGGCATTATGTAGTTTAAAAACCATTGAACTAAAGTCAGAACCTGAATTCTAATCTAGTGCTTTTTCAACTCCGGCTGCTCATTAGAAACATCTGGTAAGCTTTCAGTACCTACAGACGCTAGGGACATCCCTTCCTCTCCTTGAGAGTCTAACTCAGTTAGTTGGTTTGGGGTGAGGATTGGTCATCAGTATTTTTACAAACTCCTGTCAGTTCACTGTTCTACTTTCCATTCTATAGCATTTAACTTTTACGAATTCCTTCAAGAACTCAGCCCCCCTTAAACGTCTATTTTCACATTTCTAAAATTGAAGCAACACATACCAAGCCTGTTTGTCTCACACAGTCATGAAGATCAAATGAGATGATTTGAAAATTTGTGAAAACTAGGACATACTGTACAAACGTGAGACACGAGGATGATCAGGTTAGCTTTCTTGTGATTTAAAGAAGTCAATTTGAAGAAATCTTGGGAAAACTTTTTCCTCCCATCTCCAGTTTCTTTGATTTTGTACATTGGTTCCTTGATAAAACTTCAGTCTATTTTTACTTAAGTATATACTGTGTACTTGTTTATGCAGCATTAAACATTAGTTTGCTAATTGATTTCTGTCAAGTCAGTGTTAGGGACAGATAGTGAGAAATGCTCATTTGTGTGTATGTGTGTGCACGTGTGCACACACGTTTGTCTACATAGTATCTGGGAAACACTCTTGATAAAAAGAGTGGATAGTGATAAACATACAAAAAGGCAATTGGCCAAAGCATGTCATAGTTTATTCACTCATCCAAAAAATACTCTTTTGAGGAATAAATATGTGCCAGTACCTCAGCCAAGACATAGAAATAGATGACATTGTCAACGCCCTCAAGGAATTCACAGACAATTGACAATGACAGACAAGTAAACCAACACTTATAATACCGAGTCATGAATGTTGCAATTGAAGGTTTTTCAGCATCCTGAAGAGTCTGTAAAGAGATGTGAAGGGCATGAGAATGTGGTCAAGTAAGGCATATGAGAAAATACGAAGGGTGAATTGAGTCTTGAGGAACACACAGACGTAAGTTAGGTGAAGGAAGGACATGGGTCCTCCAGTCTGAAGGAAAAGTGCAGGAGGAGAATTGATGGAATGTAGCCCATTCAGGGAAGGATGTGAAGTCCATATAACAGCATGTGAGAGTGTACTGGGGAATGTATGGGTTTTCTATTTATTCTGAAAGCTATAGGGATACATTTTATTTTACATCAGGGGGTATAGATTAGATTGCTTTTTGGTAAACTCCAATAACCATGGGAAAGGGAGGGAGATGGACTAGAAGACAGGAGAACAACACAGTTCATCATTGATGTAGTCCAGGCAAGAAAAATGATTTGAGACTGAACTTAAGGCAATAGTCGTAAGAAGGAATAATTTAGTAGGTCGAGCCATTTAACAGAGTAGAATCAATAAAATTCAGTTACAGATTAGTAATAACTCATTAAACATTTGAAAAATAACACCAACACATGAATGCTAGGACATTAAAATGGGATTGTAGTAGTCCCAATAGTGGCCCCCCAAAGATGTTCATGTCTCAATCCCTGGGAACCAACCTGTGAATATGTTACTCTATGTTGTAAAAAGGACTTTGCAGAAATGATTAAGTAAATGATTTTGAGATTACCTGGGTCAGCCTGATGCAATTACAGGGGTCTTTTAAGAGAGCAGCAGGAGGATCAGAGTTAGTGGTAGGAGATGTGACAGTGGAAAGAAGAAGTTGGGGTGTTGCGAGGAAAGGAGCATGAGTTAAGAAATCTGGGTGACCTAGAGAAGCTGCAAAAGATAACATGAATTCTCTAAAGCTAAGGTGTTCTGCCAACACCTTGATTTTAGACTTCTGACCTCCACAACTGCAAGAGAATACATTCTTTAAACTTCTAAGTTGGTGGTAATTTGTTATAGCAGAATTGGAAGCTAATACAAGGGCTTTTCCTGCCATAGTGTCAGTGGAGAGCCAAACAGAATAGATATCAGGATACTAAAGTGATTGTGACAGACCCCCATCCTCTCGCGTATATTGCCAATTAGAAAAGTTGCCTTTGGGAGGGGATATCACAGCCTACTGAAGAATGCTCCATTGGCATATTTGTAGAGCTTAGAAATAGATATCCTAAAGTTAGTTAGGAGGAATGGAGGGTTCATACCTGATTCTTGACAAGGAAACATGGAAACTACCTAGGTTCCAATGTTACCTAGGCATTGGAAACAGAGGGGCTAACTGACCACTTGGTTGTGCACCAAGAACAATGGTGCTATATAGGAACTGAAACCTTTGGTTACTATTGTCTTTCTGTTCACCTTATCCAACACCCACTGATCATTGAACCCAAATAGTCCTGTAAACTTCATGCCTTCTTGGAATTGCTACATGACCGTCACCGGACATTTCTTTTCTTTGCACTTGGTGTTACAGTCTCAATTTCTTGGACAATATGTCCTCCCTATCTTGTGTTTTCTTTCTTAATGTTGTTGGAGTACATCTAGAAGTATTTTTCCTTAGAAAGGATATTAGAGGGGCGCCTGCGTGGCTCAGCCGTTAAGTGGCTGCCTCCAGCTCAGGTCATGATCCCAGGGTCCTGGGATCCAGCCCTGCATTGGGCTCCTTGGTCTGCGGGAAGCCTGCTTCTCCCTCTCCCACTTCCCCTGCTTGTGTTCCTTCTCTTGCTGTTCATGCTGTTCATGTGTCTGTCAAATAAATAAATGAAATCTTTGAGGGGATAAAAAAGGGTATTAGAAAACTTTTCTGGGTACTTGTGTGCAGGAAGGCATTTTTTTTCTCCCTCCCTCTGTCCATAATTCAGCTGGGTATAAAATTACAGGTTCAACATCGTTTAACTCCAAAACTTTGAAGATACTGTGTCATTTTCTTCTACCATCAGTAATGAGATTCCATTCTCTTTCATACTCCTTTTAAACTCCTGTTCTTTCATACTGGATGTTTTCAAGAAATCATCTTAAAATCTTGGTGACAGAAATTTTATAAAGTATGTCTAGTTGAAAGCCTTTAAAAAAAAATTCTCCTTCTCATGATGTGGTTCTTTTGGTTTGAAGACTACCCTTCTCCAACTCTGGACATTATATTCTATTTCTTATTTCTCCTTTTAAAAAAAGTCATTTTCAGATTTGGTTATATTGATATTAAATCTCCTAGAATAATAAGAGATTTTCTAGAAAAATCTGTAAAATCTATTTTTTATAAAATCGTGATGCATTCTCAGCATTTAGTTTTCTATTAAATTCTTTATTTCAAATACCATATTTTAAATTTCCAATAGTTATTTATGTTCCTTCTCATCTTTTCCCTAGGTGCATATTTTTGTTTTATGCGTGCATTATTATCTTGAATCTCCCTGAGGATAGTAACCACTATTTTAAAATAAAAAACTTCTCTTTACTAAATCATCTCTTGTTTTATTTTTATTTTATTTATTTATTTTAAAAAGATTTTATTTATTTATTTGACAGAGAAAGAGAGAGATCACAAGTAGGCAAAGAAGCAGGCAGAGAGAGGGAGAAGCAGGCTCCCCGCTGAGCATAGAGCCCAAGGTGGGGCTCGATCCCAGGACCCTGAGATCATGACCTGAGCTGAAGGCAGAGGCTTTAACCCACTGAGCCACCCAGGTGCCCTCATCTCTTGTTTTAGATTAGCATGCAGAGGATTCATTAGGGCGTATCCTTGGGATCAACATGGAGGTGGGGAAGGATGAGAAAGATATGGGATTGGACAGTGGGAGAAATAAAGCTGCAATGCAATCTCTGTGGAACTCTCTGCTGAATTTCAGGGAGTTGTGGTTTTTTTTTTTTAGATTTATTTATTTATTTTAGAGAGAGAGACAGAGAGAGAGAGAGAGAGTACATGAGTGGGGTGAAGGGCAAAGGGAGAGGGAGAGAATCTGAAGCAGACTCCTAGCTAAGGACAGAGCTCAGAGCCCAGCACAGGGCTTGATCTCACAATCCTGGGATCATGACCTGAGCCAAAATCAAGAGTCGAACACTTAACCGATTGAGCCCCTCAGGGGCCCCTGAGTTTCAGGGAGTTTTGAAACTGGGCTAACCCTACAGAATTTCCCCAAGTTGGGGTTGGGTTGAGGGAGCCAGAACTTTGTATCTTCATGCTGATCAGTCACTGGATTCAGACCATGATCTTGGGTTGGGTGGATGTCCTCAGCCAGTGCAGTTACATTAGAGCTTTCTCTTGGCAGCTCTGCCAGCAACTAACTGAAGGGGAGTCTGGTTCATCTCGGCATCTACCACATTTTTGTGAAGGTTATGTTTTTAGGCTTTACTTGCTCAATTTTTATCTTTCTCTTTTATGCTGCTGTTTTTTCCCCTCAAATGTTTGGTGAGTTTGGTTTTTATTCATATGTATGGATGAAAGTCTAGGCTGTTAACATGGCTAACTATATCTGTGTCTTACAGTAAGGCTCTTCCTTGAATGAGAGGACTAACAGAAAGCTCTCTGTATGTGATTAGGGCATGTAGACTGGCAGGACTCACTTTAAAGATGCTCAGATACGGAATTATCTGGCAATTCTAAATGCCAGAATGAGGGCAGTCTTATTTTAGAGTGCTATCTCTGCTTCATGCCCCAGATAATTTTAAAATTTCTTTAGAAATTTTCTGATTTGGGGGCACCTTGTTGGCTCAGTCAGGTAAGCCTCTGCCTTCAGCTCAGGTCATGATCCCAGGGTCCTGGGGTCGAGCCCAGTAGCTGACCCCTTGCTCGGTGGGGAGCCTACTTCTCCCTCTCTCTCTGCCTGCTGCTTCCCCTGCTTGTGCTTTCTTTCTCTTTCTCTCTCTCTGTGTCAAATAAATAAATAAAATCTTTAAATTAAAAAAAAAAAAAGAAATTATCTGATTTTAAGCCTGGGGGATAAATGCTAATCCCACATGCCCTATATATCTGGGGTGGAGCAGTTGGAGTGGGGTTCCTGAACAAAGAGCTGTCTGTATTCCAGTATTGCCTAAAGTTGTTTTTCATAAGAATCATCTGAGACCCTCGTCAAAAAGCCAGAATTCTGAGCCGTATTGCCAGACTCACTGAACCAGAGTTCCCAGAGAATTGTTCTGAGGTTCTATAAGTTTACAAGAACTCAATGGAATTTTATGATCAGCCCAGGTTGGTAACAGCACCTGTAGCTTTCAAGCCATCAGCTTCCCCATCTACCCGTCAATCTCATCTCCACTTCCGTTCTTTGTATCTGCTCCCTTGGAGTCTATCTGTCTATTATGATAGCTTCCACCTGCTTCCTGTCTTACAGCAAGTCATCAAACTCTCTGGTCTTCCTGTTCTTAGGTCTTTTATCAATTTATTCCCTTTTGTACTTCTTTACTGTTTCTTCAATGGGTTTTTAATAAAGAGGAAAGGTAAACATGTGAACTCAAAATACCCTCTTAAATCAAACTTCAATAACCATACTTAGGAAAAATCTCTGAGCTAGGCTATTGCTAATGTGCAGTATGACAGATTGGATATGGGGATAAGGGAGACAGAGCAGTCTTGGATAATCCTCAACTGGCTAGTTTGAGCAGTTGGGCAAATTTTTATGTGTTTCACTGAAAAGATTCTGAAAAGAAGAATTAGGTGGGAAGGAGGAAATATTTTACTAGGGAAGATAATGAATTTAGTTTTTTACATGTCTGGTGTAATATGAAGCCCTAGGGAAGAGATCTGGAAGCATAATCTGTGAATCATTTATTCATTAATTTGCATATATTAAACACCTTCGTACTATATGCCAGGATATGGAAGTGGAAATATCTTATAGGGGATAGAAACAGATAACTAAAAGTGCATGATAACTCATAGAAGTACCAAACTCAACCCTGGGTGATCAAGAAGAAGGTGACATCCAGGCTGAGACAGGACAAATTGTATGAGCCTGGCAAAATTTCCTAGACAGATACATTATTTTAGAAACAGTGAAGAGCCAGTAGGAAAGCTGAGAGCCAAAAGAGAATACCAATAGGAATTTCTGTATGACTAGGTCTTAGCAGAAGGGAAAACAAGAGAAGAAGCTGGAAAGGCAAAGAAAAGTGAGATGATGCAGGATTGTATACAATGGGTACAATGGGAATCCACTGAAGAGTTTTAAATAATCATCCTACAAGTAGATCTGGTACCTTGGAAATGAGTGGTATCACCTTGGTTCAGAATTAACCAAGTAACTTGTCAAAAATGCACTTAGTGTGTGTAGCATTGCATTAAGCCCTTTACATACATAGCTTCTTTACGTATATTACTTCTTTAACCTCACAATCTTGGAAGTGAGTGGAATTTATATTCCCAAGGTCACATTTCTAATAAGTGCCAAAACTGAGACTTGAACCCAAGCATTCTGGCTATAAAGTCTCCTCCCCTTACTCCTACACTGTGTTACCTCGGGATAGAAGCATTATATAAAATAGACCCTTGAATTTCACAGAGGACTTATAATGAGGCCTTTGAGAATTCTAAGATTTACAGTGTCACTATAGGAAACCATTTATTTCCTCCCATATTCAGAGAATTTAATTCAGGAGTGTTGGAAGCAGGCCTAGGAGTCTGAATTTTAATAAGGCTAAAAGATGTTTTGTGGTAGCTGGTTCCCTGACCCTGCTTGGAATAATTTGAGAATAGAGAAGAGGTCTGAGGTTGGCCTCTTAGGACAGAAGAATCCATTAAAATGACTGAAAAGAAATGTCTGGAGAAATAGGAGGGAAACATTATTATGGAGTAGGAAAGAATTTGAAGAGGTCGATAGCATTACATGCAAGACGCAAGACAAGCTAGGTAAGGGCTAAAGAGTCTCCTTTGGACATGGTCATCGTTCACTGATAAGGCTGAGACTTTTCCCTTCAAAACCATGACTCTTACGTCGGAAGAGCTTCTATTTCTGGTTATCCATGCTGCATGAAACTAAGCCTAGAGATAGTTCCATTTTCTCATAGCTTTCCATTTCTCATAGGAGTAGTTAACAGACTTTGGGAAGGTCATTTCTTTATAGCTTATCTTCATAGGCATTGAATTTCAACCACAGCATACCTATGAATGGCAGACTCACTTAAATTTCTTACAGATTTGCAGATGTGCTCTAGGATTTGACCCTTTAAATATGCAAAGATTATTTGTTTCAGTAAAGTGCTGCTCAAGCAGCAGTCTCTTTACATTGAAGATTCTACCACCCATGATAATTGAACTTGAAGAGAATCAAAGTATGGTTTAAGCAAAACTCTGTGTTTGTTTTTAAATGTAGGCAAACAAAATTCTTACAACTGGAGTGTAAGCTGGAGGTGGATAATTCTTTGTTTTGGAATATTTGATGTTTTCAAAACAAAAATAAACAGACTCTGCTTTGAGGTTATACTGGTTATTCAGGCACTAACGGTAAGCGATTTCTTGGCAATGTGCTAAAATATATGTGCTTGATTCCTGCTGGTTTTTATTGGGATTGAATCTCAGCACAGAGTTGTCTAATAAAAAATAGTGTTAAAATCTGCACTTAACTTACTCTTAATTATAGATGTCTATACTGCAACTTCCAACAGCTCCAATTTCTTTCTAGTAACACTACACATTTCTTCTAAACTGAATTCTAAGCCTGAATTAATTCTTCTTCAGCCATTCTCTCATCCTTATTAATTAATGTATTTATCTTAAGTTAGAGGCCCAAATTCTTAGCCTTGGAGATCACTTAGAAATTTTATGATAATAAAAATAATTATTAAGCACCTACTGTCTTTGGCATTGTGTTGTGTTCTTTGTGTATACTTTATGCCTCGCAGTTTTGGAAATATAAATACTTCTATTCCCAAGATCATATAGCTAGTTAGTGTCAAAACTGAGACCTGAACTGAAGGATTCTGGCTGCAAAATCCTTTTTATACCTTCTGCACTTTTTTCCTGCATACAGAAGCACTATGTATTAGACCCTTAAATGTCACCAAAACTATGGAAGGAGCCTTTGAGAATTCTGAGATTCACGGTGCCACCAAAGGAAACCGTTTACCCTAAAAACATCAGGTGGTTCCGAAATTCATTCAAGAGGTTGCTGGCCCTCCTGTAGACTAGCCTCATCACCTACTATATGCACTATACCTAACATTGTTGTCGATTATACATTGTAGACCATTGAGTTACTGGCTCTTGTTTATTTATTCAGTAGTTCTTGGGCATCTGATGAATATGACAAGGTCCTTATCTTTATGGAGTCTGTATCTAATGGTGGGGGGAGACCAGGAATGATAAATCTATAAATAGCAAGAATCTAATATTTACTTTGTGGTTTTCATACACATATACATGTTGTTGAGATTGTAGGGTGCATTCAAAGAAAGAGGCATCTTTTAGGATGAGAGAGGAGGTTAGTTTAAGGGGTTGCTAGAGACTAAGTGAATTCTCTTTGGAAAGGGCTGAGAGGAACCATCCTAATCACAGGGAAGTGCCAAGAAAAGATGTTGCTCTTTGGAAGGAAAGAAAGACATCATATTAAGGAGGTGTTATGTAATGAATTTTGAGACATTAAGAAAATAACTAGACCACTAAGTTTCTTTGGTTTGCATATTCCTGTCAGATGAGAGTTAGAATACCCCAACAATCACTAGACATTTCTGTAGTAACCTGAGGTAGAATTTCAAACTTCCAGAGAGAAAGAGAGAGTAATAGCAGTCCATTTTAAAGTCGGCTTCCATCTGTCCTGCCTGTGCTTGTCTTCCAGTATCATTCACACCTTCTAAAATGGCCTGTCATTCTTCAGGAGAATTTGGAGGTTCACAGTTGTTTTTATCAAACTCTGAAGATAAAGAAGGATGAAAACTTACACTTTCAGGATTACTGCCATTAGAAAAAAGTAAAAAGTGGGTAGGAGGGTGGGTTAAATGAGTGATGGACATTAAGGAGGGTGCTTGTTCTGATGAGCACCAGGTTTTGTATGTAAATAATGAATTACTAGATTCTATACCTGAAACTAGTATTGCACTGTATGTTAACTAACTGGAATTTAAATAAACACTTGAGGAACGCCTGGGTGGCTCAGCAGGTTAACCTGCTGCCTTTGGCTCAGGTCAAGATCCTAAGATCCTAGAATGGAGTCCCACATCAGGTCTCCTTGCTCCTGGGGTGAGGGGGTGGGAGCCTGCTTCTCTCTCTGCCTGCCCCTTCCCCAGTTGTGCTCACGCTCTCTGATTAAAAAATAAAATTAAAAAAGATAGAATTCCTTAAAAAAACCTTGAAAAATAAAAAAAATACAAGTCTTTGTAAAAAACAACAAAAAAATTCGAAAGTGACTTGCTATTCTCTTGCTTTTATTAATTGTGGTATTGAGCTTATTGTTTGCATCTAAATTTAAATTACTGCATGTTTTAGATTTGGGTAGGGGTTTTAACTGACTTTTTAGAGAATTATTATGACACATAAAATTATTTTTAGTAATTTACCAGAATATCTGAATATAAGACCTTTTAATTATTTTTACAATAATACCTACTGAAAATACAAATGGATTAACTATTGCGTTAACAATCACCATCAGCCAACCTACTAGAAATCTTAAAATAAATGTTACCATAACATTCCTTTTTAAAAAAATTAAATCATAATTATTTCTAGGTTATTTTCAAGATAATCTATTTCAATTAACTTTGTTCAAATTTATAAATAGAATTATTTTTTAAAAGAAGAAATGTAAGGACATGATAAAGAATCAAATAAAATAAACATTTTGAACTTCAGGAAAAGTGATTTTTCTTAGTGTATGTAAAAATTCTCATTTATATTTACACTAAAGCTGTGGATAAATAATTAGTTTTTGTAATACAATTTAGAAATCATTTGAAGGAAACAGTAAAAACAGGAAAAAAGAAAAAACTTTCTTTTTTACTAGAAAATTAAAAAATAAACTTTACTGTTATGTTCATATCTTAGTTAAAAAGCAATATAATTCTGGAATTGATTCTGGGTTTTAATTCTCTTTCCAGTACTTACTAGATATCTATTCCTGGACAAATCTCTTAATCTAGTAGAGGTCTTTTTTTTTTTTTTAAATAAAATGGGGGTAAGCATAATTATCTCACAAGCTTGTCAAGAAGACAGATAATGTATACATTGTAGACAATGTATATAAACTAAGAAATTCTGCACATATTATATACACAGACACACTCATAACACTTTTTTAAAGATTGGCTAATGATAATTATAGAAGAAATATTTTATATTTTAAGATAATAAACTCCTTGAGGATTTCTATAACTCAGTGGTGTAAGGAGGGGGAATATATTTAAATGAAAATGCCTCTCTATTACAGCCTGAACAGAGCATAGCCCATCCAGGAATTATGCTGGACAGCAGAAATATTTCTTCAGTGGGACATGGGTGCTGGATTTGATCTGTTTAATATTGAAGAATCCTTTGATATTTCATATAATACCGACTTCGTAATAACATGTTTAAATTGATAGAAAGTAATTGTCAAACTTCTCCCCTACCAGGCTACTTACTTATTTAATTATTGGATAATCGCTAGAGTTAGAGAGTATTAAAACATTTTATTTATTTATTTATTTACTTATTTTTAAATGTTTTTATTTTTTTAAAGAGCATTTAACTGACTGAGCCACCCAGGTGCCCCAATTTTGTTTTACTTAACCCGCTTGCATTTATGGAATCCCAGCCTCACATGGAGCACCACGAAGGATTATTGGGTGAGGATGGAGGCAAATCCATAGAAGATATCATCATTGCCCTGTAGGTGCTTTAAGGAATGCATATCACCACTTGAAAAAGAGGAAAACACATTTATGGACGAACATGCCAGTGATAGCAAATTGATATAGAAACTGGTGGCCTGAAAGAGATGACAGGCCCAAATATTTTTGTTAGATTGTTTGCGCTTGGGTATGGTCTGTAGTGGTCAGTTACAATGTGTCTGAATGGTTGTCTAAAGCATGATTTCAAACTTTCACATCTCACAATTTATCTTGCTTCTGTTCCCTTTTCTGTTGCCCTGCCCTATAAATGGGACAAATTGTACATTTGTAGGGTGATTTCTGATTTAGCTTATATATTTTCATACTTATTGCAAGAAATTATACTTACTCTCATCTACAAAATAAAGAGGGAAATCTACTCTGTCAGATCCTAATGAAGAATAGTTTATTGTGTCTAGACTAATTATTTTAGTAGTTGCATTAGGCAGTGCCTGTTCTTTTGCTACACATCATGAAAAAGTTCCATTTGATTCTGTTAAATAACTAAATAGTGTGATTGACTCTGACCATACTTCTATTTATTTATTTTATTGTTTTAAATTTTAATTCCAGTATAGTTAACTTGCAGTGTTATATTCGTTTCAGGTGTACAGTATAGTGATTCAATAATTCTGTATATTGCTCAGTGCTCATCACAATAAGTGTACTTTTTTTCACTCATTTTCCCACCCATCTCCCTTCTGTTAACCATCAGTTCTCTGTAGTTAAGAGTCTGTTTCTTGGTTTCTCTCTCTCTTTTTTCCTTTTTATTTATTTTTGTCTCTTAAACTCTACATAAGAGTGAATCATATGGTATTTGTCTTTGACTGATTTTACTTAGCATTGTACTCCCTAGCTCCACCCACATTATTGCAGATGGCAAGATTTCATTCTTAAAAACGAATGGCTGCATAATATTCCTGTATGAGTATTTGTGTGTGTGTGTGTGTGTGTGTGTGTGTGTGTACCACATTTTCTAATTATCTCTTCATCTGTCAGTGGATATTTGGGCTGCTTCCATAATTTGGTTATTGTAAAGAATGCTGCAATAACCATCAAGGTGCATGTATCTTTTTGAGTTTGTGTTTCTGTATTTTTGGGGTGAATTCCCGGTGGTGCAATTACAAGGTCATAGGGTAGTTCTATTTTTAACTTTTTGAGGAACTCCCTTCTCTTTCCCACAGTGGCTGCACCAGTTTGCATTCCTACCATGAGTGCGTAAGGGTTTCTTTTTTTCTACATCCTCACTAACACTTTTTGTTACTTTTTTTTTTAAGAGTCTTTTTTTTTTTTTTTTAAAGATTTTATTTATTTGTCAGAGAGAGAGAGAGAGAGAGCACAAGAGTGGCAGGCAGAGGGAGAAACAGGCCCCCGGCTGAGCAAGGAGCCCGATGCGGGACTCGATCTCAGGACCCTGGGATCATGACCTGAGCCAAAGGCAGCTGCTTAACCAGCTGAGCCACCCAGGTGCCCACTTTTTGTTACTTTTTGATTTTAGCCATTGTTGTTGATTTTAGCCATTCTGACTGGGTGTGAGATGATATCTCATTGTAGTTTTGATTTGCATTTCCCTGATAATGAGTGAACTTGAGCATCTTTTCATGTCTCTGTTGGCCATCTCTATGTCTTTGGAGAAATGTCTGTTCATGTCCTCTGCCTTTTTTTTTTTTTAAAAGATTTTATTTATTTATTTGAGAGAGAGAGGGGGGGGTGAGTATGAGAGGAGAGACGGTCAGAGGGAGAAGCAGACTCCCTACGGAATGGGGAGCCTGATGCAGGCCTTGATCCCGGGACTCCAGGATCATGACCTGAGCTGAAGGCAGTTGCTTAGCCAACTGAGCCACCCAGGTGCCCCTCAGCCAATTTTTTAATTGGATTATTTGTTTTTTGGGTGTTGATTTGTATAAATTCTTTATATATTTATATAATTTCTTTATATATTTCTATATTTTATATAGTTCTTTATATAGTTGTATAAGTTCTTTATATATTTTGTATAAGTTCTTTCTATATTTTGGATATATATTTTGCAAATCTTCTCCCATTCAGTAGGTTGTCTTTTAGTCTTATTGGTTATTTCCTTTGCTCTGCAGAAGCTTGTTACTTTGATGAGGTCCCAGTAGTTTATTTTTGCTTTTGTTTGCCTTACCTTGGGAGACATCTAGAAAGGTGTTGCTACTGCTGATGTCAGAGAAATTACTATCTCTTCTAGAGTTGTTATGTCTAACCATACTTTCAAAGTTATAGTTTGTCTATCCACAGAATTTCACAAATGCCAGGACTTAATTAGTTCTAATAAGTTATTCCTGGTAGAACCTACTGCATCAGTCAGGATAATGTAGGAGAGGTCTCAACTTTTGGTCTCTGGTCTCTTTATTTTAAAAATTATTGAGGACTCCAAAAGAGCATTTGTTGAAGTAGATTATACTCACTGATTTTTTTTTCATATTAGAAATTAAATCAAGAAAATTTAAAAATAGTTAAAATTTTTAAATAACAATAATAAATCCATAGCATGTTAATATAAATAGTACATTTCTATGTAAAATTACTAGATTTTCCAAGAGCAAAAAAAATTTAACAAAGACAGTACCATCATTATACATTTTTTCTTCAAATCTCTATGCATTGGATTCTTATATCAATTTCTGCATCAAGTATGTTGCAACATCATACACCATGTAGAACCTTGGAAAACTCTGCTTTGCACTTGTGAGGAAATGAGAGCAAAAGGGGAAATGACACCTTCATGTTATTATGAAAATAATTTTTTCCTCATGGATCCCTTGAAAGAGTTTCAGGAGTCCCAGGAGACCCCCAAACCATTCTCTGAAAACCACTGGGCTAATTTATACCACGATAATATACAATCCTCAAATCCTAGTATCTTTTTTTTTTTAAGATTTTATTTATTTATTTGAGAGAGAGACAGACAGACAGACAGAGAGCACCAGTGGGGTGAGGGACAGGGGGAGAAGCAGTGTCCCCTCTGAGCAGGGAGTCCAATGTGGGGCTTGATCCTGGGACTCCAGGATCATGCCTGAGCTGAAGGCACATGCTTAACCTATGAGTTACCAAGATGCCTTAAAATCCTAGTATCTTACCAGGAAAGTTTTTTTCTTCTTTCTCATTGTAATATCCTTTCTGGATCAGTTGGACATTTTGCTCTCTTTGTAGCCTTCACCCTGGTACCCATTTTAGTGGAACAGAAACTCTTCAGAACATTGTCGGTAACCATGACAAAGGGAGAAGAAAGCATGGCAAAATATGGACTGATTACTAAATCTTCCCCTGCAGATGATACCTCTTACTTCTGTTCACATGTCATTAGCTAAAACAATTCACATATCCTAGCCTGAGTTCATGAAGGCAGGGAGGTATAACCCTCCTACAGGGACAGAGGGTATTAGTGAACACTAATACTTTTTACCATATACTCTAATATTTTTAAAACACATCTAACTCTGTTGTGCCAAGGCATTAGAAGCTCATAGACTTTGATCTTGGCCAGACTTTAGTAAGGTAATCTTTTCTTGCCTCCAAATCTGTTCCTTTTCTAGGTTTCAAGAATTTAACAAATTCCTGGCATGTGTTCACTGTTCAATAAACATTCATCAAATAAACGGACATATACTTGACAAAATACCATTTAGATTTGAGTATGATATTTATGTGCTTAAAATTCTAAGAATGATGTATCCAAATACTGGCCACGTTAATTTTGGATCTGGAAATGGTCTTATTGGTAATCTGGCTCAATCTTATCACTTAATAGATGATTCACTTGAAATGTGAAGAAGTTAAATCACATCATTTCAATCTTAGAAATGGAAATAGAGTTAATTGTATCCAGTGTATATTTTGGAAATGGTTGAGTTTGAGAGTGCGTCTAGATAGTACTAATAAATACTGAAATGATAAAATCTTACACATTTCTGCATCAAGGTTTTATATTGTCCAATATATAAAATTTCTAGGACTCAAAAGAAAAATTAAGGTATTTTCAAAGCACTATAGATTAAATAGTTTACTTTCTCTTTAGGTGACAGTAGAATAAGAAATTTTCACCAAATTTCTAGTTTTTTTTTACAGGCTTACACTCATTCTACATGCTACTGTGTTGACCACTTCTATGTAAAATCCATTTTCTAAAACTAGGTATGTTTATAAAAATATCTTGCAGATGATAACAAGGTTATATAATAAAAATCACCAAGATGTGGGTGATTACTCCAACCCTCAAAAAAATCCAATCATTTATATTTTATTTTCATTAACTCTAGAACCAAAAGTGCCAAACTTAAGTAAAAGAGTTTGGCTGAATATAGACAAATATACAGTACTGTCTTTCCCCATGATATGGTAAAATTAATCAATGAGAAAACTAAAGGCTTGCATTCATAACATACTTTCTTCCCAAGAACAATATATTATTCTAGTTAAACTTGGCAGTAGCCCAAGAGAGGTAGGAAAGGGACAAATATCCCCTTTTCGGAGATGAAAAAAATCAAGGCACAAACAGATAAAGAGAGAAACCAGAGGTCACACAGTTATTAACAGAGCCAAGAAAACATGATGATTTTTTTTTCTTCCAAGATGGTGCTCCAGACATGTAGCCACTGTAACCATGATTATACATTTTGATAAAAAACTAAAATTAGAAAAGCACCTTGGTCTGAGTATCTGGAATGAAACCTAAATTGTGCATATAGCAATTACCTTTGCAGGAAACAAAAAATTGCTTCTGTTTCAAAAGCACGTTCTCCCATATTTTATTTTTTTCTTCTTTTCTTTGTATTCAAAAATATCTGTTGTCTAACTTTAAAAAATGCAAATATAACTGTCATACAAAGTAGCATTTGTGCCTCTAGTACCATTAAAGACCCTCATGTGTGAATGGGTGTTTAATTAGGCTGTATTAGATTAATCCCATGTCTCCATTGGTTATAACAAATGAAAAGACAGTATACACTGTCATGGGGATAGACATTTAAAGTTCAATGTAACTTTCATATTTTTCCATGTTGATTGGTCAGCTAGGACTTCCTTTTAATTTGATGAAAATTTGGTTTGTAAATCAGAAAACCTTTTAATTGCAAGAAATGCAAAGCAGGAATTTTTTTTTTAAGGATTGACATTACCTTTGTTGTTTGATACATTAAAATTAGACCCATAAGGGACAGCTCTAAACAATGAACTTCATGTAAAATAGATAAAAGCTTGCTCCTTGGGCCTATATAGAAATTTAGACAGAGGTTTGGAAAGAACAACTTAAAACTTCTAATAGGATAATATTGCCTAGGTAGCAGTGGAATATTTGTTATAAAAGGTCTTAAATGTCATTTCCTAATGACATTTTGAGGTAATTTTAACCACTTTTAAAATAATTGCATATAGATTATAGTTATTGTGTAAGAAAAGACTTGCTTCCAGTTTAAACAATGTTGGGAAGTTAAGTGCAAATTTAAGTAGTGAAACCTAATTTTTAAATAAAAAATATTTCGGCCAATGTATAAGTTTTGCTTTGTCACTGTACTGTATTCCGTTCAGTAGAACAAAGACCAGATGCATAATGAGCCAATGTAAATGAAGTCAAATCAGCAAAAGCATAGTGGGGGAGGGGAAGGTATAAAATATGACAGTCGGTATAATGACCAGGGAGTAGAGAATTTAAATGTTTAATGCCTACACATTCAGATTCATTTTTCTGTCATCGCTTTGAATGGGTAGACTGAGTTGCTTGAAAGTCCAGAATGAAAACATCATCCCCTAGACCAAAAGAATTATTAATATTATTTAATAGCACAGATATGATCTGCACTCATAATCATCTTCTTTCTACCACTTCCCCCACCCACCTCAGGAAAAAAAAAAAAAAAGAGAAACGTGGTTATAATTAGAGATAATTTGAAAATGCTCTAAGTGTTTATTTGGGGCTTTCTCTCTTACCCTCCTACACTCACATGCCAGCTTCCCATCTCCCAGCCATGATGGAAGCTCAGAACACAATAGGAACACAGCAACAATATGAATTGCAAATACATGTATATCTTTCTGCACAACCTATCTTATTGACTCTTAATAAA
The DNA here is from genome assembly GCA_028533885.1 of Nasua narica. Classification (NCBI taxonomy): domain Eukaryota; kingdom Metazoa; phylum Chordata; class Mammalia; order Carnivora; family Procyonidae; genus Nasua; species Nasua narica. The sequence continues at coordinate 59,802,781 of CM052809.1, read as the reverse complement.
ATGAGTATCTTCTAAAAAATATCCTGAGCTGTAAATTGCTTTACTACTGATGACGGGCTTTGGAAAAATACTACACATGCCTTACAATCAACTAGACAGAGTTGTGTTAAACAGAATTGCTTAGCTCTTGTCTGTAAATTACTCCCCTCCCTCTCCAATAAAGGAATGAATCTTGCTTAATAATCTATGCTGCTTAGCATGTGTTATAACTGTACATGTGAAAATCCTTTTATTTTACATATCTCATACTTTAGGACCATAACAAGCCTTTATCATAATGTTCTCACATTTAACATTTCCGTACATTGAGTGTGAATTTTCAAGAATACTGACATAAAGATCATTTAATGCCGTGTCCCCCACCATCCCGTTTTCTCTCGTGTGCAGTTCCAAGCTATGGCTGTCTTGAAGATATTCATAAATTCATTTCACTGTCTAGGCAGTTTAACACACAGTAATTAAACTGGAGCTATAAACAGCAAAGCATATACATGGACTTCTCAAATTTTGATATTACATTAAGCTAGAGAATATTAATCCCTATGTAAACGCATTGATAATATGATGGTGGAATTGTATTTTGGGGTGGAGATAGGTGGGAAAAGAATATTATTGTAAAGTAAGTTAAATTTGTGATTTTAGTGCTAATTAAATCATTCAAAAGAATTTGTGTCTTTACAGCTTAAAAAAAGGAGAAAAAAAAAAGCAACACCACATTTCTTTGGTGCTGGTGATGTGTACTAAAAGGCTTCCGTTAAATCAGCTCCACGAATGGGAGGAGATGTGTGTTGAGGATTGTGGAAACACAGGAACCCAAATACTTGCTTTGTAAATATTTAAGCTTTTTTGCAGGTTAGAATCTAAGAAGAAATAAAATGCTAGCCTTTTACCTTTGAACTCTTTTGTGAAATATCTTAATGTCGCCAAATGTGAATATAGTGAACTTAATCAGTAAATTTGACTGAGATTTATGAACTTTTTCATTCTAAATGCATTTACATATACACAAGCACATATATGTACATAAATTTATTTTATTACATCCATTTTACACAAACTGAACCTTAAGCAGTTGAAGTACTAAAAAAAGCCAATCAGAATACTCTTCATATATCCTTAAGTCCATAAACCTCTTTAAATTGTCTCTTTTAAAAAACAGCTAAATTATGGAAATGCAGACTGCATTACAGAATATTTGCCAGTTATATCTTGATTCTTATTTGAAATTCCCACAAGAATATAGGCATGACAGTAATATAAACCATAGAAACAGGCAAAAAAAAGTAGAACACAGGGACTTGTAAATAAATCCATGAATATCAAGAAGCACAGATGCTAAGATTATGCATTTTTACCAGTACAGTTCTGTGCTTGTAAACTATAAGGCCAGACATTTGTAAGATGCAGTGTAGCAGGTCCTGCAGAGGGAGGGAGTAGAAGGAGAGACACAGAGAAAGGTGGGGAGGAGGGAAGAAGGGAGGGAAAGTGAGTGAGAAGCAGAGAGAGAGAGCGAGGGAGAGAGAGAGAGAGAGAGGGAGAAAAGAGAGAGAGAAGAGAGTGGGGGGGGTTGCACATAGCCAGACACAATAACGCATAATAATGTTAACATTCCTGCATGTCTAATGGCTTAAATATGCTGTGTGCCTCACTCTAGCTCCACACGGCCGCTGATGTCACAGAATCATTTAATATTTTATCAATAGTCCTTCTTTGAACCCCCCAATTTTTTTCCTATAAAAAGGATTCCAGGGTTTCCAAGCACCAAAAAAAAAAAGAAAAAAATTAAATCTCTTGAATGGCAAAATTTTAAGACACAACATATTGGTGAATACTTCATGTTCAGCAAGGTTCTCACCATTTTCCAACGTGTCTTACATTATTTACATCTTAGCAGTGTCAACATGTCTTATTTACCAAGGAAACATAAAGGCAGATTTTTAGCATCTTTTTTTTTTCACATTAGGAATGTATAGCTTTATTTTTTAATGTAAAAGAAACCCATTGATCAAATTATTATTATAATATCAATTGGACTTTTAGGTTTTTTTTTTTCTGGTGGAAAATATTGTTTTCTTGTTTGACGGATACTGTGCCTGTAACAAAGAATGACTGAATTGTCTTAACAAAGAAGATGAAGGCTGTATGTGTTGGTTACAATAGAATAACCACCTTCCAGATCTCTTAAATCCACAATATATGTAGTGTGGGTCCTGAGTGGCTTTTGTTTTCAATGTCTTTTGTAAGCTTTTAGGGTTTTTTCTGCATCAAATGTCAAGTTAATTTACAGGGCGCTATTACTGATATGTTTCCTTGGTTTGTGGTTTTCTGTGAAAGGCAGGCAGCTGAGACCAAGTCTTAGGCTAGGGGGGAGGGGCAGCCGGCGAGCCCATAACACATACACTGTGCCAGGGTCTGTAAATTGGCTGCCTGTATGACAGCGGGCCCAGGGAAACCTCTAGTCTTCATTTGCATGCTGAAGAATATCCAGGATTAAACCGGACTGATTTTCATACAGGATTTAGACCTGACATTTATTATTCGGTTCACAGACCTCTTGAAGGAAAGTTTGTTTTCCACTCATAGATGAAAAATCTTCTAAGATAAATAAAGACTGGCTTAGCAGTAACAGTAAATAAATAACTTTCCTGTATTTCTTATGAATTTATCATATATGATTACCAGACAGATGTTTGCCACCAAATTATTATATTTTCCTCTTTAGCAATTTGAAAGAAAAATATCTATCAAGGCTCAACTCAGTATTTATAAAACGTATCTATTTAATTCTGGAAGTTGATTTTTCATAAATAAAATTTAGAGATAGACACTTGCTTTTTAAAACAAATTAAAACAATATTGGAGTAGTAAAATACTATGAAATGCTTAATTTTACATCTGTTCCATGTGTTTTTATGAGGACAGAGAAGATTTTGGTTATACTGTAAGCATCAATTACATACTTTTATATGAAACATGAAAATTATAAATGAATGCTACACAAGAACCCTAGCTACCAAATTTATAATAACATAGTTCATTTTCATTCCCTAATAGATCCATAAACTATCCCAGTGTCTTTTAACATTTAAGTATTAATTGTGTGCCCAGACAAACACTTATAATCCAATACTTTGGCAATATTTTAACTAAAACTTTAATTTCTAATATTCAAACAAAATGTATTTTGACACAATGCCAATATGAAGAAACATGGTAGGGTTGCCTTACATTTTCTGGAAGGCATTTTGTATGTGGGCCAGAGTAAAGACTACGTGTAGGGATTAAACAGGCCCAGAAGAAATTTAGGATTCCTCATGTATTAATAAACACAACAAATTTTTCAAATACATTGAAAATATTACTTTATATACTTAATAAGTATAAGGTAAAATCATAGAAATGTCAGCAATTAAATATATTACTGTTTCTGTCGGTGCATATGGAGAAAACACTGTAAAATCTGCTACATATTTGAATTTTTAATGCGTCAATGGAACTTTTGAAAACATGTTCCGGCATTTGATTTCTTTATGGATTTTAACTTATTCATAAGAAATCTTCAACATGCACAGTATAGGATGTATTTCTGGAAAATTTTTGTTTGTTTTAATGTTGCATTTTATTGTAAATAAATGTACATATGAATCACATTTATATGTTTAAATCAATTTATGATTATACTCAAAAGAAGTATGTGTTATTAAAGTTTTAGACTATATCAATGAACTTTTTATAGTGGATATCAGTATCATGTATACAAATCAGATTATTGACCAAGCATTTAATAAATGAACAAACGAATCCATCCAGTTTTGGATTAAATCAATTACCATACACAACATGCACAAGAATAAGCAGGCTCTTTACCAAAAATTAGGTAAAACCAAAAAGCAGAAATTATTGCTGTGAAAAGATTTTGGTCATCTTTCATGTAGCAATATTTCTTTTATGTTTATGTAAATTACAAATGGTAACATAAATATTGTAAGATGTGTCTACACGTGCAAAGTGAAGAGATTCCAGGCACTTATTTGAACAATTCAGGCTAACCCCCTCACTTTTGCTTGCAATAGATAATTGAGGCAAAAGTGGTTTTCTCTTGAATTATCTGGATGATTGCATCAATTCTTCACTTTGCTTTAGATGTGTATATAGACATAGCAATTGTGTGTCTTCAGAAAGTGCCACTTTAAAAAACATGCAAATAGAGAACACATTCATGTACAACCCTGCTACCTCATAGGCTTAATATACTACTGAACTTATTTGTTAATCAGATTGGAATCTTAAAAAAGGGGAGGAGTTAAACATATTTTCCTAAGTAATTATTTCTAAAAGCAACATACAGTGCTATTTAGATGTAACATACAATTATATATGCATCATGCAAACTAGGTTTCCTCAACCTTCTCTGGCATACTAATGCCCCAGTATCCTTCATTATTATTTCTATTAGCAGTCTATTTCCACAGTAGGCCCTGCTAATTGTATGGAGAGTATTCACGATGGTGTGTTACCAGTAAAGTATTGAGGTACATTTAATTGTGAAAGTTTGACCCTCAACCTGAAAGTATATCCTTGAGAAAAAGGAATTCTGAATTCAGTTGGTTGGAATGGGGAGGGTCTTTTTCAATCAAGCCAATTTTTAATGACTTTATTGTTAATACACTTAAAAATTGGGCTGATATAATGACTTGAGCTCACACAGTTATTTTGTCTTTTTTAGTGACTGCATAAGAAATAGATATTAATTGCCCCACCATTTAAAATTCTTGATACAATTCACACTTGCTCACTTTAAACTCGAGATGTCTCTCAATCAAATTGTGGGACTCTTTATATCTTCAATGTAATTAGTATTATACAGTATTCATGACAAATATAAAGAACAAGGAAAAGATTCCTACTTGGTAATCATTGTAAATATGAAATTGTCAAGCTAGTCCTAATTAGTCACTGAGATAAAGATAATATGCAAGTCTCTAAGAGGTGCAACAGACTTAGAATAAAATTCAAATATGCCACAATTAGATTATTGTTTCAAATGCCTATGCTTAATAAAGTTGGTGGACCATTATTTGGCAAATAATTCTGTCAGGCAAGCAGTCATAGTTTAAAAGTAATTAAGCAATTCAGCCTCATCATTAAATGGTACAGGCAAATGTCCATGCTTTTGTTGTTTTGAAAGTGTGTAAGATGCCTTATAAAAAGTATCACATGAGAGAAAATTCACTATATTATACTTTTTAAACTTCAACAGGTAAAGAATCATTTTTAAACCTACCTTTAAAAACCATTCTAGTAAAGCATTTGATTGTTTAACATTTTTATTATTCAAGTTCTTACCATTTCACACTACTCCCTAGAGAGGGGCCAAGAAAATATTAAAAATACTATAGAAATATAAAGGATAAGATATTTGTCACTCTCGTTTAAATTGATGTATGCTGCTGTCCTATAAACGTCACATCGGATAACCCTGAAAAATTACCATGAATCTCCATAATTACGCATATTCATGATGCTGTTTTGCATAGTGCTAACAGCCGACTGCGTGTGGGGTGGGGCGTGAAGGGGGGTAGGAGTGATGTGACAGATTAAAATTATTACCAGTATCATGGAAATAGACATAGCAACAGTTCTATTTTGTTAGGTCTTAGAAAACAAAAGCATATCATAAAATTGCCAGTAATTAAATAACTAGAAATTTTCTCCTACATATTTCATCATAAAAAGTTAACAACGATAAGCTGACTAGAATTAGCATTGTTATTTGAAATGTGTTTATATTCATGATAGATTCCAAGGTACAAGAGTACGTCAACTGGAAGGAGAGAGGAGAGTGCTTTTTAACTTTTCTTGAGGTAGGGAGTGAGAAGGTGGGGTGATGAATTTTCAAGCCTTCCGAAGTACATGGATTTCTTATATGATTCAAAAGCTCTTGATGAGCTGAGTGCAAATCCTGTAGGCACAATTCTGATAAATATGAGGACTGAATCATATTCAGTAAACTGTTAAAAGGCTCTAAGAGAAAAGTTGTCTAGTGTCTATCTCAATAGCTTTTTGTGCTGAGGCAGAGAGCAGAGTTAATCAGGGACTCTAGAAGTAATTATCGACAGAGTTTGGGTAATACAAATGCTTGGGTAAACAGCGATTGTTCTTTCCACAAGATTGCGAGTAGAAACAACAATACTGGTATTGTCCTCCACTTCTCATTAAGGGGACTCGGGGAGGGAGGGCTGCACTGCTAGGCGGATGGGAAACTGACAGGCAAACTGTGCTCGAACGACTCTCTCCTGATCCCACTACCACAAGCTCTGGCTTTTGGCATCAGGAGTGCCAGCTGCATCGGCAGAAGCCAAGCCTGTCATACCATCTTCACATCAAATCTTCAGGGTACAAGAGCTAGAGCATAGTTAGAGCTTAATGAAGAAACAAATACAAAAGGGAAGATTAGGCCTTGTTAACACTTGCATTCATTTGTTCTTATAGAAACTGCACTGGATGGGTTGTTTTATAGAACTCATTCTTTTTTCCTCCTAAGCAGAAAAGTTACATCGAGGATGCATTTTTTTTTATATTGTAAATACACAGGGAAAAAAGAAATCTTTCAGTTCCCCTGTAACTATCAGCCAGCAAATTGTTTTGTCAAAAATGCCACTTGAAACAGTGATGTCCGTGACAACTGTCAAAATTGGTAAATAAATACTTTTCATTTTTTTATATTAATCATATTGTACTTCTTGCCACATGAAGCATTTCTTTGCATACTTAAGTGGTACCATTGCCTTCTTTTGAAAAATGGGGATGTGGAACTTTATTGTTATCGGATAACAAACAATCTCCTCTTTTGGGGTGCAACATTTATGTTTCATGGCACGACATTACTTTTATCCTCAAATTAATTGCATTTGAGAAAAAGGAACCATATTTTTGAAGTTCACTATAAACTAGTCAGAAAGTTTGACAGCAGAATGCTACAATTATTTTTTATTGTTGTAAGCAGTCAGTCAGCTGTACAAAGGTGTATTGTGTACAGCTGCAATGTAAAACCTATTTTTGTTTATGCTATCTGTCAACCACTTAATATGGCTAAGGTACATTCTAAATGATATTATTCTAAAGGAAACAAGAACACTTTAATGGAATAATGTGCTGTCTAGTCTATACCTTATATATAGGGCCTACCCAAGAAAGGTTCATAATGTGGCTCTGAAACTTGGGATACATGTTGAAAGTAAATGGGCAATTTGTTGTAGACTCTGAAGAGAGGAGTGTTCACTATCTGTATCGGGACTGAGATAGTTGACTTTTATAAATTCTCAAATATTTACATGCAAACTCAATGAGGAGGACATCCTTCGTGTGCTTTGCTTTGCTGAGGATGGAAAACAGAAATATGGACAACTAGGTATTCTTTCAGAAGGTACCTTTTCTGTAGGCACGTGAAAAGACAATACCCGAACAAGGCAGCCTAATTACTAAGTAACTTATTTTTTATGAGAGAGGCACTTAAAATAAAGTATACTATATACTATTTAAAGTAAAGTATACTGGGGCACCTGGGTGACTCAGTCGGTTAAGCATCTGCTTTCAGCTCAGGTCATGATTCCAGGGTCCTGGGATCAAGCTCTGCGTCGGGCTCCCTGTTCAGCAGAACCCTGTTTCTCCCTCTCCCTCTGCTTGCCCTCCCCTCCCCACCACCGCTTATGTTCTCTCTCCCTCTCCCAAATAAATAAATAAAATCTTTAAAATAAAAATAAGTAAAATAAAGTATATTTTAAAGTCCGAGTCATTTTATATAAATTGAATTAGCCCAATGTAAATTTATACCTATAGTCATGTAATGATGACAGAGAAAGATATTATAAATTAGATTTTGTATTCTATGAATACAGTTTACCGTCTGATATAAAGCAAGACTCTGCCTCTCAGATATACTACCAAACTATCCCTTAATTTTTGAGAAATGTTACCTGAATTTATTTACATTGGCCTAATATGAATAAGTCCTTCTTTTTTCCTTTATATGCCCTAAAGAAAACCAATGTTTGCAGCGTATGGGGAATGGAGCCCTTTATTTTGTTAGTGTCTGGAAATACCACCAAATTAGTGTTATGTGCTGAGTTCCCTGAACTCTTCCTGTTTATGGTTATTATATTTATGTGACATGATGTTGTTTATGGTATATAAAATATCCAAACAACAGTGGGCCTTGAGATACTCAGAAGTATCTCATAATTCCTAGTCCACATATATACTTCTTAGTACTAGAACTCATGGATGTCACCATTTTAGGTGACCGCATCTTAAAATGTGAAGTCATGCTGTAAGGAGCTGACCTCATCACAGAAACTTCTCAGAGAATTTGTTACCACGAATTCATTGATTAATCATTTAAATGGCACTTTGTACTTACAAGTGGTGATTCAGACAAAGAGCAGTTAAATACTGAATAATGCTATTTTCATTTGTTAATGTTTTTAGCAGTTTCCTCAGTAGCTTATAATTAAACGTGACAGGTAGATTTGCATGATGTCTCCAAATGTGTTTAGTTACACAATAGTATTAATATAACTTTTTGTGGTAACAAGTAAAATGAGATTACATTTTTCTTTCTGATCAATAGCATTCCTTTTTAGGATTTTATTAATAATTACTTCAGCATTAATGTGACTACACTATTACATTCATTTCTAAAACTGTCCCGCCAATTTTAGATGATGTAATCCATTATGTATCAATAGGACATACAACTAGAGTAAGTATAAAAGAATCTTTACCTCTGGAAATCATATCATCTTGGGTATTGGCTTTATAAAATACTTATGCGTTTATTTGGATTGTTTTAAAATAATAGCATGATTAAAAAAGAGTAAAGTACTTCATGTTCCCAAAAAGCAAAACTTGACAAAAATATTTGTTTATTATGCTATAATCATCACATGTAAATATTACATATATTTAAATATTTTACTGACAAAAATGAATGTAAGTTAGTTTTCTGTTTGAAAAGGTCTGGAGCTGAACTGAAGTTATTAGGAGTTTAGGTGAGAGTAAATGGGATATGGATATTACTATTACATACATTTAATTGACAGTGATCTGGTTCCACTTTGGATTATAAAACATGAAAGAATTTTATATTTTTATAAAGCTTAAGGTTAATTTGTAGAAGTTTATAACTGAGGTGAACCAAAATAAAAGAAAAAATTACATTTTCGTTTAGATCAGGAAGTATCCACCATGCATTTAATTAAACTTTGCTTTACAATGAGTTGATTTTATGTGAAACATAAGCTATATACTGAAGAATCAACTTTTCTCTTTCTCCTTGAAAAATTTTGCTTGGTAAGAATAGAACAATCCAAATGTAACTAAAAAATTAAATGTATAGGAATATTGAATATTTGGGTGCTGGATAAACTTCTACTGAGTTCTCCTTTTTGAAAGATGTCATCCTTGATCAGAGCTCTAACAAGAATGAACTTGCTCTGTTGCTCTCACTCACTTACTCCTTGACCTCTAGCAGGGTGTGACTATCTAGAGGGAAAGGGGGTGGGCATAGGAATGGAATCATAACTGGCCCTAACAGCAACCCAATTTCTGCTGGAGCATCCCAACCTTTAGCTTGCTAAAATTAGAGTCACTAAGAATCCTTTCTGGTTTCCACCCCTGTTGCAAAGAAGAGGGGGTGGTTGGGTGGGTATGTATTCAGAGTGTTTAACTGGAGTTCACGCTTGTATATACTAGATAATCTTCTATCTTCTTCTATCTTCTATCTTCGCTCACTTTTTTTGTCTAAGACATCTATATCTAGGGACTTGAAAAAGTCTATTTATCCAAATTCTAGTTTGACTAATATTTCCACTCAGTTATAGATGTTGCTTGCCTTGTGTGAATCAGGTGGTTATTTTGGCATTTAGAAATCTTTAAGAGCACCGGTCTTGGAGTGAGTAGGTCTGGGTTCAGATTGCTGCTTGTCTTCATTGGAGCCAATTGCATTGTCTTACTGAACCTCAGGAATTTCTTCCTTACACAGTGACTCTAAAAGATTACATAAATATCCATAAAATATTATCTGACAAAATAACTAGCACTGTATCTGAAACATAAGAGGTACCCCAGAATAGTGGTTGCATTGAAATTTGAATGTGTAGAGTCCAGGAAAAATTCAGAGCTGAGTAGTCCTTTAAGAATGGTTGTTTCATCCTAAGAGGGGCAGGCCAGGGCTGCAGAGCCCCTTTATTATTGTGGGGGAAGAGAGGCCAGGCCGAGGGTGGGACTGCTGCTTGGTTCTCAGGTCAGAGTTCCACATTGAACCAAACAATGTGAAACTTCTGCATCTTTCTTCTTACCTTGCAAAAGTTGAAAAACCAAGTGCTTAAAAAAAAAAAAAATCCAAAAACATGTGCCTAAAAAGAATGAAAGTTGGCATAGGAATCCATTGTTGTTGTTGTGTTTTTCTTTTTAACATGGAACCTGGCATATAATAGTATAAAGAAACATTTGCCAAATAAATACACAAATAAGTAAAGGTGAATTTTAAATATGCAAACCACTAAAACTTGAGAATAAGTAATTCTAAGTTCATCCCTATCATCATCCTTTTTTTTCCTTTTGAGAATAAAAAGTTCAAGGGACTTTAAGAGAGTAAAGTAAATGATCCTTCTTTATGTTTACATATGTTAAAGGGAAACCTACTTGGCATATATATACCTTTATTGAGTATACCTTAAAGCACAAAAATAAACCCATATTAATGCAAACTTCTTATACAACTTTCTTCATCACAAATCCTAGCCATAGGGGCACCTGGGTGGCTCTGGGGGTTAAGCAACTGCCTTTGGCTCAGGTCATGATCCAAGAGTCCTGGGATCGAGTCCCGCATCGGGCTCCCAGCTGCATGGGGAGTCTGCTTCTCCCTCTGACCTTCTCCCCTCTCATGTTCTGTCTGTCTGTCTATCTCTCTCAAATAAATAAATAAAATATTTAAAAAAAACCCAAAAAACAAATCCTAGCCATAGTCACATATGTATTCATGGAATAGTCCATCATATCTTCATAGTATGAGCATTTACTTAGAATGTTTTCTTAAATAATGTGGTCAGATGTTTACTAAATATGTCCTTTAACCATCTCATGAAGGATATATTTTCAGACATCACTATCTACATTTGGTTTCGTCAAGATTGCTATGTATGTAGGCCAACAAAAATGAATGTCTCAGCTGTAGGCATTGTGTTGACCTGTTAACCTGAATTTCATTTCTGACTACTTTTGTATTTAAACTTAAATTCCATAACCTATATATGCATGGGGGATTAAATCTTATTTGAGAATTATACTTTAAAATACCTGAAACAGCAAAAATGGGGGTTCATTCCAACCATTAACTTTTTCAAGCTTTGGAGCTTGTCTTCTTGAGATCTCTTCCACAGTTCAGAGGAAAGAGGCCCTTTCGAATCTGAGACCAACCAGAGGAGTCTGCAGAGGTGCCGCTTCATAGTGAATGGCGGCGTCAGTGGAGTTCCTTTATTCTCTGGCATTCATAAAAATTATACCACATCTATACACATTGGAGTGACATTATAAATACAAGAACTTTCTAAATGCTATTTTCCTAGTGAATATAATTCATAGAAATCTCAATGATTCAAAATAAAACTGGGCAATGCCAATATCTTTTTTCTGGTATAAAAAGTGTATTTAGGAAAATTATAAAAATACAGAGGCATGTTAAACTAAAAATGAATATATGGTGCGGATAATTTTTTATAGCTGCCGACCAGTAGTATCAGCTCACTTACAAGTGGTAACACTAATGTAAGAAAGTGTAAACTGAATGTTCAACTTTGCAAACACATCTATAAACATTAGAAAGGGAATTATCTTTCTTTCTAGGACACACATACATAAAAGTTAATGCAAGAAAATATTTCTATTTCATTATTTATTTTCCTCATTGCACTTTGATTTTAAGGCCAAAAAGAACCTATCTATATGCTAAATTTTGCACATTTTTTATCTAGGAACAGCTGATGATGATTTGAGATTATTATTTGAGTATCTGTTTTAAAAGTGTTCATTGGTTATTTTGTGGTAGTTATTAAGCTAATAGCTTAATAACCTTTATAATATGATTTTTCACATAATAAATATTTTAACTAAAATATGAAATCAAGATGATATATTTACTTTTGTTTCTATAGTATAGTATGACCTGATAAAATAGACATAAAATAATTATCCTACTAAATAAATAAATAAATAAATAAACTTTATGTACAGTGTTTTTTGGATAATAAGCACTTTCTCACAGTAGCATGTTCATTTTAAAGATATTTTCTTAATACATTTTAAAACATATGTGACCTTCTCCTATTAGGATCTTACTGAAAAATCTTTGCTAACATTCAGCTTTTTCAAGTAAAAGACAGATAATATCCTATAGAGGCTTTTTCCCTTCTCTGTGTATTTTAAAGGACTTAAAAGGACAAATTTAATCAGGCAGTTCAATATTTATAGTATATAAGCACTTAAATAACCACAGAGAAACAAGAGGATAGTTGTGTCTCACTTTCATTTACTTTGAAAAATAGTATATCACACAACCGTTTTTACTGATGATTAGGACTCACAGATGTGCTAGTTAAATGAAGTGCATGTGTCTAATAACGAATTTATACTTATTTATGTTCATAATTATATAGTTAATATTTTCTTTACATTGTATATTTTTTGCAAATGTTACATTTTCTGTAGAATGAATTGCAATGAGCTTATAGTGCTATAGTATTAATAATGCTCAAAAATGTATTAGCTGTCCTTCCTACAGCACATGCATGCCAGTTTCTGATATTACTGTTCTCTGCTGCATACACATGGTTACATGTTTTTCACCAATCAAAATTTCCTCTCTTCTCTCCCTCTCTCTCTCTCTGCCCTTGTCTCTCTTGCTTTTCTTCCTCTATTTCCTCCAGTCTTTCCCTCTTCCAACCCAGTTCCCTTCCTTCTCTGCCCTCAGTTCTTCACTGCAGAGTACAGTGAACATATTAAGAACATTCAGTTGTGGTTGGACTGCTAACCTTGCTCAACTCCAGCATTAGCAAAGGGATTCAGTTTCTTGAATTCATTAATAGTGTTTTGCCACAAAAGGCTTTGTAGTTCTCTCCTGAATATTGAGCCTAGCTTAATAACATTCCATTTATGTTAAAGACACATTTAATCTGTAAATGTGACCTTTAGAAGAATTCTCTTGTTTTTCATTAAAGAAACACTGCGTTACAAATATTAATTATTCCTTGATGCCATATTTTAATTAACTAATCATGTGCTATTTGCAGCAATAAAGAGTGTGGTAATGTATGTGCAGTAATGCTGTGTAATGCAAGATCGATATCAAAGAATCCATTGCTGCAGAAAAGACATGTTTTGAGTATTTTCTCTGAATGAGTTTGCTTATATGAAACATTTGTCTAGAATGATGCTTTGTTTTGCTTTGTTGTTGTTGTTGTTTTGTTTTGTTTTGTTTTTTTGGTATTTTTAAATGCCAATGCAGGTCTGATTAAAATGCTGAACATATCGTTAGCCCCATCACTAATAAGTGAACGTTCACTGATGCATATTAGCAAGGTCTAGCAATGTGGTGAAATTGTCACTTAAGTGCTTGGAATCTGAACACAGAAAATGACAGGCAATGCCGAAGGTCCGGCTCCAGTGCATGTCTTCACTGTAGCTAGAGTCACTGGAATGGTGAAACCAGTTTAGGTTCAAGGTCGCTGCTGACATTCAGCTGTCATGGCTTCATTGTCTGCAGGCCTTCTCTCCATTGACACATTCAAGAGTACTTTATAGCAACCACAAAGAGCCAGTCAATTGATACCATTACACTTCATGCACACACAAACCACAAGCCTGTTCAGGACTGTTGATACAGTCTAACATTTATTCATTAAGGGATCTATTGAAAATGCAACTTGCCCAGCCCCACTTCTAACAACATAGACTTACTTGTTTAGTCCAAACATTTAGCTACGTCTTTTTCAAGTTTTGCACAGCATTCTCTAATTGAGGTAACATTATCTGCATTTTAATGCTACACCATTTATGTCCAATGAAAGATTACCTGAACAACCCTGCCATTACCACACTAGTTTAAATACGGGCAGTCGTATAGAAAAAATATACACAAAAGATGTAAGCAGGGGGAAAGGGAGATATTTATTTGTTCTGGGAGTGCCACGGAAATCCAATTGCTCAGAAATGAAATAAGAGTCTGGAGTGAAAGGAGGGAAAACCTAAGCTTGGGTCAGGGAAGAGGCAGTGATTAGCTCCATTGTTAGGAGCTCTTTGAGCTTCGTTGGTTGTAAAGAAAAACCCACTAATGAATCTATTGAAGCTTGCCAGAACTTTGTGTGGAAGACAACTTAAGTTATGGTGCTTATCTAAAAAATGGTAGTAAAGCATGTGGATATATAAAACAGCACATATGTCTCTTTATTAATAGCTTGCCCATAAAAAGAAAAAAAAATTGTTTAAAGGTTGTATGTTGCACAAATAGCCTATAACACATATATGGTTAATTCAGTATTCTCAGGTATTAAAAAAATTCTCATCACCTCAGTGATGAGGAGATATGAGAAAATATATTCTACTTAATAGTTAAAAGACAAAGAAATAGGCAGAAATATAATGTAGTTAATCTCTTCTTGGTTTTCTACCAATATTTGTAAAGAAAGATGGGCTTAAAAGTGAAGTTAGAATGCTATTTCATGTTTTGCATATTTTAAATATGCAAAAGATTACGCTCATTAAGGAGTGTGATCAACTGTATTAAAAATAATAGACTTTGGAAAAAAGGATCACTATGTCCATGTACTGCATTTAATAAAAAAATGTTTATCATGGTTCCATCATATATGATATCTTTAACATAGAATTGAGTCCATTTCTGCCATTTGACATAATGTGAAATTACATATGCCTATTTAATGCTACAAAATACATTACGGTGTCTCAAATAAGGCTAGCATTAAAATAAGAATTCAGTTAAACAGCGTTTATGGAAAAAATATTTTTGGCCAATCACTTGGTCAAGATCATTGCTAGTATCTGGAAAACTTACACTGTATAATAAGTAGAAATAGAACATATTCTTCTGAAAGTTTTGCCTTCAGTTTTTCCAAATATTTTTGACTGTTGTGTTGATGAAACAAAGTTCAAACAATGAATGAGAAAAGGTCCTTCTTCTTCCTACGTCCCACCCCTCACCATCAACCTCATCCCTCGTTCCATCACTTTTTTAATAAGAATGAAGTGTGGTACTTGGGAAGCATGATTCTCTGTCTCTGAGAATTTGTTTTATAAGTAAATGAATGTTAGGTCAATGAATTCACTCATTTTTATTATGAACACTAAAGCATTATTCCTCTAAAGCATTCTATTTTTGGACAACAGGAATACCCACTAAGCAGAATTCTTTCTTAAAATGCCATGTATCTTTTTTACTTTGGGCACCTAGATTTCTATCTAAGGCCCTGGGAGACTTTTCCCAGAGATTATCTTGTAGTTATCAGAAAGTTGTCTCTGAACCCATGTCCATATAAGGGAAGTTACCATTGCCATGATATTGAGCAACCTTTCTTCAGGTCTTTATTAATTATTCAGTGATCAAACTAGGATGAGCAAAGGCTAAATACAACCAAATAAAAATGAGTGATATGTAGGTGCAGCTTTTCTCAAATCCAAACCATCAGGAATCCCTTATGTTAATATTTATTACAAAGAATGTCTCTATTTCTATAAGATTTTAGGTCAGGAATTTTGACTTACTATTGATCAGTAGAGGAATTTAAGGATGAGAATTGCAAGAGCTATGTCAAAAAATTGAAAAGATAAAGGGAAGCAGTATTTATAGGATATCTACTGTACAACAGGTGTTATGTTGGGCACTTAACCTATGTTGTGTAGTGACACAACATAGAGTGTATAGCACCACAACCCTATGTGTTTGGGGATGATGATGACGATGACAACGATGACGACAATGACGATGATGACGATGATTTTATTTTATGAACATGAAGAAGTTTTTTTTAAAATTTAGCTGAGGCTACAAAGCAAATAAGTAGTAAAGCTGCAATTTAGACTCAAGATCATATTGTCCTGAAGTGTAAACTGTATGAGTACTTACTTCAGCCAAAGGACTTCGGTTAAATCTGGCTGATTTGCTGATGTCAGTTAGGGTGAATACTGTCTTCTCTCTTTCCACCTCAGGGTTTTTTTTTGTTTTTTTCCAGATTCACTCCCTATAATGAGCTCTTCGTTTTGCCTTTCTTTTCCTGTCTTTCCTTTGCTCTAGCGAACATCGAAGATTGATCATCTTCCTTATCAGACATCTCCTATTGATATAGCAACTTCACTAATAAGTGATGATGGTCAACCTATTCACAACTCTTTCTACTGGATCTTTTTCCTCAAGTAAAGTATATCAGTAGAAATCTATCAGTCCAAAATTCCAAGACTCTGTAAATATTATACAAAATCATTATGCCATGTTATAATCGTTCAAGCTTCCCTCCAAAACTATCTCTTATTAATTTTTATTAATTTAACAAGTTTTTTCTAGGAAGTTTCTTCTGAGATGAGGAAACAAACTTTTATAGTAAGCTACCCTATATTTTCAAAATCCAGATGAAGACATGTAGGTTAAATGTTATAACCTGTACCATAGTACAGTTCTGCATATTTTGTTCCTGTGGTGTGTGTGTGTAAACTTTCAGGCATATCTTACCCATCTAATATCTAACCATCCTCTATTCTCACTACTCTTGTATGAAAGAATCTTGAGTATGCTTATAACATATTTCTTCAAGAAGAATAATACTGGTTAAATGCAAAGTTTTCACTAAAATATCTTGGTCGCTTGTTTGAGTATTCACTCACTCAAATGGCAAAGAAATTACTTCATTTGAAAATTATACAGGATATAGTGCTTTTCTCACAGACACATTTACTTTCTTTCATAATGCAGTTTTGTGGTTGTTGTTGTTGTTTGTCCAGGTCTATTTCCACAAACTATCCGAAATGGGACCTTACCAAAATGACACCAAATAGTGTTCAAATAATAGTAGAAGGAGAGCAATGACCAGGACGTTTGGCTTTTATTTTCAAACTTTGCTGAAACCACATACATATTCTTACTTTTAATGATATCCTTTGGTCAAGAACATTTTGAAATTATATTAAAAAACAGAATTATTTTTGGGAACCTCTCTCCGTGTAATTTTTATTTTTACTCTTCTCTGTTAATACACAGGACAAATATTATGTAGTATGGTTACTATCAGTATTTCCGCCCTTTCTGGTGAGAAAAAATTTAAGTCTCACAAATAGCTTACAGAAAAATACTAAACTCTTTTAAGAAAGTGAAATATGCTTTTAAGATATGCTTTCAGTTAATTTCTAATCTCGAAGGAGGCTTATTTGGTGGTTGTACCCTATAATTAGTGAGATCAGTAATCAAGACAACTGTGATTTATTTTACCAGGAGAGCTCAGAGACGAAGACATCTGGCCTAGACCCGTCTGCTGGTAAAATTCAAAATACACCTAAGTCTGCTTTGTTACGTGATTCTCTCCGGAGGGATAGGAGGAGAGGTGATGTTCTCTGCATGAGGACAATTCTGCAGTGTCAGAATCAAATAATATTTGTCTTCTGACAGCAGAATGTTGTATCATAATTTTAAGGACAGTAAGCACTTGGGTGGACTGTCAATGAATACTAAACACTAATTGATCTGATATATCCATATGTACATACACAAATACACATGGTGGCCTGTGATGGTTGAAAAATTACATTTTGCTTCCATTGAAAGATCTGTCACTTTTAGGTCAGAGAGGGATTTTGGAGGGGTAATCTCCCACAATAGAAAACTATCCTCACAATGGTGGTGTTTTAGGGTTGTTTGTTGTTTGGCTTGTTGATGATGCTTAGCCAAGGAGACACTTCCTTTCAGATCCTGTCTCCCAAACCCCAGGGCTCTGTTCTGGGCAGTTCAGCCTAATGGAATTAAGCCTGACACGTTTCAACTCTATTTCTTTATAAAATAAACATAAAACAATGGTTTCGATTTCTAATAAAACTCTGGAAGCATGTGGGACTCCAACTTTCCCTGTTCTTTACACATCTGTAAATAAAGCGCATCAAAGAGGAGCACAACAGGATAAATCAACATAAATTTGAAATCCACTGCAGCATATTAAATGGCGCAGTCTCAGTCAAAGACAGACTGACCCCACGGCTTCGTGGAGTTTGAAGCTAATTGTTTTCGTCAGGATGGGAACGTCTGGAAGTCCATGGCTGTATCCCACCAGTAAGGCTCCAGTAACTGAGCCGGCCCACAGAGAATGGACCCACTTTGTAGCGACACAGCGGGCTCAGACACCACCTATTCTGCTCTCCAAACTGTCATGCATAACAACTTTATTGTGCTAAATTGAACTTGAAAGCAACCAAAGGCTATGAGAAGGAGAGGCTATGAGAAAAGCGTGCTGTCAGCGCTGGCAAAGGCTGACCTGGAAAGTAGGCTCAGAGACAGGGGAATAAAAGACCAGGCCCCATGAACACAGCATATTGTTTCATTTTAAAGTATGATTCCCATACCAGAGAAAGTAGCAAATGTGATGTAAATTTATTTAAATAGATTCGACCGCTTAAAAGTTTGCCAGCCGCTCTTATCCAACTTTCCCAGCTCTCTGATTCGTTACTTACAGTGGGAATATAATGACATATAGTCATCATTGTAACAGCTTCTTTGCAGGGGCACAATGATGATTAATAGCCAGCAGCAAATTTTCACATGGACTCTGAAGCACTATGGCATTAAGCAGCCAAACAGTCCCAAATCCCCCTTTTCTGTTCCGCTGAAAAGTCCCCTCCTTGTACCTTGCAGATAGGAACAAAGCCTATCTTAATTCCAATCAGCTTTTCCTCATTCAAAGGGACCTTCTCTTTTTCATAATTGATTCATGTGCATTTTTTAGTGTTTCACTGAGCTGAAGCCACTTTTCTCCTTTCCTCTGTTCTGCCCCCACACCGGCACCCCTCTTTTTTTCTGAGGGGGCGAGGAGTGGGAAACATTTCAACAACAACAACAACAACAATAAAAAACGGTGTGTTTTTTCTTCCCCAAATATTTGCTAAATGCGTTTCTCAGTTAGTATTCATTTGTGTTGTACATTTAAAGGGTTTAAGACAAGAATTAACTCCTGAATTTCTTCCTCTTTGGAAATGGTTTTGGATTTAAACGTATGAGCTCACTGAAATAACTCTGATGGGAGCCCCCTAAGGGTGCCCTATTTAGTTAGGGGAGTCTCAGGAGCTCTCATTCCCACGAGAGACTCACAGTTGGAACAAGAACAGAATCCCTTACTCTGGACAGATTGTTTTTCCCCCTCTGTGTTGGGAGCTATTAAAAAATGAACAAGTAACCAAAGTGGAAGACAGCAAATGAAAGCCCCCAAACCCACTCTGTCCTTAAGTATCATTTTACTCCATAGTAATCTCACATTATAATTATTTGCAGAAGTTGTTGTGCTACTTGTAGACGTGCTCTCTGCCATCTACACTTTCTACCTCTTGTGATGGCGACAAAGATGACATCAGTCAGTGCTGTCTTGGATGAGGATTTCTACATGTAAACTCAGTTTGTGTCTATGCCAATATAATGACCACCAAGGGCAGAGTGTTAGTATTTGCTTATATTTCCTACAGTTCTGCCCTCATCTTGATAAGGGGGAGTAGGGCGCCCACATGCCCCTGTTTGCTCAGGACACACCTCATTTATGTTTCTTGTTTTTATGTAACTATTAGCTCTGCTCTCCTTTACTCTCAATTTGATTTGAGCAATTTGCAAAACCCATACCTTTTGGCTCTTAAAACTGTCCCAAATGACATACAAACCAAAAGGCTGGATTGTCTCTTTCCCAGGTGCTGTGGGCTGATTTACCCTATTGCAGTTAGGGGAAAGAATCTCACTTGGAAACCCTGCTGCCGATGTAGCAGCTCTGACTTTTGTCTCGCCCACTTTTAAGAGGTCAGCTAACCCTATACAGCTTCTTTGATATGTAGCAGAAAGGAGGTCATTTGCTGAAATGAAAGACACATTGCAAACCAGATTTTAAGTGTGACACTCTCCTTCAGCTGGGTCACGGTTCTCAGTGTGAACCAGAGCAACACAGTTCACTGGTCAGATAAAAATACGATGGCATGTTTTTGATAATGACCTTTCTCTTGCTTTGGTGTCTTCAAATGGTTAAATGAAGAATATGTCAAATTGATAGGAGGTATTCTGTTCATCATTCTCATTCTAGTGCTTATGTCTTCTTCCAAGAAAAGTAACATGTGAAAGTGGCATTATATATCTATACTGTATTTTTCATCCAAAATCTCATACAGTAAAGTGTCTCCTAGTCTTTTGGTTGTAGAACCAGTGTCTCAGAGAGTTTTACAAATCCATATGGTAATCTTCCTAAAGGCTGGATTTTGCATTGGGATTTCCAAGTTAACAGAGAGATGTGTAATATCATCTGTGGGCAGAGAAGTCCCTCCCGACTTTGCCACTGAGGACGTCCATATGTGTTGTTTATTTCTGAAAGTATGTGAAATAAATGGACTCCTGATACGCTGGTTTCAGAATACCTTTAGTAAGACCTGAAATATCTCACTTTCCATCAAACTACAGCCCCTAGTCAAATACCAGAAGGATATGCACATAAGAATTATGACTTTAAGGTTTTTGTTTTGTTTTGTTTTGTTTTTTACAGGAGCATGGTCCTTTAGTAAAATCATCCTTAGCTAGATTTTGGCCTATCCAGTCTTTTAAGTGCATTTTCCTCCCCTTTTAGATAATCCTCTCAGAAATGAAGTGAATGGAGTAAATGAATGATGTTTTTTGATGTACTCTTATGTCTTCATTTTCTCGTAATTTTACTGTTCTGAAAAAGTATAATTAAGACTCTGATAAGAACCATCAGTTATTGTTTAGATTATGGCATTGAATCTGGCTATGAAATTCCCACATTCATAAAGGACTTTGTTTTTTGCTGTCTAAGACAAAATTTATAAATGCAATTGCCTGTGGGACTCTCAGATAAGTTCCTTCTTCATCCCTGAGGTTGATAAATTGCTAGGGACTCACAGAAGGACACACTCTTCTCATCTTGTGTACTGGCACCATTTGAGGAACTAAAGGTCAGGGTGCCTCTTTAGGACTTAGATTTGAGATTATAATGCTGCCCCTTGCTTTGCTCTCCTTGTTTTAGAATGTCATAAAGCACTTTTCTCACAGTGGAAAAATCTCTTTATACAAAATATGTAAACTGAGGCTCACTGTCTTTACACAGACAGAGCTAACTTTTTTTCCTACCCAGCCCTAATTCTTTCTGGATGCCTAAAATATTTACTTTATGTACATACACTATCTTGACTCTGATCCCAAGCCAGCTAAACAATTACATCATATACAGGGTGATTATTTCTTATTACCTGGTGTGTACATTTAGAAATACAAGATCTCTCTTTTTTTTTTTAAAGATTTATTTATTCATTTGAGTGAGAGTGAGTGCGCATGCACATAGGGGACAGAGGGAAAGGGAGAGAGAAACCCAAGCAGACTCAGCACTGAGTGTGCAGCCCAATGCAGGGCTCAATCCTATGACCCTGAGATCATGATCTGAACTAAAACCAAGAATCAGATGCTTAACTGACTATACCACCCATGCACCCAAGACATATAAGATCTCTTAATTGATTTCTATCTTGTTCTTTGATGTAATCAAGCTTTTCAGTCTCTGCTCTGCCCTTCCAAATTTCTCTTTCCTTCTCTTGTTTGCTAGTAAAACTCTAGCTTATTTTCCTGTTATCACGGAAAAAAAAGGCTCAGAGAGAGTGAGCATATCCCTATGAGATAAGTCATAGTTGGTCTAAATTTTTCATCATAATTCTGTTCTCCTTTGCTAGGGTTTGGATTAGAGATGAGCATGTGACTCACCACACTAAGGCACATCATAATCAAATTGCTCAAAACCAGTGGTAAGAAAAAATTCTTAAAACAGGCAGAGAAAAAAAGGTATTTTATATAGAGGAAAGAAGGTAAGGATGATAATAGTTTTCTCTTTGGAAGCAATGCATGAGGGAAAACGGTGAAGCAAAATCTTTTCAGTTTGAAAGACAAAAAAAGGGAAGGAAGGAAGGAAAGAAGGAAGGAAGGTCTGTCAACCTAAAATTCTATACCCAGCAAAAATAACTAAAAGATGAAGTTTTTCAGAGATACAAAATGACCCACAGACCCATATTACAAAATATAATAAAGAAATTACTTAAGGAAGAAAGAAAATAAGACCATGTGGAAATGAAAAGCACTGGAAATGGCTATTTCATGAAGATTTTATTTTATATTTAATTTATTTTAAAGATAATTTAAACCTGGAAACTGACTGATAGGTGCTATATAAAGAACTCTTACATCTCAACAGTAAAAAAAAAATAATTGTATTAGAAAATGTGCAAAAGATATAAATAGACATTCCATGGAAGAAGATCTAGAGATGACCAACAGGCGCATGAAAAGATGTTAACATCATTAAGGGAAAAGCCAATTAAAACCACAATGAGCACATCTATTGGAATTCCAAAATTTAAAAAATAGTGATAGTATCAAACGCTGGCAAGGATACAGAGAAACTAGATTATCCATACACTGCTGGCAAGAATGTAAAATGGTACAGTGACAGTTTTTAAAAAGCTAAACTTATACTTGCCATATGACCCAGCTATCACACACCTGGGCATTTATCCCAGAGTAATGAAAATGTACATCCATACCAAAACCTATATACACATGTTCATAACGGCTTTGTTTGTTAAACCCCAACTTGGAAACAACCCAAATATCTATAACATCTGAATGGATAAATAAATTATGGAATATTTATACAAGGGAATAACTATTATTATGCACAACATTGTTGTGAACTATTGATATGTATAACAACATGAATGAATCTCAAGGTAATTATGCTGAGGGAAATAAGCCAAAGAGCACATCTTGTAGGATTCAATGTATATAAAATTCAGAAGATGCAAGCTAATCAACAGTGACAGAAAGTAGATTACTAGTAGGTGCCTGGGACTGGAGGGGAAGAGATGGGAGGGGGGATTGCCAAATTATATGAGAAATCTTGTAGTAGTGATGGATAAGTTCATTACATTGGTGGTAGTAATTGTTTTATGGGTATGCATTTGTCAAAACAAAAATTCGCTTCAGTTTATTGCATGTCAGTCATTCTTCATATTAAAAAAAAGCATAACAATAGAGGGAGAGTCTATTTCCCTCCCCCTTTGAGACTACCTTAACTAACAGAATATGGTGGAGTTGAAGTTGTGTGGTCTCAAAAATTAGGTAAAGAAAGACCATGGAGCTTCTCCCAGTTTATTTCAGGGTGCTAAACCTAAGGTACTTACTGAGCCATCATGTGGGAAATAAGGCTACCCTGAGTCTGCTCTGCTGGGGAGAGCACCAGGAGAGACCTCTTGGTGAGACGACAGGGAGAGGAAGGACCTGAGACTAGAAACAGATAAAGAGGTCCTCAGGCAGCATCCTTCTATCAAGCTATCTGAGCTGTGGCTGTCAGGTGCTTGCAGCTATAAGAGAGAGATCCCAAACCAGAACCATCCAGCTGAATTCAGAGAGGTAAAGGAGCGTTGTTACTTTTTCTTGTTGTTTTTAAGTAAGCTCTGACCCCAACATGGGGCTTGAACTCAAGACCCTGAGATGAAGAGTCACATGCTCTACCAACTGAGCCAGCCAAGTCCCCCAGGAATGTTGTTGCTTTACAACATTAAATTTTGGGACGATTTGTTACACAGCAATAAATGACCAAAATGCCACCTATTCTATGTTTTCCATGTTAACAGTATAACTTCCATTACTTTTTTTTTTTTTTTTAAGATTTTTATTTATTTTTGACAGAGAGAAAGAGATCACAAGCAGGCAGAGAGGCAGACAGGGGAAGAGGGGGAAGCAGGCTCCCCACTGAGCAGAGAGCCCAATGTGGGGCTTGATCCTAGAACTCTGAGATCATGACCTGAGCCAAAGGCAGAGGCTTAACCCACTGAGCCACCCAGGTGCCCTATAACTTCCATTCTTTTCAGGAAAGACTGTTCTGTGTTAACAAATAACTAAATGTAATTTGCGTTTTATACATTTTTATAACTTTTCATAAAAAGAAATTTGCAGATCAGAATTATTTGTTATCATACACGTCCTAGCTTTTGGTTTAGAAAAAATAGAGAAAACCTTATCTACGAATTAAGAAAACCATTGGTTTCCGTCAAAACCCCTCATATTTAGCTAACATCAATCAATCAGTCAATAAACTACTGAAAGTTGGATTTTTTTTTAATTTATTTATTTATTTCAGAGACAGAGAAAGTGAGAGAGAGCATGAGAGGAGAGAAGGTCAGAGGGAGAAGCAGGCTCCCCGTGGAGCTGGGAGCCCGATGTGGGACTCGATCCCGGAACTCAAGGATCATGACCTGAGCCGAAGGCAGTCGCTCAACCAACTGAGCCACCCAGGCGCCCTGAAAGTTGGATTTTGATGAGAATACAAAAGATACCTAGCTTGCCATGATCGCCAAGCATGTTTATCACCTGGGTGGTGAAATAAAGCCTTTTTGTGGTAGGCTGTGGTAGAATGTCTTCATGGAAGAGGAAGAATTTGAGCTGTAACTGCTAAGTTATGAATATCAAAGTTTGAATGATTTCATTTTGTCTCAAAAGAAAATTTTATTGTGCATGATTAACCCATTAATATTAAGCATTAGGAAATACAACCTGAGAACCATTATTTGCTAGTCAAGCCATTCCCCTCCCACAATTATTTACTTCCTTCAACTCAGGGTTAAACCTGAATGTATATTTTTCAAACACTTTGCTTTAATTTCAAATAATCTTAGCAATGGGACAATCGTAATACAGCTAATGGATAAACAGGGGTGCTGCTTAATGGAATCATGTTGAGAGGTGATAGGTTTAATATAAATAGTTACTAATTGCATTAGCCTGTGTTAGATCTAGAGCACCATTTCCAATGTTTTTGCATTCAAAATCTATACAGTGGAAATATCTTTGGTTTGAGTCTAGTAAGCCGAGTGGTCCAGGATTGTGCTGGAACCTGCCTGTACTGACTTGCATGGGCCAATTGTTTTCATCTCTTTCCAACTCCAGCCAGAGTGGGAGTACTTATACTATAGAAATGGCAAAAGCTACAAGTCAGGCCTCCCTCTATGCTGCCTGCCTCGGCCCAGAACAGATTGTTAAAAATTTATCAGCACAACCTTGCTTAAACCTCCAAGTCTTTGGATACAAATCAATTTCAGTAGGTTTCTCGGAGTTGGAACTGGTTTGAAAGGTGATGAACTATTTGTAGGTGAGGTCAATGCCAAATGAGAGATGATAAGAATGAGCTCCTGGGAAGGAAGAGAAGCAGATAATCAGTAACAAGAAAGCAGTTATCACAGTAATCTATATATTTTTTCTTTTCCAGCTTCTGCCTATCCCTGTGGGACAAAAATGTGACTTCCTGACTTCTCCAAGAGAGTAAAGAGGGGAAATAATGGCCAACGAGGTAGTGGAAGTTCTCACCACTATTAGTTTCAGAAGCATGACAGAGGCAAGCCTAAAGTTTCTGTATGGGAAGGATTGTACAGATGAAAGAGAGGTTTGACCATCAAGATCCCAAAGGCTTGTCTTGGGAGGTTGTAACACCAGGAAACGTACCGAGTAGTTTGATGTGAAGATAGAATAGTAAGTGTTAAATACTGAAGCTAAGAGTTGAAGGATATGGAGTAACATTCATTGTAACTAGGTGCTAGTCCATTTTTAATATTTCATTTTGTTTAAAGTATCTTTAAAATATGATGTGCACATTAATAAACATTAAGGCTTTTATATCACTATTTTAGAGGAAAAAAAGCAATTTTTAATAGAGAAAACTGTGGAAAAAATATTTACTCTAAATCCTCAAATCACCCCTATGGTAGACCATAGTAGGAGAAGCAGTATCCGCCAGTTTGTGAGGTGTTCCAATACTGCCTTTTAAGAAATCAGTGGCCTCAGGAGTAAATCCAGCCCTACACAGGGTGACATATGATGGAGAGAGAGAATTTAAGTTAGCATACTTGTAAAATTTGACTTGAAATTTGAGAAACAAAACAAAATAAAACCTTTTATGGGAGAATTAGACTGAAAGACAGTGAAGGATTTGGGAGACCTGTTGCTGTGTGAACCTTTTTTTAGGAAGGTGATGAAGATCCGGAATTAATTTAGAAGCAGGTTTAAACGATGATCAGAGATAAGCTTATGTCATAACCACCATATTTGCATGTTTAAAATGTAAAATACAATGATTCCCTTGTATTGCTCTCCAGTCCCTTTTAATTGATTCCCTGTTTGTTTCAGGGTCCTACTTGGATAAATATATCTGTTGGACTATTAAAATCCATTCATCTCTACACTGTAAATAGGAACCATATCAGAAGATTACAAACCTTGACCCTGAAAGTATAAACAGTGGGGTAACATGTGTACAAGAGTGAGTATGTGTTTTGCAAACTTTACAAATAGTTTTCCAGTTGACAGGCCTAGTATACAGCATTAGTCTTCCATATCTCCTGCCTATTTCCACGTGGAGCTTCTCTGGGCTATTGCCTCTTGATATGTGTTACTTCCCTACACCTCTGCACTATTTCCTCTTCTCATTGGCATTTATAACTCCCAGGTTTGTATCGTTTATGGATTTCATTCATGTACCATTTACCTTTTTTTCCAAATAATTAAGCCCAAAATTACATTAGAGCTTGCTCAAGCTGCTTGCCACTTGGATAAATTATACATCATGGTTTCTCCAGTCAATCACCATCTAGCATTTTCAACATTCTGCAAGTCACTTAGCTTTATTAGTTGTATACTGTGGCAGCCCTCAGGAGAATGAGGCTTACCCAGGGAATCACAATAAGAAAAACATGCAGCAGTTTATTTTGTTTTCTTTTAACATTTCAACTTGAATGTTTTTCTAGTGTCTTTTTTGTGAAAAAGAATATTGCTATCCTCTTACCCTATACTGGTCAACACTATTATTTTGGAAATCAGTAAGATGGAAAATATTTTTTCCATTTTTCCAAGTTAATATTTAACTGAGGCTTAATATATATAAAGAAATATGGAAATCACTCATATATTGTATAACATTACATATTATGAGCAGTTTAAGTTTTAAAATTCAGGCAATTAGAGAGTAGTTCTATTAATTATGTTTAAGTTTTTTTTTTCCTTATTTGGGACTTGTCTAACTTGTAGTAAATATGGAGTATTTGTTCACTACTATATCTCCATTACCTAGAGCATTGTCTGACATGGTAGACACTCTGTAGATATTTGTTGAATGACTCTTAATAAAATTGACTTAAAATTTAATAACTATATCACCCTTTGATGATAAATATTGGAATATAAATTTTATGAACCTAGAAGCCCTGTGTTGTATTTTCTGTTGACGTCTACTACTTGGCAAACTATCTTGGCAATATAGTGTTTGCTCAATAAATGGGTCTCAGTATTCCAGTAGATATCGCACAAATACTGTGTCTGTCTATCTTAGAGTGAGATCCCTAGCAATTTACATAGTCAGTTATCTGAATCACTGTATTGTTTCTCCAAATATTCTAGTATATTCAACACTTAAGGAAAGATGAGTCACACATGTCCTTTGGCTTCAATACTTGGCACACCTTCTACCGTGGAGTACCTGTGTTTAAAACCATAATTTCATATATGTAAAGATTCTTATTACTCTTTTTTAGTTATTGTGTCCTCATTATAAAGCAATACATATTATAGAAAATGTTATTTGCTTATGGAAAATTTGCAAATCAGTGATAAATAAAAAGAAAATCACTCAAATTTTTTCCACTCAAAAATATCCATTAAAATTTTGGTATCTAACCTTCCAATCATATATGTGATGTACATATTTATAGATATTATTACTATATTACATGTAATTTTGACACTTATCCTCCATTAATTTAACATGAACATTTTCCAATGTTTTAAATATGGAATTATTTTAATGATCAGAATCATCTTTCTTCAAGTCATTGCATGGTTGATTTCTTCTTCTTCTTCATGTTTCCCTTTTTTCATCTCCTCCTGAGTGAAGCTTCCTTGATTACCACCCCAAGTGGCCACAACTCCCCACCCCCAGCTTTTTTCTATCATGTGAAGCATGAAATGTGTCTTTATTCATTATTGTACTCCTGGTGCCTAACCAGTGCCTGACACTTGGTTAAATATTTTTGAAAAGAAATGAATAAATGAATGAAGGAAAGGATAAAGAAAATTCTGTTGATTAGTTCACCATAGTGAGTTAATGCCCCTATTCCTATATTAGGTTTTATTATTATAAATGTTATAAATATTATAAATATCACTTTGATGTATTTCTCCGGATAAATTTTTGTGCACATCTGTGATTTCTTTCTTAGTTTATGTTCCTAGAAGTAAAATTGCTGGGCTAAGGATAAGTGTTAAGATTTTAAATAAATATTACCAGAAACTTTGTGACAACGTACATGCTTATCAACGACATTTCAAATTGCTACTTTACTCAAGCCAGAAATAGATTTTTGTCATTTTAAAACAGTATTATTAGTTGAGAAATTTTATCCCATTTTAAATAAAATTTCTTTGATTGTTAGATACATCTAATATTATATAAGCATATAATTATTTTCATATGTTTACTGGTCATTGTCATTTCTTCTTTTCCTGTGGTTAATTGTTCATGTGCTTGCCAATTTAATATTTTTTTAAAGATTTTATTTATTTACTTGACATACAGAGATAGAGATCACAAGTAGGCAGAGAGGCAGGCAGAGAGAGAGGGGGAAGCAGGTTCCCCACTGAGCAGAGAGCCCGATGTGGGGCTCGATCCCAGGACCCTGAGATCATGACCTGAGCCGAAGGCAGAGGCTTTAACCCACTGAGCCACCCAGGCAACCCTAATTTAATATTTTGAATTTATCTAGGAGTTCATTATATACTAAGAATTTAATTTCTTGATAGTCATTTTGTAAATATTTTCCAAAGTAGTTTGTGGTTTCTCTATAACTTTTATTTATTGTATTAAAGTTTCCATATGACTAAATTTTAAGTCATACACAAAAAAGGAGAGATAGCACATTTATATACATTTGTGTGTGCATCACCCAGCTCAACTGTGTACCCAGCAGGTACAACTGGATATAAGGATCAGAAAGAAAGATCTCATTAAGATCGTACTTCTCTTTTCTTGGCTTTTATCCTCTTTTAGCTGTATTCATAGGCAGTTACCAACTTGTGCCTAATCTTGTTTTACCTCCCTACACTCAGTTTCTCTATTTTGCCTCTTCTCAACTCCTGATTATGTTGAAGAACACCCCTACATTGTATCATTTAAACTTCAGATGTTTCAAAGTGTATCTCTAAAAGATAGAGACTGTCCCTCCATTTTTATACTTTTTATTGAGACATAGTTGACATATTTTTATTTAAAAAAATTTTTTTAAATTTATTTTAGAGAGAAGAAGAGAATGTGTGGGGGTGGAAGGGGGGTAAGAGGAAGAGAGAGTTTTAAGTAGACCCCATGCTGAGTAAGGAGCCCAGTCCAGGGCTCTGTCTCACAACCCTGAAACCAGGGCCCTGACACCATGACCTTAGCTGAAACCAAGAGTCAGAGGCTTACCTGACTGCCTCACCCACGTGCCCCTATATAGTTGACATATTTTTAAAAGACTTTTCCTTTTCCACATAGTCTTAAAACTAAAATAATAGTTTAATATAAAATAAAAATTTCAATTTTTATATAACTTTAATCTTTTTCTTTAAGATTTCTGCTTTTGTTTTTCTTAAAAAAACTTCCCTTACTTTATGATTTATAGAAATTCATGTAGCTTCCTCTAGGATTTTAATATATAGTCTTTGTAGAAAGTTTTGAAATGCAGATGAATTAATTTAAAAAGGTGAATCTCATAACTCATGCATTTCACTCTTTTTTTAATGCATATCATTCTTTTTTTTTTCTTTTTAAAGATTTTATTTATTTATTTGACAGAGAGAGAGATCACAAGTAGGCAGAGAGGCAGGCAGAGGGAGAGGGGGAAGCATGCTCTCCGCTGAGCAGGGAGCCCGATGTGGGGCTTGATCCCAGGACCCTGAGATCATGACCTGAGCCAAAGGCAGAG
Organism: Nasua narica; assembly: GCA_028533885.1. Lineage (NCBI taxonomy): Eukaryota > Metazoa > Chordata > Mammalia > Carnivora > Procyonidae > Nasua > Nasua narica. The sequence goes on along the minus strand of CM052809.1, from coordinate 59,772,433 downwards.
GCTTTAACCCACTAAGCCACCCAGGCGCCTCTATGCATATCACTCTTAACATTACAGTATAGACTATGTTCCGGAAATATTTTCAAATTTATTTTTATAAAATTAAACCATATTATTTTATAAATTGATAAGTTATTGTAATTGTCATTCCGTGTCAATAAATATTGACTGACATTATTTTCTAAAGATGCATAATATTTAATTGTAAAACCATATCATAATTTCTTTTCCCAATGCCTTAATGCTGGATATTTAGATGGAGTAAAATTTTTTTACAATGTAAATCTTTAGTTAAATTAAACAAATATTGATTCCCTCTGGTATGCCAGACACTGTATTTGGCACTGAAGATAGAAAGGTGAGAAAACACATACAGACAATCACACACATACACATACACATGGCAGGTTCCTTTGTGCCATAAGGGCTTATTAAAGTAGTCATGAACATTTTTGTTCAAATATTTTTGCACCATTTTTAACTGTTTTCTTTGGATAAATTTCTAAAAATAAAAAATCCCTTTAAAAAAGTAATATAAATACTGTTAAGTTCTCCTACAGAATTATTTTGACATTTTACATTTCCACCTGCACTATATTAATGTTAGTGTCATGTATCATTGCTCTTTTCAATCTTTGGTAATCTGATGGGATGAAAAAATGATTTGTCACTGTTGTTTTACTAATACTAGATACAAAAGTATTTTATTTATTACTAATGACATTAACTACTTGTTCATATGCTTATTGAACCTATGTCTTTTTTTGTGAAGTACCTGTTCATGTTCTTTGCACATTTTTTTCTTATTGAGATGTCTGCCTTATTTTTTATAATTTTGTTTTTTCAGTTTAAACATTTATTGCTTCACAATAATGGTTACTTATAGAGGTTATATATGTAAAACCACTAAAATCTTTTGGCTAACTGAAGTCTATCTGCAATAATGATATCAGTGCAATTTGGAGACTTTTCTAAATTGCTCAACAGTGTCTACATAAATATCTTTATACCGGAAGATTTTGTTGAAGCCACCAATCCATGCATAGATGAAATTCTCCTTTAGAGGTAAATGTAAAACAATTATAGTTTTGAAATGGTGGTTGTAGAAATGGCAATGGGTTATAGAGTGTTCTGGTTTAAAAATGGTAGTATTGGCCATATTGATAAGAAGTCATTGCTGTCTGCCAGCTGTCATATTATAGAATGTGATGTTGAGAACTCAGAATACTTCCTAATGTGTGTATAACAAAAGTCGCCAATGTAATTAGCACCCTTGTGGGGAATCTCAAGAGAAAAGCTCAAGGATTGAATTATTGTGGATATAAAATACATTTTCACCTGTAACACAAATTGGTATAGAAACATAGATTTCCTTAGATTCTCTCTACTTGGTGAGTAGGGAACTGATTTCAATTTCTATGACCATTATCTTTTACCTTTTATGGGTAGTAAATTATCTTTAAATTAAAACAAACAAACAGTATACCTGTCAGGCTATACCTCAAAATAAACACAGGCTGCCAACAACTTGTAATTAGGACCTCTAACCTGATCTACTTAAATGGCTTTGACAAGTAGAAGAACATAAAACCAATTTTCATTTTCAAAGAGGAAAGTAACTTTTAATCAAAAATTTGGAAAAAATGACATACTTTCAAATTTTTTCAACAAATAGCATATCGCACAGAATTTGACCACATTTTTATACATAAGCTGAGTGGTTATCTCTTGTGTTTATGTCACATTTTTGTTGCACTTGTTTTTATTTTTATTTTAATATCTCATACCCTTAAGAGTAGTAGTTTGAAGGTGGAAGTGCTAACATTTTCAGCACATGTGGGGTCAGTAACACCATGTTTTAAACTGTATCAATTGTCAACTTGAATTGAATGATGTCTTGAGAATGTTCTGCCTGTCCTCTACCCAGCATGATCTGGTGGAAAAGGCCTTTAACCTATGGGAAGCCACCAACCACACAATTGCTAGCCTGAAGGATTGGCAGAGGTCATTTCAGGTATTGTGGAAAACCTAGTAGATTTAGTATTGTTGTTGTTCTGATCATTTGCATTGGATAGAGGGAGGCCATTTAAATTTTTCCTCTGCTGTCATTTAAAAATATTAAGGAAATAAACAAAGGCTGTGGAAAGGAGTCAGTTAAGATCATTTAGGTAGCATGTGGTAGGATGGAACACCTGCCTTGAGCCTGAGTCACATGATACAAAATTCCAGAAGTACTCTGGCTGCAGATATAACTGGATATAAGGATCAAAAAGATCTCATTAAGATCCTCTTTCTCTTTCTTTGGCCTTTGTCCTCTCTTAGCTATATTCATAGGCAGTGTATACTCTATTTCCTTTCAAACTCTTAGCCTTTGCTCTGACAGGACTGGCTTAATTCTGATGTCCATTACTGAATCAACATCGTGGTTAGGGAAATCCTTTTTTTTTTTAAGATTTTTAAAATTTATTTGGGGGGGGATAGAGCACACATGGGGGGAAGGACAGTGAGGGAGAGGGAGAGAGAAAAAATCTGGAGCAGACTCTGCGCTGAGCCCACAGCCTGACCCAGGGTTCCATCTTAACCGCCCTGATAGATGACCCGAGCCAAAACCAAAATTTGGACACTTAACCAGCTGTGCCACCCCAGTGCCTCATGGTTAGGGAAATCCTTAACTACACTTGGGTTTTGGGCTCTAGTCACAGAATCAAAGTGGCAAAACTCCTTCTAGGCCACATGAAACCAGAGGAGAGGAGAGGAAAATATTCCAATAAGTGGATGTAGAAGGAAAGGGGAATAAATGTTGTGGAGACACGCTACAACGCTACAGTCTGGAGTGTAGATTTTTCTGTCCTTGGGTTCTCATTCTTTTGTATTAAGGGTACTTCCCAGACAAGTAACCATAGCCATCAGAATAAATTTAGACAAGCTTTTGTGTCACACACCCTCAGAGAAGGAATCAGAGATACAGTTGCAACACTGAGATATGAATAAGAGATGTAAACATTTAGAAAGGATTTCATGTATATTGATGATGTTGTTTAGCTCACCTTAATACCCACCAACAAAATTTGTAAAATTTTTCATGCCTAGTAACTTTAGTGAGATACTTCACTTTTCTGAGAGAGTACTGAAACTATCTTGATTTGGCATGAATATTGTTATTTTGCACAACCACCTTCAATCAGTTAGCTAGGAAAATTGCATATTTTGTTTGTGTATTTAGGGAGGATAAGATGTATAAATGAGAGTGGGTTTTTCATTTCCTAAAGAATAGTCAACTGTAGGCATAGGATTACTTTTTAAACCATTATATAATTTATAAAAGAAATACCAAAAAGATTGACTATATCCTCTTTAAATTTTAATAGGACACCCTCAAGATTTATCAGTTTCTTACAAAATAGGGAATGGCATTCTAAAAAATAGATAACCTCTGGCCAAGAGATGCAGCCACACGTGTTATCCGCAAGGTGGTCTGGAATGGCCAGATATCTTCGTAGTTATATTTCAGAACTCTTTCAACCCCCTACTTGCTACTACTGATTAAGAATTTTCATTTTCTTTTTTTTTTTTTTTTAAGAATTTTCATTTTCTATGGAATTTTTCAGGATAAGAATTGCAAGATTTTAGATGCCCAAAACAGAATGTTTACTTTGTGCAAGAGAACTCAACTGGGCTTACAGTAGTGCAGTAGAAAACTTGGGCCCTTTCTGCTATGATTATTTCTATTCTTAGTGATAATTGAGGAGGAAAAAAACCCAAGTAGTTAAAGGAGGACTGTTCTTTGAAAACTAATCCTTTAAAAAAAGAAGTTGGGATTTTAGCATTGTTTCCTAGGCCACGAAGAGGTCTGAGTGGGTAAAGTAGGTATGTAAGCATTCCTGGAGTATTGGGAGAGGAAATGGAAAGACTATCAAATGGAAACTGAGAGTCCTTCTACATGAGTACTAAATATAAAATGATTATGCCAGATCACTAAAAATAATTGTGTTGACTCCTCATTGCACCAAAGCTGTAACAAAAGTTAAAAATCACACTTCAAACTGATTTTTGCTATCCAGCAGAAATGTGTTACATCCTTTGAAGAAAATCTCAAGAGAATCCTTGTGGAGACCAGAAGAGATTTTATAATGCTTCAGATATGTCATAAAAAAGCAAGTGTCACCTTAGTAGTTACTTTTATTTATTTTTAGCAAAATCATGGTAGATGTAGTGAATAATCAGTGCTCTAATCCATCTTTTATTCTTTTCTAGGATAATGTTATGTACTTTTTAGATTGTCAGTAACTTTTATAATAGACTCATTTTAATTACTAATTATGAGGACTCCATCACGAAATTGGTTATTGTGGTTTTCCTCAAATAGTTATCCTGACCAGTGGAAAAGCAAGTACAGATGTAAAAGTATATTTTAAAATATTCTATTATTTTGCTTTATTTCCCCCTCCTCCTCTTCGCTCTCCTCCTTTTTCTCTCCCTCTTCTTCCTCCTCTTCATTCTTCTCTTTGCTCATGACTCAAGCAATACTTTATGGCATCTTTTCATTTTAAGGACATGGCATAATTTGGAACCTTAGGTGAAGAAGGAAAAAAAAAAACTTGGGGAAAACAATCCTGGTGTAGTAGGGAGAACACATGTTAGAAGCCAGACAAACAGGTGTGGATCTCAGCTCTGCCATTTAGTAACTTTGGGTAACTTAACTCTGTTGGCCATTGGTTTGCTCATCCTGGAGAGCATACCGGTTATGTCTAACTAAAAGGGTAGTGAGGGAATTAAACATGCTAGGCTATGTGAAGTCCCTAGTGTAATCACTGGTTGGTCATTGCCAATAACTGTCAGGAGATCCTCAATAAATACTAATTATATTATTTTTTATCATAATACTTATTTTTATTAAATATTTACTCAGAAACTGAACAAAACTTTGTTTAATCGTGCCAAAAGACAATCTAAAATTCACATAAAATATGTAATATGTTCTAAATATATGATGGTTCATACACTATGTAGACATTTATTTATCACTCATGTAAATTAAAAATAGTTTTCCCTTACTCAAAGATAAACTCAAAATGGGTAAAAGACCTCAACATGAGGCAGGAATCTATCAAAATCCTAGAGGAGTGGGG
>CM052809.1:59754160-59767204 GCA_028533885.1 Nasua narica | reverse complement strand
GACATCGGCCACAGCAACTTCTTTCAGGACATGTCTCCAAAGGCAAAGGAAACAAAAGTGAAAATGAACTTTTGGGACTTCATCAAGATAAAAAGCTTCTGCACAGCAAAGGAAACAGTCAACAAAACAAACAGGCAACCCATGGAATGGGAGAAGATATTCACAAATGACACTACAAACAAAGGTCTGATTTCTAAGATCTATAAAGAACTCCTCAAACTCAACACTCAAAAACCAGATAATCACGTCAAAAAATGGGCAGAAGACATGAACAGACATTTCTCCAAAGAAGACATACAAATGGCTAACAGACACACGAAAAAATGTTCATCATTGTTAGCCATCAGGGAGATGCAAATCAAAACCACATTGAGATACCACCTTATACCAGTTAAGAATGGCCAAAATCAACAAGACAGTAAACAACAAATGTTGGAGAGGATGTGGAAAAAGGGGAACCCTCTTGTACTGTTGATGGGAATGCAAGTTGGTGCAGCCACTTTAAGAAAACAGTGTGGAGATTCCTTAAGAAATTAAAAGTAGAGGTACCCTATGACCCTGTAATTCACTACTGGGTATTTACCCCAAGATACAGATGTAGTGCAAAGAAGGGCCACATGTACCCCAATGTTTATAGCAGCAATGGCCACAGCTGCCAAACTGTGGAAAGAGCCAAGATGCCCTTCAACAGACGAATGGATAAAGAGGATATGGTCCATATATACAATTCTGCCTCCATCAGAAAGGATGAATACCCAACTTTTGTGTCAACATGGACAGGACTGGAAGAGATTATGCTGAGTGAAATAAGTCAAGCAGAGAGAGTCAGTTATCATATGGTTTCACTTATGTGTGGAACATAAGGAAAAACACGGAGGACATTGGGAGAAGGAAAGGAAGGGTGAATTGGGGGAAATTGGAGGAGGAGATGAACCATGAGAGACTATGGACTCTGAGAAACAAACTGAGGGTTTTGAAGGGGAGGGGGTGGGGGTTGGGTGAGTCTGGTGGTGGGTATTGAGGAGGGCATGTATTGCATGGAGCATTGGGTGTGATGCATGAACAATGAATCTTTGAACGCTGAAAAAATAAATTAAAAAATAAAGTAAAATAAAATAAAATAAAATAAAATATAGGTTTTCCTGTTGATAAGCTAGGTTGACTCAGGGATCTGGACAACTTTCATCTCTTGGGCTCCTCCATCCTCAAGATATGACTTCTGAATACGTCATGCTCATTTATATAAATCCAGCATAATGGAAGAAGGTACTTGAAAATGGGCCCTATCTGGAAGGGCAATCCACCAAACATATTTCACCAGCTGGAACTCCATCAACATGGGTTGTATCTAAATACAAGGCAAGATCAGAAACGGAAGTCCAAGTGCATGCCGAAAAAGAAGGTGAAATATGTTTAAGGAACAGTCAACCAGTCTGCCATATCACGATTTTAACAATAAAAAGGTCAACATGAACGAAATATAGCAAATTATATTACAAATAATTGAACACATTGAAATACTATTATATATGTAATCTTATAGTAGGTTATACATACAATTGGGCTGGCAAAAAAGAGATGAATGCATCTTTAAAATAATTAAATATTAATGGAGTAATTGAGGATATTTGTAGAAGGGGAGTGCAGATAAAATGTGTAGATTAGAGAGGAAAATGCTGCTGCAATCTGGAGAATAGCATGGGATTATTCAATTGTTGTGATATCCATCCAAAAATGACCCCTAGAGCTATGTGCCTGGACAAGTGCAAATTCATAGCCTCCACCTCAATATCATCATGCAGTGTTAGAAACATTATTGTCCATAGAAGTGTTTTTAGTAGTTGCTTCAAGCCCCAGAGGGTTAGCATAGAGGTGAGACAGGGCCTAAAAACAGAAATTTCTGGAGGGAAGCCTAAAAAATTCAGACTTGGGTTGTTTGGGCAGAACCAATGCAATAGCTCGTATTGATTTGTAGGTTGAGGGAAGGAACTTAGTTCAGCCTGGACTTCTTCATATTCCCAATGCTGGTTAGAACCTACCAAGAAAATTTATTTCTTGAAATATGAAATGAAACATGTTCTTGAAACATGAAAATTTTTAAATGACCAAAATTCCTCTTCAGATAACTTTCTGTAATGGAAAGAATGAAGAAATGAGGAGAGACTAAAATAGTGTTTTTACAGACTGGAGAGGGAAAGGCTAGGAGGTTTTATGTCTGAAGCTCATGTAGTCATAAAGGGTATAGAGTGAATATAGACTGTACACTGAATCCAAACATGTGAGAAATAGGTGGGAACTCTTAAAGCTTGAACCAGATAAGTTGAAGTCTGATAAAGGTAACACCTGTGCACCTTCTTTCTTGATTGTGGTTTGACCAACTTATTTTGAGAAGGTGCCCAAGTTTTTGGGCATAGTGGTATGTTCCCATTTTCTACTTGTATATGAACGTCTCTGTTTTATGCTCAGAGAAGAAACAGAATTGTGATTTGTATTTTCCAATTAGCATAGATGATTTAATGTACTTGGACAGTTAGATTTCTTTGGGAATTTAGGGGGACACCAGCTTGTTGATGTACTTCTCCACACTATGCTCAGTCATTTGGAGAGGCACTGCACCCTACATAAAATACTTCTAGTAGCTGCTGACTTCCGGATCTAATCCTTTTTAAGTTCCTACTCCATCCTTCTGATTATATCAAGAAGGTCTTAGTTTGGTGTTCATCTGTCTTTAACACCAAACACTTGCTAACTTCCCTTTTAACAGAGAATAGGAGTTCAGTAAACAACTGAATCTGTGATAACCTGGGATAGGTTTGACTAGCCTTAAAGGGAGAACAGGAGTCAGTTGAACTCATGTTAGAGAATCTGGAATCCACAAATTAAAGATGTTTCCTATGTTAGTTTATTCAAAAGGTAGTGGTTACGTGGAAATTTTATATAATGAAAACCTAAAATATAGGCTTCCAGAAAGGTTAATCTAAATTCACACATGTCAGAAAAATATCAAGAAGTCTCCGGGTGTATCCCTAACCTTTTGAGTTTCACATGATAGAAGACCACTATCACATGATATTCCCCTGTATGCTCCTAGAAGAGACAGAATATTGGATGGACCATAGTTCAGACCCACTAGACTAATTCTTGTGCTTTTAAGTAAAATCCTCTGTTTCTTTGAAAAGACCTCTTTTAAATTGCAGATGAAGCTGGTCTGGGGAAAGGTGTCCCTAAAGAGAAAGTAGCGTAAGTGCCCATGTTAGTACTATCTTACTGTGTGCACAGGATAAATCTAATGCAGATTGAACTAATCTAAAGTTCAACATCTGTTTCATTCAAAGTGAAACATTTGAAATTCAATGCAGAGGAGGACTTTCAAGCCTGGCTTTTATTCTGAACAACTAATTGCAGTAGTCAGTTTTCAGTTTTTGAGTCTATAAAGACCCTTAGCTAGTCTCAATAAAAGTCCCATAAAGTAGCATTACAATTTGATGAATGTTTTATAGGTTCCATTCTGTTTAAAAAAAAAAGAACCATTGTATATAATTTTATAAATTCTTGAATTTAGTAATATTGGATATTAGTAATATTAAATACCATGGTTAAGAGCCTATATTCTGGAGTGGACAGACTTGGGATACAATTTCACATTTGCTACTTGTGACTTTGGGCAAGTTATCTAGCCTTTCTAAGTTCTAAATCTTTTTCTTCCTATAAAATAGGGATATAAATAATAACTCTCACACAAATAGCATTAATGAACTAATGCTTATCAGACACATTAAACAAAATAATTTAAGTAAACTCTTAACAATACCTGGCAAAGAATAAGCAGTCAAACATATTAACTATAATTAATGAACATCATAGCAGTTTTATTCAGCACTGATTCTTTTGATTTAATAGCTTTGTTTATAGGACACAAACACTCAGCTTAAATCCATGTTTAAAAACTATCTCTTGATGTTTTACAAATATGCAGAGGTTTGGCACAATGAAAAAAAGAGAAAAAAGTAAAAGTAATAATTATTTTTTCTGGAAATTTTGATTTTTTGACACCCACAACAATGACATTGTAAAGTATGTCCATCAGAGTAATCTCACACTTTCTCTGACACCCTCTTTAACTGCCTCTGCCCTAGGCCGTGCTCCCCTAAGGTGTTAGAATATTTAGAACTGGAGGACAGGAGCTGAAGACTCATCTCTAGGACATCCCCACTTACTCCGCCACCTTTTGTAAGGAGAAAACTAAAGCCCAGAGATGGATAATTGGTTTGTGCAAGTTCAACTGAGTCTGAATTTAAACTCTACTTCTCACATTCATTCCATTGCATCATGCTGGTTCTCAAAACTGAGAGGGCTCAGTATTTTTTTTTTAAATTTTATTAACATATAATGTATTATTTGCCCCAGGGTACATGTCTGTGAATCATCAGGCTTACACATTTCACAGCACTTACCATAGCACATACCATCCCCAATGTCCATAACTCAGCCACCCTATCCCTACCACTCCCCCCCCGCCCCACCTCCCAGCCACCCTCAGTTTGTTTCGTGAGTTTAGGAGTCTCTTATGGTTTGTCTCCTTTCCAATCCCATCTTGTTTCATTTCCCTCCCCCACCTCCCCACAACCCCCCGCCCTGCCTCTCAAATTCTCATATCAGAGGGCTCAGTATTTTTAATAATCACTATGGCCCGTTTAAGAAAGGAAAATGACCCTGAAGAAAAATGCTGTAAATGACAAAGATATAGGAGAATATTTTGGTTTTTTAGAATAAGTTAAACTTTGTAAGCAGTCCTCCTAAGGTCATATCCAGAAGATATTATATATAAATTATAATATGGATATTAATTATTATTAATAAAAAATTACTAATAGCACACTGGTATTGTTACTATTATTGATATTTATATTATAACATTTTAACATTAATTTATCTGTATATATTGTTTTCTTTCTAGGTACAGAATTATTGTAGTGTTACCAAAGAGCACACTTTTTTTTTATGAAATTTCCAGATAGTATTTACTTGGGGAAAAAAATTCTCACGATGGCATACCAAACCTTAAAGAAATAGCCAGCTCAGACTCTAAATTGTGTGGAAAAAATCTTGTTCTATAATTCTGTGATGCTGGGATTAGGCAAGCAGCTGATGGCTTGATCAGTTTGGGGCTAACCTGAAAACTGCTGACTTCCTGGATGTGAGCCAAAGGTTGCCCTTGGGGTTGAGATAAGCCAGTTAATCTCCTGACTGAAACAACTAGTCTAGACATTGAATTGCTCTTGCCCGGTACTTGTCAGGGATACTGTGGATTGACTACATTCTAATTTTGCCCACTGTGCAGTCCTGGAATTGCAAGGGTATCTTGGGCAAGAGTATGGTATAGTTGCTGTAACTTGACTAACTCAGTTGCCAAGAGAAGGTTGTATAAGATAGAGTGTTGGGTTTACATAATTTTTTTTAGATCAGTTCCCAGTCACTAATGGAGAGAAAACAGCTGTATAATAGGTCTAGCTTGTTTTATTCATGTGTAAGGATGTAATAAGGAATCTGTAAGCTGGTATTAGCTGTGCTTCTGATCCTCTGAGAGGTTCTTCTGGCTGTGAGAATCCTTAAAAGTTATTGAGAGAGTCATTTGGGACTACTGTATGCTGATGACTTTGAAATGGAAGACACATACAAAATGAAAAGAAGACTTTCTAAAGATCCAGCATAATATAAAGGCAGTCATTGGACGTTAAGCAGAAAATTGTCCCACCTTGTATAGAAATGACAGAGCCTTCATCCTTGAAGAAGATCTTCATGTCTGTTCTACTTGTCTTTCTGTTTCCTTTACATCCTCCTTATTTTAGGTTTTCAGAACTTTGAACTTTCCTAGAAATTTTTTAACTGTTCCCCTTCCCCTCTTGTATATAACCTCCCCTTCAGTATAAGACAAATTCTTGTCACTCCACTGATTAAAATCTACCAGTAACTCCTCATCTGCTGCAGGATAAAGTCTTGACTTCGTAGCATGACTTACAAAGATCTTATGAGTTTAGACCTTTCTACTTTTTCAGACTCATTACAACTGCTCCTGGAGCAATTCTAGGTGCCAGCAAAATGGAGCTCCCTGCAGTTCCCTAAATGTACCCCATTTACCTTATGTCTCTGCCATTCTATTCCAAAAGAAAGCCCTTTTCTTCTTACCTTATCTGTCTGCTGAATTCATCCTAGTCATTCTTCAAAGAGTCAACTCAAGTCAATTTCCTTAAAATGCCTTCCCTAATATTTCTAGTCAAAATCAAACACTTTAATTTCTGTAGACTCTCATGAGCTGTAATTATTTGTTTTTCACTTGTTTCAATATCTATGATGTAAAAACTCAAAGGGCCATATATTATAGATACATACATTCCATGTGTATTATAGATACATAAATTTATCTTGTATCCCCTATTGTTAGCATAATTCCTTGCTCAAAACCATATGTTTCAGAATGAGAAAGAAAGAAAGAAAGAAAGAAAGAAAGAAAGAAAGAAAGAAAGAAAGAAAAAGGAGAAAGAAGTCCCTTTCTATACTAACTCTAAATCTTATTCTAATCAACCCCAATAATTGCTTCATGAGGCCTTCATGAGTTCTGTGTTGAATTGTGTGTCCATTTTATCACTGATCAAATTGTTGTGGTTGGTAATTATGAACCTGCCTGGTAGGGCATAGGACTGAGAACTCACACATCCTTAGGGTAAGCTCACAAGAGAAGTTCTGGCAGTAGTTATTCAGAGGCATTTGGGACAGTTGGGCAGTCAACATGAGGTTGACCCACAAGTGGGCAAGAAATGTGTGTGTTAGCAGGTAACTGGAATAGAGTGTTGAGGGAGGGAGAGGACAAGGGCTGTTTTATGACTTCTGGTGGCAAAGAGAAGTGATTTAGGCTGATGGAATGAAGGCTTCTTTCAAAAGATCCAGCTATAAGTAGTGGACACTCAGTCACAGCTACTGGCACTCAGAGGTTGTTGATGACCCTTGGAAAGCCTGGTGTGAGGGACTCACCTAAGTACTAACTTTGCAGGTGTCAGGATTGAAGCAGAGAACTAAGCAGAAAATTGGAGCAACAGGATAGAGACCCCGGATGTTACAACAGGGCTGTGTGGCAGAGGCTTCGCTCTGTGGACAAGACAAGAACTCCTTACGGAAAATAGAAGCAACATTAATGGTGGGGCTGGCAAGAGGATTGACTCGACGTGGAGGTACTGATGAAGCCTTTGTTGTCTCCTCAGGTACAGGTTTGGGAGCTATTTGGCAAAGGCTTGAAGCTATAATTTGTGAGAATGACCCTCAGTACTAGAGATATAACGGACAATAAATCAAACTTCATTTTAGTCAGGATCCTGGGAACCTATAGTGTCAAAAGTTTCTTCCACTAGTAACCATGAATTATCAAGACATACCCAAGGGTCTAGTTAAGGAATTTATTTGGTGACTGCATTGAAAACAAATTCCCCAGATAGCCCCATCCTTACTGTGCTTTGACCCGTATACCCCTTACACTGCACAAGAGTGAAGAAACAGTGGAAGAGAATGTGTTTAAAAATACACATTTAACTTGTTCCCCAAAGCCAAGCCTAAGGTGCGAAAAGCACTGTAAGAACGTAGACGGAGGGCCCAGACTGACTTCTAAAGGAGGAGGAAGAGCATACTTTGTCTAAAATGAAAGCAAAATGTAGTGCTGTGGTGATGTTTTATGTTCACAACTCAGTCATAACTGGGTGACTACATTTCTAATGACATAGAGCTCAGCGTCGGCTGGGAGCAGGGAGAAGAAGACTGAGGCCCCCTCGATGTGTACTCCTTCCACTTGGGGCCAGTTAACCACAGAGATGTGCTGCTTATCAGGAAGAATGGATGCATGAGGTTAGGTATGGGGTGAGCAGGAAGAGAAGGGAAAAACAAGAACAGAGAATGACTTCGTAGGTCATCTTTGGCGTTTGTATAGTAGGCTACTTATCTTGTAGGATAGAGATTATTTTTATTGTGTCATCTTGATTGAACTTCTCACTCCAGAATTCCCTTTTTAGTTTGCTTCTGGTTCACGTGGGCTTCAAGGAAGATTTTCTCACAAGAGCTGGAGGGCTCAAGAAAGGCAGCAGCCATTTTATAGTATGTACATACCTTCTTTCAGGTATTCTGTCAAATATTTGTTTAGATGCTGTGTTGAAGGAGTTTCCAGATGTAATTAAAGCCCAAATCAGTTGTTTTTGAGTTAATCAAAAGGGAGAATACCCTGGGTGGTACTGACATAATCCGGTAGAAGTCCTTTAAAGAGGGGCTAGGCCATCCTTGAGGTGCAGAGACTCCAGGTGGCAAAGAGGAAGGAAAACTGTAAGGTAGTTCTACATTTACCTTGTGGGAATGCTGCAGCAGCTGGGCCTACGAATGCCTTCCCTTTCCCTCGATCTTCCTTTAGTTTCTCTGGCTCCCGAGCAGAATGTGTTTAGCTCCATGTTTAGAGCCCCTGATTCTGAAGAATACTCTTGTCACCAAGGTCAGAGGCAACAAGAATGGATTTTTTAGTCTATATTTGTTGGATTTCAGCCTCTTTGTAGTCATCACTCCTGCCTGCCTGTGTACTTTGGTCTCTGGCATTTGATATAGAGATAGTCTTGCAGACACTGCTTAGCCAGGATAAGTCTACACACACACAGATATATGTCTGTACATATATATGTCCAAATATGTGTGTATGTGTGTTTATGTATGTATAGTTATATAAAATATATGCGAAATATGAAATACATCCAAAAAATATATACTGGTTCTGTCTCTTTGGTTGAATCTTGATTGATATAGTACCTTATTTTTACTTTATTTTTATATGTTACTTTACAGTTTACCAAGGATATCCACATGTTATATTATGCTATAGATGAAGAAGCTGGGTTCCGGAAACATTAAATGACCTAGTCAATGCCAGTAGGTGGCCTAATAAAGACTTGAATTAAAGCTCATTCTCCCTTATCTGACAACACTCCTTATAATGACAATGCATTTGAAGTGCTATGCAGAAAAAAATTTGGAAAAGTACCATAGAACTTTTGTGAGGGAGATAGAAGAAAAATATTTGCAGTTTGGGTTGAATAACTTTTTTATATTCCAAAAAATTATGTAGAATCCCTTGTTTTGGATTTCAATTTTGTGATTAATTCTAATATATAAAGAGAAAAAATAGCACAGAGAATTTAGCAAAGGTTTGCTATTGTAAATTATTACTTGTTTTGAGGTCAGGGCAAAGTAGGTGAGGTAGTCTGGGTGAGGAGAGATCTTAAAGAAGTAACATCTATAAATTAAAAAAGATAAAACAATAGAAAACCTATGCAATAGGCATTCTACATTCTCTCATGTGTTGCTTAGATATAACAGTTCTGATTTAATCAACAGTAGGCATTATGACCCAGCCCGGCTGTTCTCTAGAAGTATCTCTTGAACAATGAAAGTCAGTATTTGAAAAAGATATACATATATGTGTAATAATTTGTATGTACATATAAATATACATAGAAATATATATTCATGTGTATGTACAAATTATATACATATATATGTATATACATATATATATAAAATATTTGTGTGTGGGTGTGTGTATACACACATTTCCCCCATGAGACAACAATATAGAATCCTGGAATAAAGTGAAAATTTTAGAAATATGAGTAATTTTTAAATTGAATAGGAAAAAGCTGAAAAATGTGCTTGGCATCAAACATGAATATCCTACTTTTCATTGTTTTTCTTCTCTTCCAGCCTTCACGCAAACCAAGAAAGCCACAGCCCATGCAGAATGGGCATATGTTGTAATCCCACTTGGATTAGTCTTAGCGAGGACCACTAGTTGCAAAACAACTTTCCCCATCGTTGTTGGGGGCATGCCCATGGGAAAAGAGCATCTGACTCAAGCAGGGCCAAGGAGATTCCTCCCCCAGGATATCTTAGGCCTGTATCACCATGCCTTCCCACATGGTAAAGCCACGGGAAAAGGGTTGATTGTGGTTCACATCATGTCTTCCATAGGGTGCAAACATGTCTGCAGTAAGAGTCAATAAAGTTACACCATAGGGAGATGAAAGAAAAGGGCCAGTGAAGGGGCAAGCCTGAGAGTTCCAGTGGGTGGTCCCACTGTACCCCAGGTCCTGCCCCTCCTGAGGGTAGCTAAATTTTGGATTATTATAAATTGCATTTCTAAGAGCCAGGGAGGAAGCCTGGAAAACTGGATGGGTTCAGTGTTCTCCTATTCCTGGAGATTCTTGCATTCTGAGGTGCAAAGCCAGAACTGGAGCCAGAACTTGAATCTCCATGGCCTTCAGAGACATAGGTGGAATGGAACAGTTCTGGTGGTTCATCCTTTTGCAGAATGGTGGGGCCCACAGAACTAGAAGTGAGAGCTGATGTGTACTTGCTGCCAAGTTGAACATGTCTTTTCTTGAAAAGTAAGGGCAAAAACTGGGGGAAAGTCATGAAAGGAGAAAGTATTTTGAGAAATGTTTAAATGCCCCCATTATTTTGTAGTTGTGGGACTTGGGTTTAATTTGAATCCGTAAACTCAGAGGGCATCTGTAGGCATTTAGAAAAGGGATGGTTAATTTGCAGCAGATACTTGCTTTTGTGCAAAGGCAGAGAGATGTACTGTAACATATGATGCAGATCACTTTAGAGTAATTGAACCATGGCTTTTGCATGCTTTCGATCCGAAGCTTATCTCTATCTGAAGCCTGTAGAAAGTCTTTTCCCATTTACATAACAGGGCAAGAGATTATTACAACTAAAATTAGATCCACGAATTGCTATGCACAGTGCTTTGTAGCATAATCAAATTATGATAAAATAGCCTTTATTTCTTTATTGCTGTATAATATAGTTAGGTTTTTTAGTAATTTGTTTAGAAGTAAAGGAGTGGAAGTACTATCTTATTATACTAAAGCATCGAGGATTTTTGGCCAAATTGACAACCTTGCTTGATTGTTTTTTAGAGATTCTTATTCAAAGAATGGCAAGGATCCTGATAAGGTATCATTTGTTTTCCTTTCTTTGCCCCTGCCCCTGCCTTTTTAAAAAATATGGGCCACTGCCCCTGAGTTCTTCCTGCTCACCCTTATCGCTTAACCTGATAATACCATCCCCAGAATGTGATTCCTGTTCATTTGATATTACCAGATAAAATCAAAAGCCTTATGCTTTCCCAGCACTGAAGAATCTTGAGCTGTTTTCTCTCCGATTCTGAACAGGGCAAACCACAAGAACTTTGACATTGGTTAAATTATTTTTGTATAGCTACAAATATGGGGGGCGGGTAGGAAAAACAAATCCTTGGGAAATGAGGAGGTAGGGCAGAGGGGAAAGTGGACATTAAGACTGAGTAACAGAAAAAAAATGACGGAAGGAAGAGAAGAGGAAACACTACAAGGATATGGGTATGAGGGAAAAGGAAGATAGAGAGCAAAATACAACCCAATGGAACCCTGTAACATGGTGTAAGAGCAGATTTCCATACCATTTTGAAGTGCTGAAAGTTTCCCGATGGCTCTATTCAGCAGAACCCCCACTCCCACCCTGTTCTATATTACCATTAATGCTAAAGGTAGCAGTAGCTGCAGAGGTGGCATTTTCTTCTAATTTAATTTTCAGTTACTGAACTCAGTTACTGACTCTTTACAGCCTGAGGGAAGACGAGCCTTTGTTAAAGCCGTGGCCGTTAACTTTCACTTTTCTTTTCAACCTCATTAGATTTCCTGAGGTTTAGTTCTAGACCTAAAGCACTGCACTGTGGCTAAACTATGTAAAATAACATTTTTGGTGAAAAGCAACACCTGCAAAAATGTCACACAAATTTCAAGTTCCGTTGTATCCAGTGATGTCACCAAATGAAATCCTAGTACAGAAAACGCAAGTAATAGGGTGTTAAATTTGTCACAGCCTATGACTGTCTTCATGGCATCCTGTGGTGCAATGATGAACCAGAAAGGCTTCTTGTCTGGTGGCACCTTTATATGTGTACTCAGTGGGTAGCACAGCCACGCAGATGTTAGGCTCATTGAGGCAGAATTTGAAAGGGGGCTGCTAATCTCCCTTAGTCCATATTGGGTTTCAGAATTTTGATTGAATCAGTGCAGGACGAGCCATTTCCCATGTAGAGGGATTTGTTACAAAAATGGCCTTTTTTGAATCCTTGTTACAAAAATGGCATTTTTTGATTCAATGACGAAACGCTGGAATGACAGCTGTGGATGATTGAACAATAATGTAAATGATCTAGGAAGATTATATGATGCTTCTGTGATCCTACCTACATGTCTTTCAGAGCAGTGTTTCTCTCCTGACCCAAAGTGTGGATCCTGAGTTGGTGCCCTTGGGGAAGGCATAACTAGGAAGGTTTTATTGTGTCAGAACCCACTTTGCCACGCATAGAGTCTCTGTTCCTCTGGTCTTTGTGACGAGTTGTTTTCTTTCCTCTTGTGCTATATTCCGTCCTTGATGATGGGTTATAGAAATTCTAAAGCCAAGTCAGTGAGACAAGTCCCTCCTTTGAGGAGCATAAATCTAACTGGATCCACCTTCCACCCCAGTGCTGTGGGGCTGCGTGGGTAACACTACTGACCTTCCTCTCAGCAGTAGTCACTTGGGGTGAACTGCAGGCAACTTCTTGTCCTACAAGATGCCAGCTATGTAAGAATCATTCTAAACGATATTTAATGATATAAGATTTACTAAAAAAATTTGGCTTTATAGATGGCTAAAACATTTTATATTTTATTCTTAGAGAAGTGATGAAATAAAATGAGATCTATTTGATAGTAGGAAATGTACCAGATTTCATTTGGGCTTGTTATAGAGTAGTATTTTACAAACTTTTAGAAAGTATACAGTGAGAAATACATTTTATGTCATGGCCTATATTTTTTTCTCCCCAAATATGTTTATTTTAATTTTTCAGTGTTACAAGATTGATTGTTCATGCACCACACCCAGTGCTCCATGCAGTCCGTGCCCTTCTCGATACCCACCACCAGGCTC
>CM052809.1:59695026-59753660 GCA_028533885.1 Nasua narica | reverse complement strand
CTGAGGCATCTAGGCAATAGCCACAGGAGTAAGCCATCTTGGAAGCGAGTCCTGTAGCACCAGTTAAACCATCAGAGGATTGTAGCCCAGCTGACAGCTTGATTGGTACTTCACAAGACACCCTGAGCTCGACAAGACACCATTTAGCTAAGCTGCTTCTGGATTTCTGACCCTCAGGCACTGCATGAAATAGGAAATGATGAAGCCCACAGGTAATTTCTGAATTGCAAGGTCCTTGCCCTGATGAAGCTTATGTAGGAAGTGAGAGAAAAGATAGAGGAGACTAACATTGTCAGTAAAACATCCATAGAGGAATTCGTATTCGAGTGAAACATTAATGGTAAAGAGTATGGGAAAGGGTCAGGTGGTGGGCTGTTTAAAGAAGGAGAGCTGGGAATGGCCTGGCATGTTCAGAGACTCGGGCCTTATGAGTTGTAGTCAGGCAATGGTGATGAGAAGAAATAGGAAATAAGTGGCTTGTGGGAGTCATTGTTTCCGAGGCTTAGGTGGCAGTGAATAGACATTTAGTGTTTTTAGCAAAAGAGTTACCAACTAAAAGTGAAGTTCTGGGGGATTGACTTGTCAGTGGCTTCTAGAGCTGAATAGAGTGGAGAGAGAGAGACAGAAAAACTTCTGAGAGGAATATCAATAATTTGAGTATGACTTGAGTATAATGACAGTCACAGATAAAAGGTGAAGAAGTGAATTACTACAAAAAATTAAAAGCTATACTTGTGGGTTGGTCCAAATGGAGTAGGGTAAGTCAGAAAGGGAAGGAAGTTTGGATTTTCTTTTTGGGGGGTTGGAGGGGGTAGGAGGCATTGTGGATGGTATGATCCTCTCAGGTATAGAAATGTGTTTAATCCGATGGGACATCCAATTAGACTAGTCTCGTAACAGACTAGGGCTGGAGTCTACTTTACTTGGAAGTAAACTAGTCATGTGGCGGAGAAAATATGGGCTGGTACAGTTAACCCTGGTTTCAGATTCAGAGCTCAGGGAAGTAGATTCAGTATGCCATACATTTTTCTTCCTATTGTAGTCCCATTGCATTGAAAACTTTTTTCTACGAACCCTTTTTGTTCAAATTATCAGGTAAACTTTCTAGTTATGGAAGTCATTTCCAGTTATTTCAACCTTCACACGTCAACCAACACACTTATATTCTGCTAAGCTGAACACCAAGAAAAGTTGTCGATTTTCACATTTACTGTAATGGAATGTTCTTTGTAATGCTTTAGCTATGGCCACTTAAATGTCAACATTGTTAACAGTATGGTCTCTATATTAGATATCTACAGGAAAGCTCTTTTAGTTGGAAGACTTTGCATGTTATAATGCTTCCTATATTTGAATGTATTATTAATAAGAGGAACTAGCTTCTAAGTACATGTGCCTCTGGCCTCAGAAAGATATTTCTGTTATTTTCATCATCTGAGTTTAAATTCAGCTCTGTATTTAAGAAACTTATGATTAATTAGGAAAATTAGTGAACATATCCAAAAAGAATTTTAGGATTTTAGCATTTAAAACGTCTTTCCCCATCCTATTACACTGTTGGTGGGAGTCCATGCTGGTGCAGCCACTCTGGAAAAGTTATGGAGGTTCCTCAAAAAGTTGAAAATAGAGCTACCCTATGCCCTAACAATTGCACTGCCGGGTATTTACCCCAAAGATACAAATGTAGTGATCTGAAGGAACACCTGCACCCCAATGTTTTTATAGCAGCAGTGTCCACAATAACCAGACTATGGGAAAGAGCCCAGATATCCATTGATAGATGAATGGATAAAGAGGATGTGGTATCTATATACAAAGGAATGTTACTCAGTCATCAAGAGAAAAAAAATCTTGCCATTTGCAATGACGTGGATGGAACTAGAGGGTATTATGCTAAGCGAAATAAGCCTATCAGAGAAAGACAGTTATATGATCTCACTAATAAGTGGTATTTGAGAAACAAGACAGAGGATCATAGGGGAAGGGAAAGAAAAATAAAACAAGATGAAATCAGAGAGGGAGACAAACCATAAGAGACTCTTAATCATAGGAAACAAACTGAGGGTTGCTGGAAGGGAGATGGGTGGTGGGATGGAGTAACTGGGTGATGGACATTGGGGAGAGCACCTGATGTAATGAGCACTGGGCATTATATGAGACTGATGATCGGAACACTATCTCTGAAACTAATGATACAGTATATGTTAATTAATTGAATTTAAATTAAAAAAAATAAAATACCTTCCCCAATCTTGGAATTGATTTTAAAGATTTATTTATTTATTTTAGAGGGAGAGAGAGAGGGCACATGAGCTGGAGGGTCAGAGAGACAGGAAGAGAGAATATCAAGCAGACTCTATGCAGAGTCCAGAGTCCCCTGTGGGGGGGAATGTGGAACTCCATCTCATGACCCTGAGATCATGACCGGAGTAGAAACCAAAAATTGGAGCCTTAACTGACTCCACCACCCAGGAGCCCTGATCTTGGAACTGACTTTAATAAAAACACAATGGGAGACAATTGTCTGTATTAAAAATATTCAGCTATTTCCAGCTGTTTTGTCAATTTAGTAAGGGATCAGGATTTTTCCTTCCCCCGCAAAAATGGTGCTCTGGGTTTGTGGCTTTCCCCCGCTCTGATCCTTTTGTATCTCTTCCTTATGATATCTACTTTAAAAGTTATATGTGAAGATTTTGGGGCCATGTATCTGTGTGATGAAAGACAATTGAAAATATGGGCTCATTGCTCCCTTCAACTTTACATGTCACTCACAGTTGAGCTCCCACAGTCATCTCCATTTGTCTTCGTCATTTCCTTTCAGTTCTTCCTCCAGGTAGATTCTCAGATCACTGCAGACAGTATTTCCTCTGGGTTGGAATGTTCCCCTTTCGAATGTCCAAAACTTACCTAACATTAGGCAGTTCTTCTGAGCCTAACTATTGAATTTCTTAAAAAAACAAAACACAATAAAAAACCCTCTACCTTTCTTTTGTCATCAGGTTGGAAGAAAGGTCCAAAGGAAATTTATTTGTGCTCTCAGAGTCACGTGAGTCTTTAAAAGTATGACTGTTTAAAGTTATGTGCCTTCTCTGATAGCAGGAAGTTCACATTTATAGTTTCTGGTATTATTGTTATCCCAATGGCCATGTTATAATAAAAATTTGCACACCTAAAACCTAATTCATTTCAGTTGCTCAGGTATTAAGTCAGAATAGGATTTCTTACCAACACTCATACAAGCATACACACTGAGTAGCAACTAATCCAAGTTTTAGAGCTCAGTAAGTATTGATTTCCCAAATAAAAATAATCAGTGGTTGCTGATTTTCTTTCTTTTTATATACTTGGACAGACTTAAAGATACATAATTGAAACAGAAATCTCTAGTTATTTAAAGTTTATGTATAACAAAAAAATCCTCTATCTCTACCATCTACATATCTATTTCTTCATATGTATATGTACATTTATTTGCTGCTATATTTTTATATTTATATATAGATATATGTGTGTTGTATCCATATGTATTTAATTTATTAACACTGATTTTATCCTTCTAATCTTCCCAGTGTTTAGGCAACAACATATTTTAAGGATTAATTATGGATTCTTAATATGAAAACTGAAAATTCTACTGAAATTTAGGATTAGAGTTACATCTAGGGTCTTCATTGATGCCTCTTTTCTAATTATGGTAAAATGTAAATTGCAAGATAACGACTGAGTTTTTCATTCTGTCATGTTCACACTGCCTCAAGAGTATGTGTGCTGAGTTGGTACAAGAATGTTGATAAATAAGTGCCAAGAATAAGCCAATAGCTTGTCCAGCTGTTAATGTAAAGCATCTGCTCAGTTGCAAAACTCTCCTTCATGGAGGAGAAGACGCACCGGTAGCCTGGTCAGGAGAAATTTCTGCAGCAGCAGCCACCGCCATACCCACGCAGCAGGAGGACCCTCTGCAGAGATGGCTTCGCTCTTTCATTAGAATTGCTTTGGAGCTCATCCAGAAATGAATACAAGTGATCAATATTCCCCTAAGCAATTATTTTTAACAATAATATTGTAAGAAGTTTTCAATCTAAAAAGGACATATAGAGTAGGTATCTGCATTCTTATTCTCCAAAAACATTCTCATTTGCTACTGGCCTCAACAATGAAGAAACAAAAATTGATTGGTACATCACTGTATACTGGGGCAGCCAGCCCCCAAAAGAAGTTGCTAAATTCAGTCCCAAATTCAGTTTACAGAACGATTTTTCTAAAGTACATGCTTGATCAGTTGAGATTTCACCCATGTGAGATCGCTCTCATGATTTAAGTCCTTTACTTTCACTTTAACTTGAGAACCTCTGCAGGAATTTTTGCTGGCCCCAAAAGGTTTGTGGCTTTTCAGCACGGTGCTATAGAATGTCTCCTTCTCCACCTATAATAATTACTGTTATTTTCAAGCTATTGTAAATTGAGCTCAGCATCAGTTATTCAAGAAAGCTCTCCTGGCTTGTGTCACTTTAGCCCATTGTTCTCTCTGGCAGGTAAGACTAATCCCAGAGCTTTTTAACTTCAAGCCTAAAAGAGGAGAGCAGCACAGCCCTCCATAGCTAAGACACAAATGAATATAGTTCATCTAACTCAAAGGCAACCCATGTTGCCTTTAGCATAATCCAAGTCATGAATGCTACTTCGTGTCCCTGGGCTTCCCTTCTATTTAGAGTAACTTCTAATTTCACACCCTAACACTGTGCCAAAATCCAGTCTGTGATGGGACCCTCTGACAGAATCCGGGAAAAGTTGTAATTATTACTTAGGTGCCTGCTTCATTAGATGGGCATGAGTCACTTTTGTCCTTTTCTTCCTTTCATTCTTTCTTTCTTTTTTGTCACAAGGCTCCTGTCCTTTAGATCCCTTTTCTCTGTGTAAAGGGCAAAGTCTCTCTAGACTGTTCCCACAGTGCCCTCAGTCCAATAGTTTACAAAGGTATTCTGATATTAACAACAACAACAACAACAACAACAACAACAAGTAGTACCCTTGGGAAAATCCATTTCTTCTGAGGTTGTCCCTGTTCCAATGAATGAAGACTTCTTTGAGGTTACAAATGTGTTTAGCAACATCTCCAGACAAATGATTACAGGTTGTTTCATTCAGAGTCCAAGGAGAAAGCCCTCCTATCCTGGATATGCATGAGGTGATGAATACATTCTTTGGGAACAAGGAAGCTTTATTTAAAAGACTCTTTGTATTCTGCTGAGTACCCTAACGAGCTATCTAGGGTGGTGCGTCAGTGTGGGAGCAATCAGAGAAGGCCCCTACTCTCTGTTCATTAGCCTTGCTCTCCTTTGTTGACTCACCGTGCTCATCATTCCCCTGACTGAATAGAAGGGAAAAAGTGACTTTCATTTTATGGTCCAGACCACCAAAACCATCGGCTTTTATAGATGGCAAACACAGGACCTAGGAACCTGATCTCTTGTCTCTGTGCCTGTGAGAGAATCTCTCCTAGTAGGGATTTTGCTACTTCAAAAAGAGACACAGAAAATATCAATCTGAAAAGCTTGAGGGACATGCTTGTTTGTTAAGTTCCTCATGTTTAATGATCCTCTCGCCACTGGTGAAACTGTTTGGATACAGTTAGTTAGAATGGATATATACAAATAACGTGAATACTTAAGACAGTTATCTAGATAACTTGGGCTCCTGTGTTTATTTCAAGAGTTTGCATTGTTCAGATAATGCCTCAGTCCTTCATTTCATGTAACGTTTGTAGATCTGGACTTCATGGGAATGTTTTCTTATCCTAATGGTCTTCGCCTTAAATTCACACTGCAGTTTGTTTCTTTGAGACATAACTTATAATCACACATCTATAAATTTACATTTAATTTAATTTAATTTTATTATTTTTTAATTTACAACATTTTAGTAACATAGAGCCTGTGGAGAAAAAAAACCCCGCAATTAAATCAATTTCCTGATAAAGGTATTGAAATAAGTTTCTTGCTCAACATATGCAGCTATTTAGGGTCGGGTGTGAGTTTTTTTTTTTTTAAGATTTTATTTGTTTGTTTGACAGAGAGAGAGATCACACGTAGGCAGAGAGGCAAGCAGAGAGAGAGGGGGAAGCAGGCTCCCCACCGAGCAGAGAGCCCGATGCAGGGCTCGATCCCAGGACCCTGAGATCATGACCTGGGCCGAAGGCAGAGGCTTTAACCCACTGAGCCACCCAGGTGCCCAGATTTTTTTTTTCCACATAATTTTTGTTGATTGTTGCCTTGAATCTCCATTTGCCTTTTTGTGTGTAATAATAACCTAAACTAGACACTGGCACCGTACTCCGAAACAGTACTACATTTACAGAGATCCAAGAAGTATGTATCTTAGGCCACATGAGTACAGATAATGTATTTTTATAGAGTGTCATTTGTCCCCAAATATCATGGAACACCTCTTGGTTGAGCTGATTACAAGAAAAAGAAGGAAGCCTGCCATACTGTTTCATTTAGCTGGTAGCTGTGGATGTAGGCAATTCCAGGCAGAGAGTATCCTCAGTCCTTGAACATAATTTTACTCTTAGAACCGAGAAACTCGGTGACTTTGTTTTTTGGTTTTTGTTCTTTGTTTTTTAAGATTTTATTTATTATTTAACAGAGAAAGACACAGCAAAAGAGGGAACACAAGCAGTGGGAGTGGGAGAGGGAAAAGCAGGCTTCACGCCGAGCAAAGAGCCCGATGTGGGGCTTGATCCGAGGACTCTGAGATCATGACCCGAGCTGAAGGCAGACGCCCAACAACTGAGCCACCCAGGTGCCCCAAGCTCAGTGACTTTGTATGACAATCGACCATCCCTTCATTCTTTTGCTCACCCTGCTTATATGATACTTTTCCTTTTAAGTGATAGGCTGGAAACTTGTGGCAGAGAGTACAAACGAGTTAGAAAAGTTGTGTACAGGTAAACCCCAAAACTCAGAACACAATTCTCATACTTCTTGAAAAAGAAAACTACAATTCTTATTTCAGGATGAGTCAGTCAGTGTCAGTTGCAGGATGTTTTAGAATACACACTTACCACCTGTACTTTCTGAGGCCAGAAGACAAAAGCATGTTTCCTCCAGCCCGTCAGCAGCCCCGCGAATTTCGGCGCTCCATTCTGTTTGTTTTTAAACTGAAACTTCAGTTATAATGAGCCCATCATGTGTGAGGGTAGAATGCTACCACCTGAACACAGAGCAGTTTGCCTGGAGTTCATAGGCAGGGGGCTATTTTGAAAGATCAAATAGTACAGGCAGCTGCCACCTTCTGTAGTAGTCCTTCGTAACCATGTGTCCCCTGTATGAGATTGGAACTGGTGATTTCCATCGCTCTACTTAAAAAGGCAGCTCCCAGAGCAAAGAAAGGAAAACAGTGTGCATGATGAAAGCCATACCAAAACAGGCCAGGAAAGTCAACTCCTGTTGTGTATTCTGTGCTTGTGACCAAGGTGCTAATTACACTAACGACAAGAATTAACAGGGAGAAAAATAGAAGATTCAGAGCTCTGAGTGACACCTAATTGTATTTACACAGATAAAAAGAGACTAGAGGGGAGAAGAAAAGAAACAATGAGGGAGAAGTTCTCCATTTAGTCTTCGTAATTAGGTAAGAAACATTTAAATTAATAACACAATCCGAGCAATGCCACTTATGTGGCATATATCACATTTTAAATTAATTCTTGAAATAGTTACTCGTGTCCTACTTTATTTCAATTTTGATAAATTAGCTTACAGTCACTTTTTGATGGGTGTCCCATAAAGTAAAAATTAGTATCTCATCTGCCATTAAGCACTCTTCTTGTAGCAAAATAATGTTAATATATGTAACAGAGAAGATTTAAAATAGATATTGAAAGTTGATCCTATTAATTTATGGGTTTGACAATGGCATCCGAGAGGAAGAAAGGGGGAACAAGTTTTATTAGCTTCCTTGCTTAGACCTAGAGTAGAAAAACCCTTTGATTGTCCATGTTTGATATAAAAGTGGTCACTTGGCGTTCATTATTCTTCATTGATATGATATAATCGTCATCTCTGGTATTTTGGAGTTCAGAGAAAAGGTCTGAGATTATAGGACTGCCTTTAAATGGCTAGCTTTTGTACGAGAATTATATAAAAATTTGCAATCTGCTGATTACACTATTAGGGAGCTGCAGCCTCATTGACCTGATGTCATAGTTACCTTTGGAATCCTTAATGTCTCAAGGCAGACTATTACATGATCAAGGGTTGTACTTCTAAAAATTCTCTAATTTGATTGTGTCTAGCTATCTCTGTGTGTGCGCATGTGCATGTGCGTCCGTGCATTTAATTTTGAGCAATTAGAAAAAAAGGAAAAACTTTTGTATGACCCACTTTTAAAAGCCGTGATCTTTCAACCCAGTGAATCCAGGTACTTTTTTGTGTTTATTTTTTATTTTGTATGCCAATACGACTTTTCCATCAAAAGTCGCCACAAAACCAATCATAGATAACAGTCATAGAGGACCAGATATAAGCTAAATAGTGGTCATATGTAAAGCTTAGACAAATGATCTAGGCACAATAAAGTGAGCTGAAGAAGCAGCTGGAAGAATCATCAGTTTTATTTCTAAGTTTTCTAATTTTTGTCCCTAAAGGAAAGTATTACAACTCGAATATAAAAGCACATTTTTGTTAAATTGATGGAAAGTAAATCAGAAATGTTGCTTTTGATTTACAACTCTGTCATCAATGCATGCACGTTCATGAGTACATTCTTTTAAAAATATTTCTCTAAAGACCAGTTAATTATCTCTTTTCTCTAACCTCTTGCCTCCCCCCATTTTTGCATTAATTTGTCCATCCTAACAATCCCAGTATATTTTAATCATATATATTTAACCTACTCAGCCTTTTGTGAAGGACATATTTATGTCTCAGAAAACCAAAATGATTCCACTTTGTTCTGACAGAACAACTTCCATTTCATTCAAGTGCCTCTTTTTAGGTGATATTCTTAGCAAGGGATTTTATTTACTAACTGACATTTCTGCTAACCTGGAAAGGAAGATATCTATTCTTCAAATACTGTCATTACCAAGCTTTAAAAAGACTTGATTGTACCATGTTAGGGAAACAGTGTCAGATTTTCCATCAAACTTTCTCCCCCTGTAATAACGGAGCATAAAAATGAACTTCGAGTGATGAAATGACTACAAAGCAAATTAATGCAATCAAGTCTTTAGTAACAACTCTGTCCATATCTGTTAAATATTTTCAAACTCTTCTAAAAAAACACACCCAGAAGGCAAACTAACAGTGAATAGAAACAAAATGGTCAGCAGCGTGTGTCGCATGTTATTTGAATGGAAAGTAATTTATCGCGTCTGAAATAAAAGCTGTTTATTCTTGTGTTTCACTGTCTGTAACAATCTTTACCATTTATCTGTGAAAAAGTGAGAAACTGTACCGTTATTAGCATATGAATACTTGACACATCAAATTGGCTGTACAATAACAGAAGGACATTTGCTATTGGTGTATGCACACAGACAAAGCAGCCATTTTGAAAAAAAATGAAATGGTGTGGGTGGTTTAACCCTTTCCTTATCTTAGGTTTCCCACTCCTGATTTTGACCGGAACAGTTAGGCATTTAGAATCAGAATATTTTTATAACAAAAAAAGTAATCAGGGTCCATTATGCTTACGATAATTATATTGATGCTTTCGATCTACTAGAAAAAATAGCAGCAGAATGACAATAAAGGAGTTTGAGAGAGAGATTGTGTGTGTGTGTGTGTGTGTGCGCGCGCGTGTGTGTGTGTACATGCACGAGCAGGGTGGGGGAAGGGAGTGGAGTCTGGCAGTGTATAGCGGGTACAGAAATGAAACAATGCCTACGTACAGTTTTATTTCATGGCAACAACATAGTGGTCCTTGGGTCAGATGTGTGAAACTATTTCTCAAAGAAGCTGCATACATAATTGAGGCCCTCCGAAGGGTTCCCAGTTGAAGTTGCCAGGCTACATTCATTTCAAAAGCAGAGCCATTTGTTATCAAATTTAAATTAACTCTATGCACACTGAACTTGAATTTTAGAGCCCTGCTTACTTACAATTCTTAAAATAGTTGAGAAAGGAGAAAACATGTATCTGGGAAATAGAAGTAAGATAGTCCCCACAAGGAACTCCAGTGGTTCTCATGGAGGCCTGCAATGTAACAGTCTTTTGCAGATTAAATTGAGAAAGATCTATTTGGCATGACAAGAAACAAACCTGTATTTTCCCTTGTAATTTTTGTAGATCCAGATTTATTGCAAAATCTTTTCGTTTGCACATCCGTATTGCAGCTAGGTTTTTACCTTCATTACGGTACTAATTCCGTTCCTTCCTCCCACCCCCCCGGATTTATTATTCTTCATCGTCAGATGTAGAGTCAGATAACTTAGAAAATTGTACAATATTCAGACTCTTTTAATCTAACATGTCAGCTTCCATTCTTCGCTATATTGGAGTATAGTTATTTTTTCCTAGTCTGCATGGCTTTATGCATATTTTCGACAAAGTTTATAAAACTCACTAGTGAAGTTTTTGGGTAACTTTGCAAATTGTTGATACATTCATTCAAACAAAAAATTAAAGAAGCCTCGTGGAATGTGTAAAATGTCCTGCTTTGGGATCTTTCTACAACTACATAGAGGAGAAACTTTCCCCAAAAAAACAATGTGTGCATGGTTTTTCACAAGACACACGCAGACATAATAACATTTTGTGTCTGATGTAGTTTAAAGTTTAAGCGATCTTGATTATCACATGTGTTTCCATCACATATGAGCTGGGAAAATTAATCATGGGACAGACTTTTATTTCTGCTAAGTTTAATACACAGAACTAAGCAGTCCATTCAGAATAATCCATGTGTTTTCCCTCTTTTGAAATACAAACGTAAAGATTTTAATCGCCATTCTGTCATCCTTATAAGACCCTGATTTGCTATAATCAAGCACTCTGTTTTCATTTTGTAATGAAATTTTAACTTTTAAGTCTGAATATATAGTAAACTTTGCTTTCAAGGAAATAGCAAACGAACAAAAAAATAAAGCAAAAAAACCCCCCACAGAAATGAAATATCATTAAAGGCTGTGATGTTAAATGTAATCTTCCAAATACCTGCTGAAAGACCCCATAAACATAAAGAACATTTATTATTCGCCTCATAAATAATTAGTGCTCGTGGAGTACTATTATAACCATAGAAAACAGGAACTGATCATTCTAATGACAGTTTCTGTTAAGGATATAGGAATAATTGGTATGCCACATGAAAATCAAGAAGAAAGGGCATTGTGCAATTTTAAATTCCTCTAAAAATTATTGAATGAACACATACGAAAAGTGGATATTAGCCTAACTTCTTTCCTCCCACTAATATGTGGTATTTTAAAACCACAAACCATTTGCTTATTTAAAGTTCTCTTCAGCCAGCAATGCTACAAGGTTAGTATGTCCTACCAAGTGCTCTTTGAGAATCTTGTTGAACGTACTGGTGGTAGTGATGTCCCACACCTGTGTATCCGTGACAACACAGCAACATAGTCCAACAGTACCAGATTTTTTCCTTTTTTTTCTCTCCTTTTTTTTCTTGCAACTGCAAAATGAGATTAAAAGTAAGAAAGAAGCTGTCTTATTAAATAGCAAAAGATTTTCAAAAGTTAAAGCATAAACTTTATGGGAACATATAAGAGTTGCTTGTGTTGACACATTTCTATTATTTCAAGGCTTTATCTCAGTCTACCCATTGACTATCATACTACCAAATGGTAGAAAATTCAGAACAGATAAAACTTGGCAAATTCTCTTAGATTTTTTTCATAATATAGGGAATGTGATTTGCCTGTGTCAAGATTGAATAATTAACAATATCAATTTTATATCCGGGCTCGTATTAGTCTTTTGTCCTTTTTGAATGCTTCAAATTATTTTTCTTGTGTAAAATTCTTTTAAATGAAACTGTTCTTTCTCCAGGACACTATCAATGTATTTGTTTATTAACAGTTAGAAGCTATTTACTACCAACAGTTTGCACCATTCATAGATTAGGTTTTTATTAGACTATTTTAATTTATATGCAGAACAGAAACTTTTGAAAAATAAAGTACACATTTTCTTTTCTCAGCCTTGTTTTTGTTTTTGCTTGTTGAAAGGGTAAGTTTTTATTATTTTGCAAAATTACCTTAAAATTTAAAACCATTTCAGTGAATCTGAAGTACTATGTAAGTAATGAGGAAATTCCTAAATAATGAGGAAATTTTCTCATCAACATTCACTATGAAAGAAATTAAGTTTTAAAAGCACCGTGAAAAAGAATTCTCTTTCCTTTCCCTTCCTCTCCTTTCTCTCACTTGCTTTCTCCCCATCTTTACTTCTTTCTCAATCTGTTTCCTGTTTGTTTCTCTTTTCTGGGTCTCTTAAGCTAAGCCAATCAACTCACATGCATCGTGCTCTGGAGAAACTGTGGCACACATATGGCAGTGAACTGGTTTGGTAAACATATGTCTTCACGGGCATTGGATGTCTTGCCAGGAATGAGATATTCCATTTTGGGGAATGAGGGTGGGAAATGCTTAACCACCTACAGATGTTTTGCAGCAAAAGCTAAAGAATTGCAGTCAAAGAGCTGCAAAATGTGTAATTTGGAATTTTTCCAGGTTTCTTTTTTTTAATAAGAAAAAAGTTAACAGCTTTCCTATTCATCTCTTTTGAGAAAATTTACAGTCGTTTCCCAGTTCTGCCCCATTCTGAAGTAAGGACAAAAGACTGAAACCGAAGCTGTCCATCTGCTCCATAACAGTAATGTTATAATGGGTGCTGTCCATTTTTATGCTATTGCTCATGTGTGCCTAGGGGACTGGAACTATTTAATTCACTGATTTCACAGCTCTGTTGTGTGTCACAAAAGGTTAAAAAAAATCCAACACACTTTTTAGCACCCTGTTTACAAGGACTCCCTGTAAATCTAACTGAAGTAGCAGATTCCCACCCTGCCCCCCATGCTAGCCCCCCTATTTTTCCTTCTAATTTAGTGTATTCAGATAACAGGTAATAGATGGAACTTACACCATTAACTTGCCCTTTACAAAAAGTGGATATTGCAAATCTGGTGTGAATGTTACTTTCAAATGCTCACAAATTCCAGAAGTAGATTTGAAAAGAAAGATGTTTGCCTTTAAGATCTTAGGATTAAACAACTCTGTTTTCCCAGAAGTCCAAGAATTAATGCTCTAGATTAGCAGAGAGTTAATGAAAACCTGCAGAGGAAGACTGACGACTTCTATTCCTCTCCACTGGGCAGGAGGCTGAGCAGTCCCACACACAGCTGGTGTGTGCTGGTGTTTTGCCAGGACCGTAATGAATCCTGTGCACTTCGGGACATTTTCCTGGTGAGACAGAGGTGGCCAGGCAATACCCACCCGGGTTCCTTCTGTGGTCTTCCCAGAGCAATGGTTTTGGGTGTTAAAACTGGCATTTAGACGTTTATTACTAAAGAGGGAACATGGAAGTCAAGGATGTCTCTACCTATCCCACCAAAGAGAGCCTCAGTGAGAATGCTTCAGAATATCATCTCCTTGGGGCACCTGGGTGGCTCTGTCTGTTAAGCGACTGCCATCGGCTCAGGTCATGATCCCAGGGTCCTGAGATGGAGCCCCATGTCAAGCTTCTTGCTCAGTGGGGAGTCTGCTTCTTCCCTTCCCCCTGCTCATGCTCTCTCTTTCAGATAGATAAATCCTAAAAAAAAAAAAAAAAAAAAAGATCATCTCCTTCCTGCAGCCCATTCTTGAGAATATGTTTCCCTAATAGTTTTGATAGTTAAAATATTAGCCATAAATAATGTACTATCTAGGTGCAGTTGTCACTTTCATTTTTATACCATCAACCCGAATCACTTTTGACCATGGTAACTATGAAGATACCTATCTAGAGTCTGTTGAAAACTAGTTTGTGAATGAACAAGTGTAAAGGGCAGTTAGGTTCTCCTCACACGCTATTTAAAAATATATGAGTAAAAATCAAATTTCTTCATTTCTTTTTTCAGTAACAATAGCAAAGTTTTATTTTGTGTTCATAGGTCACATGAAACTATTGGATGCTACAGGCACCTGAAAATTATAAATTAGAAATGCTCTCTGACCTTAGAGAAATTCCATAAAAACGTATGTTTGTTAACACTTCGCAAATTCAATTTGTTCATTCCTTCCTTCATTTATATATTTATCCAAACATTTTTGAGAATCCACTGTCTGTTAAGCACTGATTCTGAGATATGTTAATAGGCATATCTCAATAGATAGGTACTATTGTTAAATAGGTTTAGGAAATACTGCCTACTGTATTTTCCTTCTTGGAGCTGTAATAGGCATCTTCATGTACCAGGAAGGCCTATTCCACTCATTGGATCTGAGAAATCCTGTATTTTATTCATAGTTGCCCATAATTATTGGAACCTTTGTTCCATAAGAGCCCTCTTTCCAAAACAAAACAAAGCAGAGCAAAGCAAAGCAAAGCAAAGCAAAACAACAACAACAAAAAAAACAAAGTAATAACACCTGGAGTCCTAGAGTACTGAAGAGGAAGTTTGGCGATCAGTGTGATATAGACAAGAACAGCAGTTAGGACTACTGTTGCATTCATTTCTAATGGTAATTCTAATAGACTTGTTAACGAGACACTTGTTAGTGGAAAAGCAAGGGTATATGTTTCTGGAACATGGTGTTCCTTAAAGAATCAAAATTCTGGATTGTCAAGTTAGAAGCCTAGAATCCTAGAACTACTGGGCACATTGTGGGAGAGAACGGTGTCAGTAACTATACTGATTTTACATATAAATAATTCATCAGCTGATTCAACCAGGTGGGCAAAGGAGGAATTATCTTTTGAAAAAATTGTTACGTTTTGTGCTGAGATACAGTCTTTCATCAACATATTAAATCCCTGTTAAAAATGAAGAGATCTGTTAAATTTTACAACCTGAGATTTGGGTAATGAATACAAACGATCCTAAATAGGTCTGGTCAATATGGCTAGATACAGCCTAACATAATAGTATACTTCTAGTCTTTTATTTTTAAACTTGAAAGTTGCGTTTTTACTCCATAATAGCTAATGTTACAATGCTATATGTCTTCTTTGTGGATAGCGACTTTTTCTGGATCCCACAAATGAGAGCTCAGGATAAGTGACAGTTTGGGCTGTCAATTCAATTTATGTTGCTATGCTGAAAGGAAATTAAAATATGTATTTAATAGAACGTGACAGTAACAATGATATTCTACAGAGCTATGCCATTTGTGAAGAAAGAGGGATCCAACTAGAGAAGTTTGTGAATCTCCAAAAAAAAAAAAAAAAAGGATCTCATCATGGAACTATTACTATTATCTTTCTGATATTCTACTGAAAGTGAGACACATTCACCAATTTTCCAAAGGCAATTTCTTTTCACTCCAAATAAATCTTCCTTATAGGCAATATAAATAGAATTAAACTAGCTTATAATGTTTCCATTTGTTTTCCTGCAGAATAAACTCATTACAGTTAGTCTATTAGAAAATGATATTAAAGGATTTAATTGCCTGTGCATATTAAATATTCTTAAAATTTATGAAAATAAACATTTTGAAACTGAATAAATATTCTCCAATAATATAAATGTGAATGTGGATTTAATACAAATCCATAAGGTGATGTGGCTACATAGCACTATAATATACAGTATGTACCTCAAGGAAGCAAATGGAAATTCTAGAGTATAGAATCTAGACCGAACAAGGGCAAAAATCCATCCTAGGTAAGATATGCGGGATTGCTAATCGATTATAAGTGGCAACTTAGTTTATTTTAGACAATGTCTTTGCATAAAATATCCCATTTGTGATAATGAGAGAAAATTTACAACAATAGGCATGGTGTTCTGTTGGCCTGTACACTCGTCCCCAAGAGAGAATTCATATTTAAACATGTGTCCTCACACTGTCAGATTAACATATATCAAACGTGCCTGACTGACAGCTGCCAATTATTAGACGTTTCTGTGAAATGAAGAGTCAAGTTAACAATTTAACACTAATTGGGATCATAAACAAAACTAATGATTAAGTAAACTTAATCAAGTTCCAAAGTCCTGGAGTTGCTGAGAAACCTATCGTTGCCTTAGTTCTGCCTTCTCAAAAGCTTCTGGGAGGATCGTTTTAGGTTTCAGGTTTGATGGCTGGGCAAACTGTAAAAGGGAACACCTGAAACCATTTCTGAAGTCAAGTAAGGACTTTTATACAATCCTTGTGTTTGTTCTCACACAACATGCACACAGGACTGTCTAACACATTTGTGAGAATGGAACAAAACTGCCAGAATGAAATGGGTCCAATTCAGAAAAATAAACCCAGGCTTACTTTACCTTGGAACGTAATTTTTTTCCAAACACGTTTCTTTGGTTTGAGTGGAAAAATGAGTGACTAATTGAATTTGCGTTTTCTGTGTGTTTCGTACTAGAGGAGAAAAAACTGAAGGAAAAACCTTCAAAAATATGTACTTGGGAAAATTTTAGACTACAAATAGGTAACCTTTTTTTTCTAGAAAAATATTAAACCACTAAGAGTTAAAAATAGAAAATATTAAACCACTAAGAGTTAAAAATAGAAAATATTAAACCACTAAGAGTTAAAAATAGAAAAATATTAAACCACTAAGAGTTAAGAGACATAACTTTGAAGATGTGTTTTTCCAAAAAGCCATTATGTTCTTTCCTCCTCTTCGGTTATCCATTTTTTTTTTTAAGATTTATTTATTCAAGGTGGGAGAGAGGCAAAGGGAGAGGGAGAGAGAGTCTTAAACAGACTCCAGGTTGGGTGCAAGCCCAGTGGGACTGGATCTCATGACCCTGAGATCACAATCTGAGCTGAAACCAAGAGTCAGCCGCTTAACCAATTAGGCCACCCAGGCACTCCCTACTACTCCTTCAGTTATTTTAAAACACAAAACAAAACGAACTTCATAGAGTAAAACGAGACAGCTCTTGTCATTTCTGTCTTCTTCTAAACTCTTAACTTAGAAGGCAGAGATTTCTGTTACATAAGAGATGCTGGGTCTTGTGTTTCTTTGATTATCTATTGCTGGTTTAGTTTTGTACTTCTTTATCCCGTTTTTCCCATATGTCATTTCCCTGAGTCGAACACTTAGATTCTACTTGAAGCTCCTTGCGTAGAACTGCAGCAAAGATTCCACCACAATAT
This sequence comes from Nasua narica, assembly GCA_028533885.1. Lineage (NCBI taxonomy): Eukaryota > Metazoa > Chordata > Mammalia > Carnivora > Procyonidae > Nasua > Nasua narica. The sequence continues at coordinate 59,736,388 of CM052809.1, read as the reverse complement.
CTGCGTGCTCCTCTTACTCCGCCTCGGCAGTGATTCTGCCATAGCCCTTCTCATGGAGGCATGCTCTTTGAAGTCAGAAATTTCTCCTCCCTCCTTTCTGATTTCCTAATAATTCATATGGCACATGGAACATAACAGATACTCAGTAAATATTTTCTGAATAAATCAATGAGATTTAACAAAGCTTACTTCATTTAAACCTAGAATAGAGGCTTCAGGGGCCTGTCCACTTGAAATTTCTTTGATGATGAAAAGGCTCTATACCTGCATGGTGTGTAATATGGTAACCACATGTGCCTATTAAATGTTTGAAATGTAACTAGTATAACTGAGGAATTAAATAATTAATTTCACTAAATTTTTATTAATTCAAATTTTAATTTAAACAGCCACAAGTGGCTACCGGCTAGATAACTTTAAAGGGTTCTCCTTTTATTATCCTTCAGCCACACCCTTCCCTGTGCCAGAGGACGTGTCCCATATAGTCCACGTTCTCCATTCGAGACCATGCTTCTGTTACTCAGAGCTCCAGAAGTCCCCATCCAAACAGCCTGCGCTCATTTCCAGTGCTATGTTGCCTAATTCCGTGGTCTTCTTTCCCTGGGGTAACCTTGATGCTGGTGTATACACCCTGTACTAAAGAAGTTTCCAAAGGGTGGCAGTTTGCTGTGAGGGGCCGCTGGGCTGGGTGGAAGCAGTGTGACTGGGGTTTAGACATGCAGCTGAACTGTGGCAGACATACGCATAAGCCCCTTGCTGTGTAGGCGGGCAGGACCGGAAGCCGGGGATATGGCTGAAAAGGTGCAACTCGCCTTAACCTGCCATGTTCCAGCATGCATATTTAGCAGTTTAATGATTTCATTTCAAAACATAAGCAATAAATAAACCAATTCTCAGTTCATCACAGGTACCATGATCCAATGACCATATTCATTCCTTAAGACACCAAATATTTATTGAACATCTTCTGTGTCCCAGGGACTCTTGTTCCGAACATAAGAGATACAATAGTGGAAAAACAACAACAACAACACAAAATTTTCGGCTTTAGTGAAAATTAATAAAAGGAAATCTTGTTTAGAATCGGGATTCCGGAGACAGGAGGGGGAAACTCTTCATTACCTAGCACTCTTCCACAATTGCGGACCCAACAGGAAGACAGCAGACCTTGTCTGCGGACACTACTTTACTATCCCAGCAGGAGGAAGGAAGATTTTTGCCTCCCCTGGCAACCGCCCAGCCAATGAGAGACAGTTACAGCTCAGCCAGTGAGAAGCCCCTATACTTAGACCTCTCAGTTTATTCCAATAGACTTTTTGCTTATAACAGCCCGGCAACTGCCGTTCTCCCCTATAAAAGAGAGTTCTGCTCCCCTTCGTTCTCTCGCCTTGCGTATGGGTTTGCTGTAGTTTGCTGCTCCCTGTTAGTCTTGTATAAACCCATCTTTTGTTGGTAACGTAACTGACAGTTTTATTTTTAAGGTTAAGAGTTGTTGATAGTTGGGGGGGCGCAGAGAAGACCCCCAATGGATTTTGGGGGCCAGTAAGTTAGCAAGTTCTGGTACCCACGTCGCTGATTGGGCTCACTGCTTTCTTGCTGCCGTGGGATATGAAGGTAAGTTTTCTCCTTGAATTTGAGCTCCACATTTTATTCCTGAACTCTCCAGGCTTTATTCGGTATCTGTTTTAAGTCTTCTTTTTTTTTTTTTAAATCTCAGAGTACTCATTTGGCCTTCAGTCTGATTCCTTTTCAGAGCTGGACTGCTCCTACTGGAACTGTGCTGGCCTTTGGTCTTATTTCTTCTGGAACCAGGCTGTTCCTGTAGAAACTGTGCTGTTTTGGAATTTTTCTTTTTGTTCTAGAGAAAAACCTTCAAGAAGTCAAAATGATTTGAGGGTGCCCCTTCCTACTGGGACTCGCGCCTATTTTATGTTTAAAAAGTATAGCCTGTCTGCATACACACTGATAACTAAGTGGATTGATTTAAGAAAAGTAATTGAGAACTGAAGTGGCCGTAAATTATGGGGAATTTTCGATCTCTCCAAATTTGTTTTATACAAAATTAAATTAGCTGCAGTTTCAAAAAAACCTGAATGGGATGCCTGTTTTAAATGGTACTTTGATGCTCCCAGATGTTTTTAGGATTCTAACTGCCTTTTTGCAAAATACTGTTTAAATTAACTGAGGTAAGCAACTAAAAGAGTCATAGTGGCTTCTGAGGCCTCCTATCCCTCTCCCCCATCTTATTTGCCTAAAATAAGGCATGACAGCCTCATGACAGCCACCTTGTGCTCAGGCCCCACCTTTTTGGTGCCATCTTTTTCTATTCTCTCTGCATTTCCCCATCTCCTCTGTACGCCCCCCATCCTAATTTTAATCTTTTTGTCAAGTTCACCTTTTCCTCTGAAACTCTCTCTGGGCCCTTCTCTCCGAACCTATTAAAACCTTCGCTTTTGAAGTTAAGTGCTCTGATGATCTTGATAAAACCCAAGTTTCTTATGTTCCTGGAGTAGGGCCAAATTGCAAGCCATCGTTAAAGAGTTTTTTACAGTGGCTGAGGACCCCCATTAGTTTGCTGAAGAATTTAACATAGGTATTCAAACTTAACCTGGTTTCTCAAATGTATATCAATTAGTCCACATGCTTATTGGTGAGGACCAGGCCAAATATTGGATGAAATTAACCCAGTGGGAACATTCTGAAAAGGATTTAGAGAAACAGACCCCTAACTTGTTTTTTTGAAGATTTATCCATCTGAGAGAGAGAGAGCTTGGATGCATGAGTAGGGGGAGGGACAGAGGAAGAGAATCTTTAAGCAGACTGCTGGATACAGAGACGTAGGCGGGGCTCAACCTCACAGCCCATGAGCTCGTGATTGGAGTGAAATCAAGAATCGGATACTAACCAATTGAGCCACCCAGGCAGCCCCAGACCCATAACTTTTGGCAAGAGGCTAGCAGCCTTGTTGAAAATCTCCACCAAGCATCACAATAGCTTTTCTTAAGTCTCTTGATTGGAACAAAAGCCTGATGAGTCTGCTCATGATTATTACAATTAACTCCAAACTGTCTTTTAAAAAAATTCTGTTCTTTCTTTAAATTTGAATCCACCTGGGTAGCTTTTAAATCTGTGTTTATTAATGGACTGAAACAGGAGTTTTTTCATTTAATTAAAAGGACCAGGATGGAAAAAAATAAAAAGACAGGGATGAAATGTGAAACTGCCCATTGCAGACTTAGGTAATATGGAAAACCAGCTTGCTAGCATTCTAGACGAATCATCCAAAAGAAAGACTGCTAAAGTTCTCTGTTTTTCAACTCCAGCAAGTGAAGGCACCTAAACAAAACCAAAACCCTTCTGGTTTGAGGTATTATAGCAAAGAAGGCATTAAAAAAAAAAAAGAAATTCTTAATTTAAGTACCTCAGGCACCATCAACCCTCTAGCCAATTTTTCCAATGTCCTAATTCCCAGTGACAGGACTCTGAGGAACAACAGGAGTTCTTCTCAATTCTCCCTCTTAATCAGCTTGGAGAAACCCCTCCCTAGATTGGGAATTAATCTCTCTTTGTATTGAAACTGGAGCTATACTCTGGGTGCTTAGCCCCACTGCTATAAAACAGCCCCTGCCTCAGAGTACAAAAACACTTCGAATAGTAGGGGTCTCTAATAAACCTAAACAGGTTCCTGTCTCTGAACCTGTTACCTTTGGTCTAAGCCCGTTAAGAGCTACTCACTGCTTTTCTGATTAATTACTCCACCACTATTCTATTCATTTATTGGGCAAAGATTTCTTAGAAAAGTATTGTGCCAGAATTTCTTCCAAAAGGGGGAAATACTCCTAGTATTTCATAACAGTAATCAAAATAGCCAACCAGAGGAATTAAATGACCATTTGACATCTTTTATTCATTCTGTCTCTGATGGCACTATAGTGGAAACTGGGGGTGCTGATTATTTATTCCTATTGATCAGCTATCCTCTTCATAGGCAAAATCCTCAATTGATAATGGCAGAATCCTCAGTGGAACTCCTGTCAATATTCAAATAGATGTCTCAACACTCTTCTATAATTAATCAATGCTGTATAAGTAAAGAAGTCCTTCAGTTTATAATAGAGGATTAAAGGGCTCAGGATCTCATTATCCCTTGCACTAGTCTCTGTAACACCCCTATGTTACCCAGTGGGTGAGGATGAAGGTTTGTCCAGGACGTCTGGCAATAAATAACACTGTTATACTTTGGCATCCTGTTATTCCTAACCCCCATGTGCTACTAACATCCAGTCCCACTGAAAGCAAATTTTTGACTATAATTGATCTACATAGTGTATTTTTCGTGTTCCAGTTGATAAGGATAGCCAATATCTTTGCTTTCACTCGGGAAGATTGGAAATACTGTACTGTAAGTAATGCCCGAGGGTTTTACAGAGAGTTCTTAATCTTCACAAACTTTAAAACCTGAGTTGGGTGATAGAAAGTTTTCTGCAGGTTCTACCTTGTTACAATACATAGATGATTTGCTTCTCTGCTCTTCTCGAATGTCTTCACAAGAAGACAGCATCCACCTTTTAAAACTTCTGGCTTTAAAGTCTCCAAAGAAAATATGCAGTTTGCTCAAGCTCACAGTAGATACTTAGGCATCTGATCTTGAAATAAAGCCTACTTTTGGACCCACATGAAACCTCTCATGACTCTTTAAAACTGACAGATTTCCTTTTGAGTCCCTGTGACAATTTATAGGAAACTACTCTCACCAATGCATATTTTTCATGGTTTGCTGATGGTTCTTTTTTTTTTTTTTTTTTGATGGTTCTTATTTAAAGGATGAAAGTAGCAAATTTGGTGCTGGGTCTGCTATTGCAACTCCTTTTAAAGTCATTGAGGCAGTACCAGTTGCCAGCACCAGCTCCTTCAGCCCAACAGGCTGAGTTATATGCTCTTATTCAGGCTTGTACTTTAGCCATTGGAAAAACCACAAACACATACACTAATAGTAGGTGTGCTTTTGAGTACCTCATGACTTTGGAATATTATGCAAACAGTAAGGCATTCTTACCTGCAATGAGAAAAATTTTTTAAATGACTCCCATGTTCAAAAGTTATGATGCTCAACTTTCCAGCCCCTTTGGCTATTATCAAGCTTTCTGGGAATTCCAGATTTGACTTCCTGGGGAACAAAGTAATCCACCTCGCTGATGCTTCCACCAAAAATGCTTCTCACAAGAAGGCCTATAGCCAAACCTCTGTCATGATCCAATTTTAGTATATGCGCTGCCAAAGTGAGCACCTCGTTATGATCCAAAGGGATATTCTCCCAAGTTATAAATTTTGGAAAAATTGACAAGAGACACCCAGTAATTGGCCCCAGAGAAGGAAAAAACATGGAAATCTAATAATTGTTGGCTTGATTAAAAGAGAACACTGGTTTGGACCAAATAACAATATGACCTTACCAGAAATCCTAAAATTCCTGCTGCTTGCAACTATACATGCATTAAACTATTGGTCTACTGACAGAATGATAGCATTCATGAACCAGTACTAGTGAGCACCTCAAAAAAGGTGCTATCACTTGTCCCACCTTTCAAAAATATAATCTAGGGAAACCTGTTTATACAAATGGATTTCATGCTCCTTCCCCAGCTCATGGATATAAATATGTTTCAGTCATAATTTCTATGTTTTTTGCTGCAGCAATCTTTCTCTTATAGAAAGGCCAACACTTCTGTTAGAAAAGATTACCCCTACCTAGGGAACCCTCTTGAACTTCATAGTGATCAGGGAACCCACTGTATGGTCAGGTGCTTCAACGAGTGTGTTTGCCCAGTTTTTACAACACGTTCATTGTGCATACCATCCTCAATCATCAGGGTTTGTTGCACTCATTAACAGCACTATTAAGACTCAATTGGTAAAAATTTGTGGAGACCCTCGAAATAGCTTGGGCTGAAAGCATAGCCTTTGGTTCTTCTAAATCTCAGATCAACCCCCTTGGGAACTGAGAATGTCACCCTTTGAGATAGTCACAGGATTGCCAATGTACTTGGCCCCTGCCCCTTCTGACCCACAGTTAATAAAAGGAGATACACTTCAGTATTGTAGAAGCCTAATTGCTTCTATTAAAAATAACTCTGATTTGGTAAAGCAATCTTTTCCCATTGCCCCTTGAGATGATGACCTTAAGCGTAAGGAGATTTCATTTGTTGGAAAAGACGTCTCTAGAAAGACGCTTCAGCCTTTCTGGGAAGGCCCATGAGGAACTGCTAACCAGTCTTTGTGGCAGCAAACTCTAGAGAACAGGCTCTTGGATTCACATAAGTCATCTAAAGAAAGCACCAAACCCTGACTGGACCTGCATGCCATCTGGTGACTTGAAAGTAAAGATTTCCTGGAATTGAAGCAGACAACTCTGATTAGATGGCTTTCCTAAGATGTTCAGACCGGGCCTGTATATCTTTCTCTCACTGTTGTTTCTTTTCTGTGGAAAAACCATGTCTTTGCATTCCCCAGACCCTTGTGAAAAGGGGAAACTTCTTTTGATTATGGCTTTTAAACAGCCTTATTGTGATCCTGGGACAAGGTAATTTTCACTTTTTTTTCTGAAGGTTTAGAAAGTTCAGAATTCACAAAACGCTTCTTTCATCCGAACTATTAACTGTCTTTGGATTCTTCTCTACATTCATGGTCTCTGAATTTGCAACCTTACGGGCTGTATGATCAATAACACATTTGGTTCCAAACAATTCTTTGCGATAATACTGTTTTAAAACATGTTCGAGGTTTTGCTATATTGCAAAAAGTTCATCAGCTAATGCTTCATCTTTATATCCAAACTGTATCTTCCCAAAAGTACTATTAATTCTTTCAGTGAGCTCTTGGCAGCATTCACTAGTCTACTTTCGTGGTTGCTTTAAGTGGAGATTCAGGAGACATATGTGACTGGGTTTGCCTTTATAAGGAGAACCTTTCTCTCCTATGTTGGAATAAATGCCAATAAATATTTCAGTTGGCTACTTTCAGCCCTAGAGCCCTGATTTAGAACTATCATACAACTTGGATATTCCTTCTGTTTTATATAATTAAGTTTTAAATTTTGTATTTTGTTGATTGTCAAACTTTAAAAAAAAAAATGATGTACCCAATAATGTAATGCTGGCTCAGTGCTTTGAGATGATCTCCAGCACTTAGGATCTTGGGAAAATACAGGCTTTAGGCTAGAGTATGTGAAAATTTTTCCCTCCTGATCTTCCTTGTTACTCAAATGTGGCCTTCATCGGTTTCCAACTGCTATGTACTCTCCCTCTGATGTAGGACATAACTACAAAAGGTCCTTCTTGTTACTGAGGTACAAACTAGTAACTGGCTATTGATTAGTGACACTTTCAAAGAAAGATCTTGATCAAAAGGGGAATATGTGAAAATTAATAAAAGGAAACCTTACTTAGAATGGAGTCAGGAGGCAGGCAGGGGGAACTCTCATGCCCTTCAGTGCTTCAGCAATTGCAAACCCAACAGGAAGAGAGGCTCCTTGTGTGTGGATACTACTTTACTATCCCAACAGGAGGAAAGAAGATTACTTCCTCTCCTGGCAACAACTCAGCCAATGCAGTAGTTACAGATCAGCCAGTGAGAAGCCACTATACATAGAATTCCCAGGTCACTTCAGTAGACTTTTTGCTTATAATAGCCCTGCCCAACTTCCCCTTTCCTCTATAAAAGAGTGTTCTCCTCTCTGGATTTTCCTATGGTTTTGCTGTAGCTTGCTTGTCATGAATTGCAATCCTCTGCTATTCTTGAATAAACCCATCTTTTGCTGGCAGAATAACTGGCAGTTTTGTTTTCAAGGTTAACAGCCTTGATGGGGCTTAAATTCTTTGAACAAGACAAAAAGAAAATAAGCAGAATGTGTATGTGTGTAAGAAAATTAAGGCATCTTGAAAAGGGAGAGAGTAACAGAGGTATTCTTTTAATAAATAGGTTGTCCAAAGAACATCTTTCTGAAGAAATTAATTTTGAAGAAAGATATAAATGAAAGGAAGAAGCAATAAAGTATCTGGGGAAAGAGTTTTCCAAGCAGGGGCTCAGCAAGTGCAAAGGCCCTGAGATGTGTCATGTGCTAGCTATAGCAAGGGGGTCAGTCTGCTTGGAGTGCAGTAAAGTCGATTAAAATGAAGTAGGGGAGGCAGCTAAAGTTCACGTCACATAAGGTTGTACATGCTGTACTAAGGACTTAGGATTTATTCTAGGTTTGATGGGAAGGCATTAGAAAATTGCAATCAGGGTTATTATGATATTTGCTTTAAAAAACGCAACTGCGAAATGCAAAGTGAAGAAGAATCACTCTGGTTGCTTTTTGGAGAATTAGTGGTAGAGGTGCAAGAGTGGAAGCAGGGAGACCATTTCAGTGGCTCCCACAGTAAGTCAGGTGGAAGATGTAGGAACTTTGATTTGGGCTGTCAACAGTGATGTCTCAGTGGCAATACATAAGTTTAAAAGGACACAATGAACCTCTTTCAATCCGGTCAGTATGGCTTTGCAGCTGCATGTGTGACCTCATTTGGAAATAATGTCAAAAGTCTAAATTTGACATCTTTGTGACCGTGAGTCCAGAGTCGAAAAGACCTTCTACTTACCCCCTTGATGACCCTGGAACTGCCAATATTAGCCTCGTGGAAGTGGTCCTACCTCTGTCTACATATCAGGACAGTTTTGTGGATGTCAGTGGAGCCTGGACTCACTGCATTACAACACTCAGTCTGCTCACAGCGCTTCTGTTTCCAGTGCAAAGGCCCTGTCAATCTTTCTTGGTGGTGACATGAATCTGTTTTCACAGACATGGGTACAAATTGCCCTCAAGAACTTTTCATGCCTTCCTGAGCCAATGCTTTTTCCTCCGCCCAGGCTTTCAGATCAAGTAGGAAGCTGTGGTCATACTTTGTGGAGGAAGCGGAGGATTAAACTACCCCAACCCATATCTTCCCATTACAAAGTCTGTCTTCTCTAAACAGCCAGCTGGAAGTAGCTTAGAGAGAAGCTGAAAGACTTTTCCCTCAGTCTTTTCAAAATCTCCCATAAAAGACAAGTAAAACCTTAAAAAAAAAAAAGCAGTTTTATATATACATTTCTATGCCTTTTCTAAAGGTTTTGTTATATTAATTTTTTGTATTTTTTTGAGCCATCGCTGTGATGTGGAATTTTTTTGCCTTCCCACTTTCCTCCAAGGACATAATATTATTGTAGGCTTTCTACTAAAAGATAAAATTACTGCCACAAGTAGTGCGAAGTCACAGAGAGATCATATTCCAGATGGAATAGTTTCTGAACAAAGAGGATGCTTTTTAAAGATTCTACTAAATGTGACTTTTCAAGGGCCAGTGTAGGCAGTCTAGACACTAAAATTACCCAGCCCATCTATGGATGGGAGGGGCTGTGGGTCTCTGGGAAGACCTCCAACTACACACAGGGCAGTCTGCTGACAGCTGGAAAGAGCTTACTCTGAGGGTCAAACTGCAGAAATGTTAGTTTCCTCTCCTGTCCTATCACCTTGATTCTCAGTGACTTTCGTATATGAAATATTATATTTAAAATAAAGAAGTGTTCTATTTATCTTGTAGTTGCAGTTTTTCAGAGTATTTTCACATTTATTGCAACAAAACATATATGAAAGCATCTTGTAAATTGTAAAGCACTATGCAAATGGAAGTTGTTAGAATTGTTACTGCCTCATTTTTTCATAAAACCTTGGGAAAGGCAGGTATTAACCCTATCATATGAGGAGGAAATTGGAATGAGATCCGAAGATGTTAGCTCCATGTCCTTTGAGTGAATGATTTGGGGATTACAGAGAGCCAGTTAAACGTTCTTTGTATCAACTGTCTTCTAACCATAAACTAGGTGATAAAAGGTCTAATTATGAATTGAAGGATGCGGAAAGTGACACGATCCAATTTGCATTTGCATGGACACAGAGTACATTGTAGAAAAAGAAAGCTGGTGGTAGCAGAACCAGTTTATAGGTAGTTGCAGTCGAGCAAGAGAGAGAAATCAGTGAGCCTAGGTGAGGTTGGTCTACGTTGGGTCGGGGAGAAATGGCGATAATTGAAGAGATATTTTGAAGCTAGAATGAGTAGTTCTTGTGATGAGTGCGGGGGGCGGCGAGGTCGGGTGAGGGGGCAGACTAAAAGGAAGAGTCTCTGGCCAGGACCATGATGTCATGTCCTAAGATGCAGAACAGAGGTTGCACAGGTTTGGGGAAAGAAGATAATAAATTACGTTTTGTACATGTTGGGTTTTAGGTGTCAGAGGGACATATAAGAGGATCCAGGGAAGAGTGGACATGGATATACAAGTCTGGCATACAGGGCAAACAGATCTCGGCTAGAAATAGAATTTGGGGAATAGCATATTGATGGTAAATGGAGTTCATATTACTAAATCATGTGAAGCAGGGGAGGATGTCTGTCTTGTGAACCAGTTTTAATAACGCACTAAATGTTTTTGTATGTTTATATGTTCATTCTTCTAGAGAGTGAGTGCATGACTTTTTTTCACATTCATAAAAGCATCAGTGACAAGCAAACAGACACAATTGCGAAGAGGACCTGGGACCAAATACCGAAACACAAATTTTGAAGAAATAGTCTTCCAAGGATATTTTGAAGGAGTGGCCAAATAGGTGAAAGAAAAGCTAGAATCATGTAAGTCAAGGGGCAACATTGTTTTAAGAATATGGGTGCTGCCATTGATGTCAGTTAGTGCGAAAAGCTCAAGTAAAAGGATGGAAAGGGTCCACTGGGCTTATCTTCAAGGTACCTTGTCAAGAGCGATTTGTAATGAACCGACGGGAGCAGAAATCTTTGTGTTGAGGGGTAAATGAGAAGTGAGAAAGGGAACCTTCTTTCTCAAGAGTCTAGACTAAGTCATTCTGAAACTAGTTATTATATTACTGAATAGACAGTTTGAAGAGATCATCCTGATAAACCAAAGAATTCATTGTTTAAAGTTTTATTTTGCAAAGGATTAGCATCATAAAGGCAAAACATTGTTAGAGATAGCTTTTTAAAAAATAAAACTATTCAATAAAGGATGAGGACTATGCTGAAAATGTGGATTGTTTTCCTGGATAACACAAAGCTTTAAGAAGATGCTTTTCCTATAAATCCTATTGTGGCAGAATTGAAAAATTTTTCCTCCCTCCCCACACATATTACCATCATAGTTCATGAAATACTTTGGTGTGCTTACTCTTTTACATGGCCATGTCCCTCTACTCTATCGTAAGCCTCTTGGGAGCAGGGACTGTATCATATTCATCTTTATATCCCCAATCACTAGCAAGTAATTGGGACTTAATAAATGCATTGACTGAATGATTTTTTATTATCTACTCAAATATATCTATTAGTCTCATTTTGAATTTCCATTTATACAGTAAGAATTGGAATTTTTCTGTTGTCTTATAGAGATGACTATTTTCCCCACAATGCATTTGGAATATTATTAATAAGACAATGGAAAAGAAAATGTCACAATTCATTTGAAATGCAAAGAGCAAATAAACAGCAGTTAAATAACAGACATTAAATGTTGCACATATGTCAAGTAATAACAAGAATGCTTTTCCCAGAATTTGAAACATTGATGAGTGAGATTGTTGTGGCATTAGAATTTTTTTAGGCTAAAAAGGAGCCTGATGCAAATTAATATTCTATGCATTAGAAGAAAGGAGTGTGCAGTGAATTGGTAGAATCAGTTCTACTGACAGAAGACTCCACAACTTCAAAGCTTGCTATTTGACACTTTTATAAGAGAGCTTGGAAAGCATATGGTTGGGAGGGAGAACAAGGACAGTTTTCTTTGGTTGCACTGGTTACACTTTTCATTGCTTCCTACCTCCTTGGGAATCACAGCGGACCCTCTCAGGAAGGACTTACTACTATGCTAAAACAACACATAATTTCACAAAGAACAACACACATACGTGCCATTGGGTAAATTCATTGAATTGGACATTTATTTATCCAACTCAATCTTTAGTCATAATGAAAGGGGCAAAGAGACTTTTCAGTGATTCTGATATAATTAATAATGATGTGTGAAAGAATGAAACCTCATTAGTACTTTCTAAAAGTTTTTAATATGCAAGATGTATTTCATTTGATACGTAACATTAAAGTTTGGATAATATGCATCTCAAAATTCTCACGGAATTAAAAAAGTATGGGATGTTAGTCTTTAGCATGACTTTGTAGGATACCAAGTTTTATCTCTGCAATACTTAAGAGACTTTACTAAAAGTGTCAAGGAATGACAGTGGTTATTCACTTATTTATTATGTCATCATACATCTATTGGGTGCCATGCCCTGATACCACTCCTCTAGTGATAAAAGAGTCAATTTTAAAGATATAAAATGTATCTTTTTAATAGAAAAATATCTGCTTATCAGGATTTTGGGTGAACTTTTCTATCTATAACATCTGCCAGGAAATCTTAGAAAAATAAGTTTGCTTGTGGAATTTCTGACCTTTTTTTTTTGGATGATATACTGTGATGTTAATAGTGTTTGCAGCTACCATGTGAACAGCTTTTCCCACAGAGATTCTTAAGTCAGAATCTGAGACTGAGGAGAAGGTTCTTTTTCTCCTGATCATCTAAGCACATCAGAATGAAGTTGCTGTGATGAATTTTCCATCCTTAAAATATATGTGCTTGGAAAAGAGCTACCTCAAGGGAATGGCTTTCTGCATATACTTTTACTTTCGGAGCAAAATGATTAGACTCCTTTCCCAATTCTCCCCACGCCAGAAAAGAGAAAATGAGATCATATTGAGTGCAATTTCTAAAACTGAAGATTTGACTGTATGGTTTTATTTGATCTCATTTGTCTTTCCATATTTATATATCTAGCCATTACCTCACCTCGCCTCTAGACTCAAAGGCCATCTGCCTGCTTGATATCTCCATAGAAGTTAATGGGCATCTCTAATTTATTATATCCAAAACTTGGTGCTTGGTTCCCGCCCCTTCCAACAATTCCTTTCCCATAGCCATCTCTCTTACAGTAAAATGTACCACTATCCATTTACCCAGCAACCCAGGCAAAAAACCTGGGAATCATCCCTCACTTCATAATCCCTTGACATGCCATCAGTTCTTGAGAAGACTTAGTGCTTCAAAGTGCTTAGTGCTTAGTGCTTCAAAACCTATTCATCATAGGTCCACTTGTCAGCACCTTCCACAGCTACTACCTCAGTCTAGACCACCATCATCTCTTTAGGAGGCAAAGACCTCCTACAATTTATCTCTCTCCTTCCATATTTGCTGCTTTATAATCTACACTCAGTGAATAATCTTTTGAAAATCTAAATTGGAGTGTACCTTCACTAAATTAAACCCTCTCCTGGCTTCATGCTGCTGCCTCCTTCCACAGTCTTACAAAGCTCTGTGTGATTTGGACCCTGCCCACCTCCCTGAACTCAGGTCATTTCACTTTTCTCTCATGTTCCCACAAAGGGCCCGCCTGTGAACCCACCAAGCTCACACCTCCTTAAGACAGTTGAATCCCTTCCAGTGTTCCAGACCTTCCCATTTGTCTGGGTTTTTTTTAAGGGGGTGCTCATTTGGGGGCCAACTCAAATGTGCCCTCCTCAGATGTCTTCCATGACCACCTGATCTGAATCTTAATCCGAAAACTTTCTATTTATTGCCCTGTTGGTTTTTTTTCATAGCTCATCACAATCTGATACTTTCTTTTTTAGTTTATTGTCCAACTCTCCCAAGTAAAAAGTATCTTCTGTGAAAATAGGCATTTGATCTGCTATCTCAACCACAGTATCCGTAGCAGCTGCAACATTTTTGGTCCATAGTAAACACTTGTTCATATTTGTTGAATGAATAAATGAAAGCAGTCCCAGAAGTTTTAATAAGTATATTTAGAAATTTAGCAATCAATAGCACTAATAGTAATAGCAGGCTGAGCTTTTGTGCAATAATTATTAATGTGTCAACGGTAAAGGGCCTGATAATCCAGATGATAGTGTTTCAGTGGTTAAAATACATTGTATTAGCTCTGGGAACTAGATCAGAATCATCATACACAAAATCAAATTTTTTGAGGTTGTAGGTTGAGATAAACTAAAAAAAAACCCACAAAAAACAAAACCAACAAATCTGGAGATGGATTAAGAGAGGCTGACAAAGGAGCAAATATATAGAGTGAATGGGGTGAGAGCTATTTGAAGTTCTGATGGTGAAGGATACCCTGGGAAGTGGAAATTCAAGTGAGAAGAGCAGCCCTTAGGAGACTCTTTACCTTAGTTGACCTGAATTGAGTTGAGATCACAGTAAAGGTTTAGGGGTAAGATTAAGAATTAAATTATATGATAATGTAAATACAGCAAGCATTAAGAAGAATTTTCTTTTTTAAAGGCTCTCTTACTTTTTATCATGATCGGTAACTCACAGAAGCAAGAAAGAGAACAGTCTGGGGGGAGTATGGGAAACAAAGTTTCCAAAAGTAATACACTCAAAGTGTATAAATTTTCAAAAGAAAAGGTGAGGTCCTGACAAGGTCCAAGAAGGTATAAAACAGTAGATGGTGACCTGACTCATAAGAGTTGATACCAAATTTAGAATTAAAGACACACTCAGGCAATCCTAATTACCCGTGGCAACATGGCAAGTGTTAACCCTGGGATGCTTCTCCTCATCACCTGGCAGTTGGAATTCAATGTGTGAATTTGGAATAGAAACTCATTTCGCCCTCACACAACATAATTATGAGGTAATTTTCTGGAAAAACAATGCATGTAATAGATTCCAAAGTCAAGTGGAAGTGATTTTTAAATTATTTGCTATTTTAGGTTATTCAAAATAACCAAACATTGATTTTATAGCTATATCATCACATATTTGAAGTGAATGAAAGAATAAATGAATTTATATATACAGTGAAACATTAGATTGGGGTGGTAATTGGCTGCAAATAGAAAAGTACGGCAGTTCAATGTAAGCTCTTATTTCTAGCATAACTTTATGTTTTAAAATTTATAAATGTTATCTATATAACATACACACATGAATAAAATCAAATGAATTTCAGGTCAGAATGTTCCTGACAGATTATCTAGGCAAATCCTTCATCATCATAGGGAGAAATACTCAATTTTACCATTAAACATGTACTCAAACATGTGATCAGAATTACTGTGTAAAATATGACTAAGGAACTTTAACCCAGATAGCATGTTGGTTTCTCTCATGTTTTAGGGTGCAACTGGCTTGGCTCTTGACTTCTAGGATAATAGTGTCCTAAGAAGAGTACATCACCATATCCATTGTTGGGAACTCAAACCAATTTAGTTAGAACTATTTATAAACAGATCATTTCTCTATCAGGTGATTATCTTTATTATTTGAATTACTTTTTCAAGGTCTCCTAAAAGCACCTTTAGGAAAGAAAGGAAGTTTGAGGGGCGTCTGAGTGGCTCAGTGGGTTAAAGCCTCTGCCTTTGGCTCAGGTCATGATCTCAGGGTCCTGAGACCTAGCCCTTCATCAGGCTTTCTGCTCAGCAGGGAGCCTGCTTCCTCCTCTCTCTCTGCCTGCCTCTCTGCCTACTTGTGATTTCTCTCTCTCTGTCAAATAAATAAAATCTTAAAAAAAAAAAGAAGTTTGAGTCATTTTTCCCAATGTTCTATTTAACAATAATTTAATAAAATCCTCGTATTTCTTTTTCACAATGGGTTTGCCACCAGAACACAGGTGTTATGAACACCACCATTCAGCCTAATCCAAAATGGGAAAGGAAAAGACTCACATCAACATCGTCATCATTGGACATGTAGATTCGGGCAAGTATGCCACTACTGGTCATCTGATCTACAAATGTGGGATGGACAAAAGAATTATCGAAAAATTTGAGGAGTCTGCTGACATGGGAAAGGGCTCCTTCAAGTATGCCTGGGTCTTGGATAAACTGAAAGCTGAATGTGAAAGTGGTATCACCATTGATAACTCCCTGTGGAAATTCGAGACCAGCAACTATTATGTGATCATCCTTGATGCCCCAGGATGCAGAGACTTTATCAAAAACATGATGACAGGCACATCTTAGGCTGACCGTGCTGTCCTGATTGTTGCTGCTGGTGTTGGTGAAATTGAAGCTGGTATCTCCAAGAATGGGCAGACCTGTGAGCATGCCCTTCTGGCTTATACACTTGGTGTAAAACAACTAATTGTGTGTTGGTGTCGGCAAAACGGATTCCACTTAGGCACCCTACAGCCAGAAGAGATACGAGGAAATTAGGAAAGTCAGCACCTACATTAAGGAAATTGGCTACAACTCCGGCACAGTAGCATTTGAGCCAGTTTCTGGTTGGAATGGTTACAATATGCTGGATCCAAGTGCTAATATGCCTTGGTTCAGGGGATGGAAAGTTCCCCATAAAGATGGGAATGCCCATGGAACCACACTGCTTGAAGCTCTGGATTGCATTCTGCCACCAACTCACCCAGCTGATGAGCCCTTGTGTCTGCCTCTCCAGAGGCATGTCTACAAAATTGGTGGTATTGGTACTGTCCCTGTGGGCTGAGTGGAGACCGCTGTTCTTAAACCTGGCATGGTGGTCACCTTTGCTTCAATGTTACAACTGAAGTAAAGTCTGTTGAAATGCACCATGAAGCTCTTCCTGGGGACATTGTGGGCTCCAATGTCAAGAACGTATCTGTAAAAGATGTTTGTCGTGGCATTATGGCTGGTGACAGCAAAAATGACCCACCAATGGAAGCAGCTGGCTTCATGGCTCAGGTGATTATCCTGAACCATTCAGGCGAAATCTGCTGGATATGCACCTGTGCTGGATTGTCACATAGCTCACATTGCTTGCAAGTTTGCTGAACTGAAGGAGAAGATAGGTGGTTGTTTGGAAAAAAGGTGGAAGATGGTCCCAAGTTCTTGAAATCTGGTGATGCTGCTGTTGTTGATATGGTTCCTGGCATGCCTGTGTGTGTTGAGAGCTTCTCTGTCCTCCTCTGGACTGTTTTGCTGTTCGTGACATGAGAGATAGTTGCTGTCGGTGTCATCAAAGCAGTGGACAAGAAGGCAGCTGGAACTGGCAAGGTCACCAAGTCTGCCCAGAAAGTTCAGAAGGCTAAATGGATATTTTCCCAATACCTGCCACCCCGATCTTAATTGGTGGTGGAAGAATGGTCTCAGAACTGTTTGTGTCAGTTCGCCATTTAAGTTTAATAGTAAAAGACTAGTTAATGATAACAATGCATCGTAAAACCCTCAGAAGGAAAGGAGAATTGTGGACCATTTATTTGTGTGTGTGTGTGTGTGTGTGGCAGTTTTAAGTTATTAGTTTTTAAAATCAGTACTTTTTAATAGAAACAACTTGACCAAAAATCTGTCACAGAATTTTGAGACCCATTAAAACAAAAGTTGAATGAGAAAAAAATTTTCTAGTATTTGAAGGGAATAGGCTTCAATTCCAGATCTTTTTATTTTTGGAAAGATTTTATTTATTTGACAGAGAGAGAGATCACAAGTAGGCAGATAGGCAGGCAGATAGAGAGGGGGAAGCAGGCTCCCTGCTAAGCAGAGAGCCCGATGTGGGTCTCAGTCCCAGGACCTCGAGATCATGACCTGAGCTGAAGGCAGAGGCTTTAACCCACTGTGCCATCCAGGCGCCCCTCCAGACCTATCTTTATTCTCTGGCCCACATAACTCCAGAGAACTTGTATACTTAACAAAATGATACTGTAACTTCAGCATCCTTAAATATGTTTAAAATATGCTGTATGAGTTTGTCACTTTTTCATATTTTTTTTGACTGAAAGTGTATGTCTTTATTTCTTTTAGGAACTCTGGAACACGGAAGCGACTGTTGACACCTGATTTCTCTTTGGCAGATGACCAGATAGAATCAGCATTAACAATGTGCAGAAAATGCCAAACGCGGGGGAAATGACAAATGTGCCAGATGATTTAATATCAAGTAAAGGTAAAGGTTAACAGAAACGATCTTTTCCTCTTAGTTTGCAAAATAAGTTAAAAATGCTTTTTGCCTTTGCAAAATACTTTACAAAGCATAGCTTTAAAATGAAAAGAGTGGTTGTTATATATGTTCTGTAAAAAGCGCTATTATACACCTGATAGTCACAGAGCAGTTATGTTCAGAATATGTTTACTAGTAAAAGGAGATGTTTAAGCCCAACATTTGGGGAAGAAGTAAATAATGAGAATCAGATAACTTCTTCCACTAGCTTGAGCAGTCATAATCAAACCTGAGAATGTTTTAGATAGGGGCTCCTAACCAGTCTTTGCTCTTACTTGTCACCAAAAGGGCCTGGTGGCAGAAAAGGGCAGATGAGCTTGAATGCAACATCATGCTTGTTGGCAAAGCAGACTGGCTATGGCCTCTACACTCATTTTATATTTTTTTAAATGAAAATATTTTAATAATCTTCTTTTAAACATAAAAAATAGCCAATGCTGATCTTAAAAAATGCAGAAAGGCACAAAGGAAAAATGAAAATTTTAAAAACAAAAATGACCATTTTTGGTGATGACCTATCTGACTACCCAGATATAATCCCTGCTAAGATCTGGGTATATTATGACCATTAAGTTATGCCATATTTTCTGTTTTTACTTTTCTTATCAGTTATGCTGTAGCCAATTTCTCATTTCAGTACTTTTGACACCATCCCTTAAATGGCTGCATGCTATTCCATTATATGAATATACTATAACTTAGTTAACCAGTCTCCAATAATTAGAGATCTAGACTTTTATTTTTTGCTATTATTGATAAAATTAGCACATTAATTTTTATTCTTTGGTATTTCAACTTTTTTCAAATAGAGATACCATGGAAAGCAAGAGTAAGAAGTATCCTATTTTTATGAATAAAAACAGTCATTAGAATAAAGAGTTATAGAAGTTATGAAAAGTATCTTTTGACAGTTTAGCACTGCTTGATATAATACAGAATTAATCATTAAATGAGGTCTGGTTTACTAAAAAAAAATGGGTGTGTATATTTTTAGACTTTGAGTTGTGGTTGTACCATATAATCATAATACTAGAAAAATAAGTGCATTTTTGCAAAGGTTTTTATTGTCAGGGGTAGCTGTGGAGTTTGTACAGAATCTTCATTAGTCTATTAAATACAAAAACACTGTGGTTGGGCTTTGAATTAAACTTAAATTGGCAAAAGTTATAAATCCATATGATCTAATAACAGAAGGACTAATGGAACCATATCTTGAAGTCAATTCTTGTATTAAACCATAAATTTTTAAATATCTTGCACTGTTTATTAAAAAGCCTTTGGGAAATTTTGACCAGGAGAAAAGGAATAGAGACTACTCACCTACAACACCTGTAAACGGTGGCTTAACATAATGATGTGGTAGATCTGCATTTGGATGTGGATTTAAAAAGGATAAAACCTAAGTAAATATATTTTCTGAGATATAGTGACACTGGTGAACTGATTTGAACCATGGAATAACTGAATTTGTTAACGAACAAGATTCTTCCTAATGAGTTTTAGTTTACGTAAAACTATGTCTCGAGATTTTCTTATCCCCTCCAAAAAACAAGGCTTCTCACTTTACTATCCAATTTTCATGGATATTAAATTATCTGAACTAAATACATGCACACACAAAGATTTTCTGCAGATCTGTAAAACCAAGTTTCTTTATTATCTTGATGAGTTCCACTGAAGTCAGTTTATAAACTAAACATTATGAGTGGAGATATTCCCATATTAGACTTATGAAATAGGTTAATAATTTCACATGAGATGCTGTTGCTCTTCCGGGCAAGTATATTTCATAGCCAATAACACAAAATCAAGAAACACATCCATACCAAGAACACATTTTGTTGGTATCTTTTAAGAAAGGAAATATTATTTCTTTTCTCTGGAATTAATTTCTTGACTCATAGCTGTAGTAATTTCCATTTTTCCTTCCCAAACCTAATACAAATTCCACACATACTGTGGATCAGAACATAAGCCTTTTGAAAAATCTATATAAACCAGCTGTTTACGAATTTTTTTTGTGTTTCTGTTGGTTAGCTGCAAGTGGGTTTTTCCATAGACCCAGAAATGCAGAAAGAATTCTCTATAGCCACATCCAGCACACTGTGTCATACGATGTTGTAAAAGAGGTTCGCATTGTTTTCAGATCAGATTCTTTAAAGCAGATGCACATTACGATAATCTGATAATAAATACCTAAACAAAGCTGTGCATTGTCACATCTTTGAACACTTTATGCACATTATACAAATACATTGTGCCTGTTGAGATTAACATGACCAGTGGATAATGATGTCAGCAGCACTACAATATTAAAAATATGAGAAAATATTCCTGTTGCATTTACTCTCAATATGAAGATACAGTGTTATCATCAATTTAAAAATTCTATTTTTAGAATAGGATTTGCTGCCAGAATACATCTCCATAAACAACCACTGGTTAAGACACTAAAATACCAGATCAGCTTATATATATATGTATAAACTTATATATACACCAAGATAAAATTATTAAACTCATCGATTTTGCAAAAAATTTTAAATTATAATAATTTCTTTGATTATATGCATGGTAATTTTTTCCCCAGCCTATTCCCAATCTTTATGTTCTAAACACATAAGTAGATTGATATGTGATGCATAGTAAAATAGCTATAAAATCTGAAACAATTCTTATACCTTGATAGTACTGTTGTTTAACACAAAAAGCTTTGTTTTTTATCTGTTCCCTGAAAACTATGAAACTACTAGCCCTATTAGTGCATATTCAGAAAGCAATATTGCAATTAACAAGAAGTATTCCAAAACTGTAATGACATAATTGGAGGGATTTTGTATGAAGAAAAGTAAGGAACTTAATTTATACAAAGTAACTCTCTTGGATTCTCATTAAACCAAAGCTTACATAGATACAAAAATGAATAAATATGTAAATGACTATAGCAGCCATGTGGTTTATAACTGTCAACCTGGAGTCAGATAACCTGAATATGAGTGTGAGGTGGAGAAGAAGGTAAAGAGAGTTTATGGATGTTGGTTGTCTGTGCTCTCCTGTATCCTAAGTGTTTGTATATCTCATCTCAGTTGATCCTCATGTCTCTATAAGGCAGATATCATGTGTTCCATTTGACAGTTGTGAAAACAGAAGCAGCTCAGTGGTTTCATGCAACTCATTCCTAATGACATTGCTAGGATGGGAAACTGAATTTACAGGCAAGATCCATCCTTGGTCCATTACAGCACTCATTCTCTGGCTCTAACCCTGGAAATTGAGCTTTCTTTGCATATTAGTTTCATCATGTGTGGGAGATGAAAAGAAATACTGCATTACCTATCTTCCAAGGTGTTTTAAGAATCAAATGCAATGTGAAACAACTTTGAAAGAGCTATGTGGAATGTTCTAAACGTAAGACCTAACAGAATAAACAGTTAGGTTTTATTCGTAATAAAAGCCACAACCTGTATTCCACCATACTTCCTTCTTTTCTTCTCTTCCCATTTGTTTTTCTAACCCTTCTCCCCTAATTCATTTCTTCCCCTACCAGTGCAAATCCTTTCTGTCAGTTTCAAGATGCCCAATAAGAGCACTGAACTGAGACACTAGAATGTACTCTTTCTCTTCCCCTGTGCAGCCTTCATTTTCCCTTTCCTTTCCTGCAAAATTTCTTTTGCCATGTAAGGTAAAATAGTCATGATTTCCAGTGATTAGGGCATGGAGATCTTTGGGGGACCATTATTCAGCCTGTGACACAGCTCCTAATGATAACATTCAAGCCAGAGAATCAGCTATTCCAAAGGCCAGCTCTGTTCCTGAACTTTTCAGCCATTGAGAGGAAAAATCCCATTTTTTGATCAATGCAGCTTGAGTCAGGTATTTTGTCAGTTGCAACTTAAAAAGCCCTAACTAATGCATAATGTGACAGTAACTCGGGCTTTTTTTTTTTATTTATTTATGTATATTTGTATCCTGAAGAGTTTCTCTTTCAAAGCATCCTCTTTGGGGAATGTTGATTTTTTTTTTCCAACTCCCTGATTTTATAGAGGAAACCAAGACCCCAAAGAAGAAAACTGATTTTCTCAAGGTCCCAACCCTGTTCATTTCAGAATCAACAGTGAATCCAAATTCCAGGCTCTCATTACAGTGTTGGTATATATAAAAATTTTTGCCTTCATCATGGATGTCTAGCTTCCCCTGCAATGGCCAGGCACCTCAGCATCTCTTTAGTGCAGTCCCTCTCTGTGCCCCAACATGCTACCATCTGGATTTTATTTCCAATTGCAACTTCTGCTTTTCTTTTAGCTAGAGAAAGTCAATTGACTACTTGACTATTGCACTGATTATTCACTCATTTGTTTGTTCTTTTTTTTTTTTAAAGATTTTATTTATTTATTTGACAGAGAGAGATCATAAGTAGGCAGAGAGGCAGGAGAGAGAGAGAGGAGGAAGCAGGCTCCCTGCTGAGCAGAGAGACCCGTTCGGGGCTCAATCCCAGGACCCTGAGATCATGACCTAAGCCTAAGGCAGAGGCTTTAACTCACTGAGCCACCTAGGTGCACCATGTTTGTTCTTTTTTTAAAACAAAATTACTTAGCTGGCACTAGTAAACTAAGTTGACATCTCATATTTGTTAGATATGAATTCAATCTTCACATCTTATTGTGTCTTTTCTTTTTAAAGAAATGATAGAGGAGCACCTGGGTGGTTCAGTCAGTTAAGCAATTGTCCAACCCTTGATTTTGGCTCAGGTCATGATCTGAGGGTCGTGAGATGGAAACTCACATCAACAAGGAGTCTGCTTGAGAGTCTCCTCCCTCTGTCCCTTACCCTGCTCACACACTCTTTCTGTAAAAATAAATAAATCTTAAAAAGAAAGAAATGTTAGAAATTTTTAATAACAATATTGTCATCTTCCTGTAGGGAAATGTCTGTTACTCTTTTAGTTCCTGATGACCTGGGCCAAGGCGACCTTGTTCAGTGCTTAGTTGGGAAATGTATCTGTTTTCCCGGTAAGGGTTTAAAAATGCACAATGGGAAAGGATTTCTAATTTCTGGGACTGAGAACAGCTTAGTCTCACAGCCACTCATGACTTGCTCAAGAGGTATCTGTGATGTTTGATTATATTGCCAGATACCAGCTTGGATTTAAAAAATGAAGTAATACATTAGCATTAAACAAACTTAGGACTTTTCAGAGTTAATTCTATATTTTACATCAACAAATTTCATTTTATATGTCTTGTTTATTTTTTGAAAGGGCAGAAGCAAATGTGTGCGACCTGGTATTTTTCTCTCTTCCTAGCCTCTTTTTTGCTCCTCATACTGCCAACCTAAGTGTAACCTGACACAGGGCTCCCTCCTAGCTTGGCAGACTCAGAATCCCAAAGCCTCCTTATCATGCTTTCCAGTGGCCATTGAGGCCTATTTCATGGTAAAGTTTTTGGGGTCCAGATGGTCCCACAATTAATGGAGCAGGAAGGTTCGCTCCCTTCAGATCTTTCCCAACAAATTGCTGTGCTTTCCATACCCGAGCCAGAACCCATTGTCAGAGTATATTATTTTTTTCCTTGTCTACCCAGTGGTGCTGCCTCACTTCCAAAAACAGGTCTTTTTTCTTGACATGAAGATGGCATGTACAAGTTATTGCTGATTTCTGGAACTTCACTTTACTCACTGCTGCTAAATTAAAAAAAAATAATAAGGTAAATATTTTATTTCCATCTGTTTTCAGTTTTAGTAGAGATAAAATTTGTCTGTCTCTACCTGTCTTTCTGTCTATCTATCTCCTCATGGTTAATAAGAGATGAAATCCACAACCAAACTGCTTCAGTTTAAATTCTTATCCCCTCACTTGCTAACTGTGTGATTGTATGCAGGTTTTTCAGCTTCCGTATTCCTCAGTGATGTCAGTTGTAAAATGAAAATAATAATAATGCCTTCCACCTGAGTTGTGCGGCTGATGTAAGATAATACACCCAGGGTGCTTGGACCAGCTTCTAATTTGCAGTAGTGCTCAAGAGGTATGGTTATTTGTTGTTGTTGTTGTTGTTATTTAAGAAGTAAATTCTGTGTCCGCTGTGAACCAGGGAAGCTGATAAACTCTAGGTAGAAGCAAAGAGAATAATAATAGAGGAAAAAGTAAATATATGTAGGTTACCAGGAAGAAAACAAAGAAGTGTAGAACCACTAAATTTTTTTCTTTAAACCACAAGAAGCTGTATCACGTCCTTCCAATAAGCCCCCCATCTTTGGGCTTTCCCCCACAAGAAGATTAGATTCTGTAGCTGGAGAATGCTAAATTGAGGAAATCTCTGGTTACGAGGGCTTCTGAGGACTAATTTGGTTGCCTCATTACTATATTTAACATTATTTCTGTGGGAAATACATTCCAGATTACAAAAAAAACAAACTATAAAAGAACTTTTGAAATCAGACCCATAAGTAAACTAGGAAGGCCAATAGAGTACATTTTTGTTTGAAGGGGAGAAAGCAATGTAGGTGCCATTTTGATGGTTATGGTCTTGTCACCAACATGCTAGATGTTTTTGCTGTTTTTTATATAAAAAAGAAATAAACATGAATTTTAAAATGTTGATTTAATTTCAAACAAGGATAGAAGTAATGTCTTCACTAAACATTTATAAATGAAATCTTTCATTATATTTGCCTTTTTATGGAATGATAAGAACTTCAAAAAAATTTTAAAGTATATATAATGAATTTGGCATTATAATGAAATTCAGGAAATAATTCTAATTTTAAAGACAGGGGAAAGAAGGAACTCAAGAAGATGATTATCAAATCATTGCAGAATAATCTGAGGAAATAATTATTCCAAAAGTACAGTTGTAGCTGATGAAAAGTGCTGTAAGATGTAAATTATTGTTCTTTATTTTTTCAGATTTTACTTTTAGAAAAATTATAATTTAACTTTTCTTGGTTAACGTA
Source organism: Nasua narica (assembly GCA_028533885.1). NCBI lineage: Eukaryota > Metazoa > Chordata > Mammalia > Carnivora > Procyonidae > Nasua > Nasua narica. Next base: position 59,711,380 of record CM052809.1, on the reverse strand, counting down.
TCTTTATATGTACATGATAGAAAAATAGTATACCTAACAAAGAAAGACTTGAGACACCAAAAGTCAGTCTTTTTTAATTACTGACAATTTTATACAAATAATAAAAACACACTCTGGAATATAAACACACTCTACTCCAAACACACTCTTGGAGTAGAATATCTTTTTAAGCCAGTAGCTCCTGAGGAGTCTCAATCAATCATTTTTTATATTATTGAAATGTGTTTAGTCATTATATCCCATTGGGTAGATGCAGATGGCATGAGATAGAGTGTATTTCTAACAGGAACACTGAATCAACAGTAAGGCCATGATAGCAGAATCCCTTTGCAAAGATGCAGTCCCTGTGTTACTCTTGAACAAGGGTTCTTCCACTATAGTATCCAGCCCCTAAGATGGCCTTCAGTGATACTTGTCTTCCAGTATTTACACCCTTCTGTTGATCCCTCCCATACTGAATGGGGTTGACTTGTGTAGAAAACTGGATATTGTGGAAATGATAGAGTATAAGTTATAAGTGTAGGTCATAAAACAACATTCGGCTTCTATTCTCTTGTATCATTTGCTCTGGGAGAAGTTAGCTGTTATGTTATGACGTCACTTAAGAAGCCCAATAATGAGACTGTCATGCCAAGGAGCTCTTGAGACTTGAAAAACCCTGAACCATAACCACCATTTAAATCACTTCTAAAGTACCGCTAAGTGTGGGGAGATTCGTTACACAGCAAGAGCTAACTAATATACTCAATCTTCCAAACACCTGAATTACGTCATGTGTTTGGTCATGATATCTTCCAGCTACTTTTCATACTATTAGTAACATCTGCCAGCTGCAGTGATGCTTGCACTTCATAATGTCAGCTGTCTTCCATCAATTTCTAATTACCTGTTGGCCGTCAGCCTCTATTTCCTCAGTTTCTTTGAAAGTTTACAGTTTAATGTCTAGCCTGACAGAAATTTTAGGTGAAACCTCCAGAACAACCATTTGCAACATTTGGTCATCAGTATTGGTCAAAATTAGTCTCCCGAACTAAATTAATGGCGGAACTAAATAAACAGAGAGAAGTACCGTTAAGGAAAAACGCAGAATGGCATATGAATGCTCACTGACTGAAAGTTTAGAGTAATACCCATCATATATATTGGTTTATTTGCTATGAGAAAAAACTGTATATGTTTGTATTTATATTATATTTGTATCAATTATGATAGGTTGGATTTTGCTGTTATATACATAAGCCCCCAATCTCAGAGATTTTATAAACTAAAGATTATTTCTTGCTCATTCTACTTATCCATGGGTTTACTTGGAATTTTTATCTGTATCATCCTCACTTCAGTCTAAGATAAAAGCTGTTGAAATATTTCCAGTTACCATGAACGGAAAAGCTTTCGTAATTTATACTCACTTTTGCTCAAATTCATCGGGCATGGCTAATTTCAAAGAGGAAAAGGAAATATAATTCTCCTGTGTGCACAAGAAGACTGGCCAATAGCACATATGCCACCACATAATTCACATTAGTATCAAATATTTCTGAGATGGATATACTATAATCAACCAGCACTATATAGGCAGTGCTGTATGAGACAGATTTATAATGTGACGATTTTCTGACAGAGGTGGGAGGGTGTGAGCTGGCAATAAAACACCGTGGTGAGAGTATAGGAGGACCAAGAACAGTTACAAGGACAATTAAGTATATTTATTTGTTATTTTGTGTATTAAAGACTAAATGTCCAAGAGTACAGGGAAAAGAATGGGGTGATAGTGACCAAATGTTTGAAGAATCAAACAGTGAATGGTAAATAAATGAAGCCCTAGCATTTTGAGTATCTCATTAATGATCCTGGGTGATTCCAAGATTCCCAAAGTTGACTCAGTCCCTGCAATATTCTCTTTGATTAATTGGCTACCATCCCTGGAATGCTCAGTACAAGGAATGACCTGGGTCAATCTGGGGAAATCAGGGGAAGTTGTGTTACTCAAGTCTGGACCATACTGAGTTTGGCATATAGTGAGCTTGGCCATTTCTCAACTCTTGGAAGGCCCTTCCCTATAAGTTGTGGCATTTTCTTCCATTGCAGAATTCACAAGAAAATCGTAACTCCAGCCACCGGGATATTTACCATTAACTCATGAACATGATTACAGGAGCAGTGTATTTTCTTTGTATATTCATTATATTGAGATAGATGGTAATTCTTAGTTCATCTCTTTTCTTTTTTGGTTTCTAATTCTTTAACTAGCTATCCTTTCTAGATTATTTTCTTTATCTTTTCACCTTTCTATTGAATTTTTAATTAAGACTATAAATACATTTTTCATATTCCAAGTTTATTTTATGGTTCCTTTTTAAATGACATTCTGGTCTTGTTTTTTGGATATAGTATTTTCTCATATATCTGAAGATCCAGAACTATAGATAATTTTGAATTTTTTTTCTATTGCTTGGGTAACTATCTTTCCTTCTGAGTTTAGATTTTTTTGTCTTTATCTTTTATGTTAAAGACTTTTTTCTGTTTCTGGTAATCTTACATTACTCATTTTAAGAATGGGACTTCAGAAAGCTGAATGAAAGATCTGCATGTGTTGTCAGAGCTTACTGATGGTAAAGTTCACTATAGGGGGATTGACTAGTAAGCCAGCATTTTCCTAGGAGAACCCCAAATTTCAGTTTGTATGGGTCTTTTCTTGGGGAGCATTCAATTTTTTTCAGAGAGGTATCTTGAAGTCTACCTAGAAAGGCATGTTCCTGGATGTCAATATTTTGAGACCAGAGCCAGAAAAGGAATGAAAGTTTCACAATTTAGTATTAAACTTTCACTTATTTTAGTCCTGTGTCTTAGCCCCAGCTGCTTCCATGTCTGAAATCTTAAAACTACGGCCAGTATAGTTCATTTTCTTTGGAGAATAACCTTGTCCTTCCTGCTGGGGAGAGGGCAAAGGGTATTGTGTGTGTTGCATGTGTGTATTCGAGATATATATGTATATATACACACACACACACACAGAGATATATATATGTATATATATACACACAGACACATAAATATATATATATTTGTGTGTGTGTGTGTGTGTGTGTGTGTGTAGGTGGGGGTGGGGAGGTTTCATCTTGTTTATATATTTACACTTTCTATCACTCCTTTGATTTTCAAGCCTGTACTTCACTCTTGCTTCTATATTCATCCTCTCAGGACTTTTTGGCATACCTCCTAGCTGTGTCCCTCTGATCTGCCTGTACTTCTCTATCTGCTTGTTTTCTACATTGTTCTTGAAATCCCATGTCCACTGTTTTTTTTTCTTTCTCATTTTTTTTCTTGTAGGCAAATACCTTTGTTTTTCTTTGTTTCTTTGTTTTTTGCTATCATTTTGGCAGAGGTTGTTGAAGGAGAAGAGATAAGTGCTGTAATTAATTCACCATTTTTAACCAAAAGCTCCTTAGGACTTTTTCTCTAAAGCATCAAGTCAATCAGAACTTTTCACAAGAGCCCTTGATCCTGAAATTCTTTTTCTCCCATCATTTTGCAATAGAAAAACAAACTTATTCTTTGATCTAGTAACATGACTGAAAAAAATTTAAATAGATAATGGTCTACTACAAGGCATTTTCCTCTTCAATTGTTTAATAGTACACCCAGTTGGGCGCCTGGGTGCTCAGTGGTTGAGCCTCTGCCTTCGGCTCAGGTCGTGGACTCAGGGTCCTAGGATCGAGCCCCGCATCAGGGACTCTCTGCTTGGCAGGGAACCTGCCTCCCCCTCTCCCTCTGCCTGCCTCTCTGCCTACTTGTGATCTCTCTCTTTACCAAATAAATAAATGAAATCTTAAAAAAATAATAAAATAAATAAAATAGAATAAAATAAATGATTAGAGTTCCCACTATGCCATACAAAATAATAATAAAAAAGTACGCCCTCCACGAGATTATTCTATGATTGCATATTTTGAGATTTTTGAAAGAACTGTAAAATATCAAATAGGTTTAAAATGCTGTTGGCCACTGAATAAATGCTATATGGTGTTTAAACTATTTTTTTAAATGGGCCACCGAAAGGTAAAAATAGAAAAGAATTTTGTTAGTACCTTGATTTTTTTCTTCCCTATGTTTTCCAGTTTTTCTGGGACCATTTAAAACAATCAGTATTTCAAGATCTCTAATTTTAGCATTTCTTCATGTATATGTTTATCAAATTTTCATTTAATTATTGTTCTAAGTTATTTCTTTTGCCTGTCATCTCGCTTTGTACCTAAGGTCAAAGCATTGCATGTATCTAAATACTGATTGTTTCTTTATTTATTTTGTTATAAAAAGGTATTTCCGTAAAATATTTAGAAATACTCTTCATGTGTATGTAAATTAGATTATTATCTGATCACAACTGCCAGACTGATACCCTTTCAAAGTAAGTTATTTATCTATAATTTCAAATTTCCTGAAAGACATAGTCTGAGTTTTTAGCAATTTATAGTTATTAATATCAGTGTAAAATATTTTTAGAATACATTCTAGAGCATAAGCAAGGTTTCATCTTAGGGAAGTTATAATTTAAAGTATGACTAGACAGATAAACATATAACAACATAAGGAATTAGATGAGGAAGGAATGTTCTCAGAAGTAAAAAACAATTGAAAGGCAACAAGTGAAAAAAAAAAGTGAAAGGCAACAAGTGAGGATGTGAAAAGGGGTTCGCCAACTGGTTGCCACTTCCCTTACTGATGGGACTGTCAACTGAGAAAATGTCAAGGATAGAAAGCTGAAAGTCTCCCCTTGCAATAGTTGATAATTTCCTCCTACTCTTTGAACCAGAAAAGTAAATTAAAGCAGAAACGAAATGAAAAGGTGATGGTTCTAATGGTGGGACTGCTTTCTGTGGGCAGGGAACCTAGATAAACTGTCATTCATTTTTTTTTTTTTTTTCACCTCTGAAGTAGGCTGGTGGATTATATAGGTTAACACTTTCAGCACATCACTACCATAATCAACGTTTAGTGTTAAATGATTCTGGTAAAAGAAAAACGTAGCCAAAATGAAATGAATGCATTTCACAAAAAAACATGGATTTCCTTTTCCAATAAACCTAAGGCATCACAACAGGACCAGATAACATTATCAGCAATACAGCTAGATCATCTGTTATTTTAGAGTTTAGATTGAGGAAATCCAGACAGTCCCCAGGCTCTTTGTTCAGGATGCTTTCAATTTAATAACAAGAGTTTCAAATTTCAAGAAAAAGTATATATAAAATAAATAGCGGTTACAATATTGGGAAAAGGGAAGATTTGTTCTGATTGATAACTATTTTCATACTTTGGATCTAATATTTATCGTAAAATGCTGGTATTTTATAACATTGTACCTAAAGTTTTGCTTCCAAAGTTGTGTTAAAGCCTGAAAAGATAGAATCAAATGAGTATGTAAAAAGAAGCACACGAAGAGGTGATAAAAAATAAATATAGAGTGAAAGTCAATGTCTCATCTATGTATTAACAATGCTATGAGTTTAGGACTTTGGGAACAAGATAGCTAGAATTCGAGATTCTGCTCCAGAATATATAAACACAGTCACAATGAAGTATAGAACTGGGATTCGGATGCAGGAGTTCCCAGTATTTTCCACACTGCAGTATTAGGCAACTACCTGACCGGGGATCCCCTCCCCTTCCCCACTCACATGGACACACACAAAGGAACAGTTGGAAACAGAGCCGGGCTGCCAGCATCCCACAAATAGGATGGCACATTTCCCAAGAATTGCACTTAGGGGTAGAGGAAACCAAGGATAGAGAATGCCTTAAAAAAGAAAATCCACAAAGAGATATCTGACCCTAATCTTAGCTACAGGAGCTGGAGAGAAGAGAAAGAAAGACCTAGTTACACAGACAACATTAAAACAAACACATGTACAACATTGATAAGCATTTTGCTTAAAGAGAGAAAAGAACAGGAAGGGCTGAAAGTCTCCACACAAACCCATCTGTTTGATGAAAACATATTTCCTTTTTCTCTTCTCTCTTCTATAAGACAGTGTACGAAGTGCTCATTTATATTTTCTTTGTTTTCATCCCAAAGCTAGAAGATCAAAGAGTTAATAAAACCTTCTTGCTTTAGAAGGTCATTACAAAACTAAATGCAGCAATTCAAAGTGGAAAATAGAATGAATGCCAAGGAGATGTTTAACGAAGTAACATTCTACGTGTATTCTTTGAAGAACATTTGCAGACTCGTTTGATTGCTTTAGAGTGTGCAGGGCGCAATGCATCCTGCGCAGAGCCATCAGTGACTGATGGTTGCGTTCTGCGGTCCTGCGGCCAAGCCACTTGGAATCACAAGTATATTTGATAGCACATTACCTACTATGGTGGAAATATTCACGAGTATTTTACATAGCAGACTAGTATTAAAACCTTCCCCCCCTTTTCCCCCTTTAGGCTTAATTAAATGTCCAAACATAAGACATGAGTCTATTCATTTGAAAAATAATTGGAAGTACTCTTTTCCCAAGAACTGACAAAGTTGGATGGCAAGATAAGGGATCAGTTTGATGTTTCCCACTAGCCACTGAGATCCTTTTTTTTTCTCTTTTTCTTCTTTTTGTCATTTTTTTAGTGCTGACATCCTTAGAATGGGAGCAAATACAGAATATAGAGAAATAGCCTGGGAAACTGTCAATATTACCAGATTGATTTACTTGAAAGAGGCTGGTTATGTCACACTTGCCTTTCAGTGTGACATCAGAATTTGCTAATCACTGTAGCCTCTGAGTCTCGGCAGTGGGTTTTCTTTTTTTCCTAGAAAAGACACAGAACAGTCTAGAACATCAGAAATTACCATCCTGCTGGTGGAGCCATGACTGTGTGACAACATGGAGGCCAATGACAGGTTATGTAGTCTCTGAAGTCTAATCAAATTTTTTTTTTTTTTTTTTGGTGTTTGAAAACTTGGGAGAAAACCAGTTTTATTTTCAAGAAGAGGAAGTTTTATCTTGGATAATTGGGGGAATGGATTGGAAAACTGGAAAACAGGTGTTCACAAAATGATTCCCTCAGAAGAGGAGTATAATTAAATAACAACACAGGAATATAAAGACATCTGAGATTAAGTTTAAGCAATTAAACTCTTTAATTATTTGGAGCAAATAATTGACCTATTTCACCATAAAATGAAACTTTTGAAGTACTGTTGAATGTTGTACTGATGCCAGTAGTCTCTCTCTCTTTTTTTTTTCCTTTTTGCATCAGTGGTGCATGTCACCTTCCTGCAAGGCAACCAGTTTGCAAATCTGGCCAGAGGGAAAATTACTGGGCAGCAGAATGAAAAGGAGGCATAAGTCAGCCCAGCTCTCTGAACCCTAGAAAAAGCAACTTCCCTCCAGCTCATGAAAGACGACGATTGTGCTCAGTACCACTTATCCAGTGCCAACAATCTGGTAAGCCCTCTATTCAGTGCTACACCAAGGCTATAGCAAGGTGACCCAGAGTTTCAGGCTGAGGTCAGGGAAAGGTCGCTGCCTGAAAAATGAAACTAGTCAAAAGGAAAGAATCCTAGGAATGGGTGAGGTTAGTCACCCACAAAAGTAGCGCAATCCACGAAATGGCATAGAAAAGCATTTTTTATGGACTTTAAAGTTCTAACCCTTTTAAATAATAATTCTGGCCCTTGCATGCTGGTGCTAGAATGCTCAAAGGAATCAGCATCTGTCCCTAAAATTCCTATAGACTTCCTCCATTCCTTCATTTTTGCTTTTCCATGTCTTCACTTCCCTCCTCCCTTCTTTTTCTAGCCCCACCACCCCAAGCTTTGAAACTTAAGGCTAAACACTGGGTGTAAAGACGCCATCACCCTGTTATTTAAAACCCTCTCTGAAGCTAGTCAGCTTTCCCTTCCCCAGCATCTTCTTGGTAGCTCCCTGTGAAGGCAGTGTCGTTATGAAGGCAGTGTCACCATGCCTATAGGGTGACATTAGTTGCTCATGGTATGCCATGAGTACCCATTTTAAATAAGCCCTTTCAAGGTAAAAGGAACCTTAATGTTTGGAGTATTTATTTGTCCTGTCAGAGTTTTCCTTACCTCATGTGATGCCTATGAGTATTTACAGGGTGCCTATTATGAGCCAACACTATCAGGATGAAGGAACATGGGCTTAGGGTTACTTATTTTTAGGTTAAAAAAAAAAGGGCATTTCTTCCCCGGATGGCAAAATGAGAACATTTTACAAATAAACCCATAAATGAAACTATATCACTTTAAAGATGTGAAAAGACTAGGTGTACTCTGAAAAGGAGTTTTATGTTAGAGAGGTAGCCAGAAGCTGATATACATAACTGAAATGTTTACTATTCATCTGCTTTCTTTTTCTAAGAAATCCCCAAATCATAAAAGTTAGAAAATACTTGATTACTTCTCTTCAGTGTGTGGAAGGATGGAGAGAGAAATTTCAAGTTCTTTTTGTTTTACATTTGTTGTCAAGAATTCATATAAATAAGAAAGTCAATTTTTTACAAAATAATTTCACAAAATTACTTTTAAGAGAGTCAGTTTCCGTAGATCGGTTTCAGTAGGTCATATGATATAACTCTTTTAATATGAGCTCCTTAGTTTTATTAGTACATTATAAATTATTTATCTTAGAAAAAATACATTAAAAACAGAATTAGAATGTCTTTGGTTTATATAGCCCAGAGCATTAAGTTAAAATAATATAATACATATTATACAGAGAAAAATGTAATTGTAATCTAAAAGAACATTTTTGAGTCAGTTTCACATTAAACAATGAATAGAAAAGTTGACTTATCTTAAAATAAAGCAAGACACTATATCACTCTGCTACAAGCAAATGTTTCGTTTGTGAATAAGGATGAACTGACAGTGCTTGAAAGTGAAGTTCATCAAAATCACAACAAGAAACCAAATATTATGAATGTGTAAAATTCCATGTTTATTTAATATCCATTACATAGACGGTTCATTGAAACCAGACTTTGTAAAGACAAATAACATTTCTGATGAACATAAACAATATCATATAGTTGAAATTCATCCTGTATTTTCACATGAATAAAGATGTCATTATGCAAGAGTTTCAACAATAAAGACCTTGCTGTGAATTGGCATGGCATCTCTCAATGCTTCAAAGCGGCACCAGCCTCCATCAGCTAAGAAGAGACATTAGTAGCTCTGCGTCAGGGAGCTCAGTAATGGGCAGGTCCACACTTAAGTGTCATGGAACCTTTCCCCAGTATCTGAGTGGGTGTCCAGTGTGGTCTGTGTCATGGGTGCCTTCTCAGAGGACACATCCAAAGCTCAGGATGGGTTTTCCTAGGACAAAAAAAAAATAAAGCAAAAATAGAAAACCAGTGACAATATGCAGTTAATGTAAAAAGGTTCCTTCTGGTCAAGGAGAAGTATCGGTATTATACTTAATAATATCAGTGATTATTATCTTTATAGTTGTTCGTATTTATTGAAGTTCATTATGTGCCAGGTGCTATGTTAAGCACTTAACCTTCACTATTGTAGAAAATGGTCACAAAAATACTTTAAAATAAACACTTTGGTTATCTATGTTTTATAAATAGAGAAGCTAAGCTAGTCAGAAGTCAAGAAACTTGGGGGCACCTAGGTGGCTCAGTTGATTAAGCGTCTGCCTTTGGCTCAGGTCATGATCTCAGGATTCTAGGATTGAGCCCTACATTGGGCTCTCTGCTCAGCAGGGATTCGGTTCCCTCTCTCCCTCTCCCCTTCTCTCCGCTCATGCTCTCTCTCTCCGTGTCCATCTCTCTATCAAATAAATAAATAAAATCTTAAAGAAAAAAAAAAGAGAAACTTGATTGTAGTTTCACACTAAATAGTAGAACCAGAATGCCCTTCATGGCACCAAACATGGCTCAGGGAAGAGCAGTAGCTTCCAGTATTCAACAGTGTAGATGAGCTGATAACGTCCTCAAAGCCATTTGTAGCCCTTTTCCACCTGGTTTTTCTCACTTATGGAGGCTGGAAAACTAAAATTCCTAACATTCTACCAAGACCTCTTTTTGTCTCTCTGGTAATACTTTTTCTTCGAATTTTTACATTCCAAATGACAACAGAGTTCTTCTTTCTCCAAGGAGTGGCCATGTGATAGATTCTGGTTGAAATGGCTAGCTGGCTTTCTCAGAATGTTTTCTTAAAAAGAGGCAGATTCAGTTGTACAGTAGCTCTCTACCTGAGAGGATAGACTTCATGGCAAGTGTTCTGTACTCACAAACATACATGCACACACACACAGAGCAAGGAAAACATATTTCTGATTCCTTCACTCCTCCACCCTTCTTTAACTATCCTAGATTAGCCATCCTCAGATTGGTTGATACATAAAAAGAAAAACCTTCTGGTGAGCCATGTTAATTTGGTACTTATGGCTGATTATGCTGATACCCTAAAACTGCTTTATAAAGTTTTGTGACTTATTGGGAGCTGGGAGCAATAATCACTAATTTTTGTTAAATAAAAAGATAAATGATTGAACTATATATCTTAATTGAGGTATGTTCTGTACCATATTTCTACAATTAAATTAACGTTGGGTGAATTGCCTTTTATTTGAATGCTAAACACTAGCACATCTGAAATGGCTTACAGTTCTTTCTGTAGATTAAAAAATAAGATAAGCTCTCTGGGCAATGTGCACAGAAAAAATAGCTACACCCCTGATCAAAGGGTTCTAAAGTCTAGAATTGAGTTCATTGTTGGGCCCAACAGAAAAGGAAAGAAAAAAATCAAGGGAAGAAAAGACATTTTTAGAGAAGGTGAAATACTCAGATTTTTTTCCTAAATCTGTTAAATTGAATAAAGCCCACTTTCTAACCCCAGTTCCCTTGTTATGATTGGGATCCCATTTCCAACACTTTCTAGGTATGTGATCTTAAATAAAATTGTTTTCAAATATAAAGTCTACATTTTGCAGCCCTTCTCAAAGGATTGTTTTTAGGATTAACGAAAACAATGAACATAAATTGCCTGGTCCTGTGCCTGACACATAGAATACAGTTAACAGATTTTAATTCTTCTTCTACCCAGTTCCCCATCACCCATCCCCTTTGACAGAAAGATGACTTCACGGGCTTTTGTCTAATTTCTGTAAGGATTTTTTTTCTTACTTCACAGCTCAGTCACCATACAAAGACAACCTTTGAACATAGATATTACTGAAAGAAATGCCCCAACTAGGATGTAAGCTTCCAGAAGGCAGTAACCATATCTTATCAATGTTTACATTCTTTAATAATTTGAATTTCTAAAGGGATATCCTAATTAATTAATTTAATTCTTTTAGATTAATTAGTTAATTTAATTCAGTTAGATATCCTAACTGAACTGGAAATTCCAGTTAGGATATCTGAAGAGAAAATAATTTTTGAGCCCCCATATTACCATTTAATGATTTATTAATCCAAATGACTCATCTTTTTCAAGGTGTAATCTTGTCAGCAGTTACTACATATTAAGCACATTGCTTGAATAATTGTGAACAAAGGTAAACCCATTTCGTCAATAATAATAGGAAGGAATGAAAAACCAAAAGAATATCCTATAGTATAATGGTTGTTTACTGTGAACTGTTCCCTCTGCTAGTCTCCTTAATACATTATCACTAATCCTCTCCGCAACTATGCAAAATGAGTGTCATTAGCTCCATATTATGAAAGGAAAACCAAGGGTCAAAGACTTGACTGGCACTAACTAGTAAGTGAATTTAGAGTGACTTAATCACAGTTTAACTTCAGATCTCTCTTATTCCAGTGTTTGAGCTCTTTGCATTCTATCTATTGCAACCCAGAAGACATGCAGATTATAAATTTCTGGAAAAATGAAAAAAAAATTCAAGGAAATCGTACATCTAGTTTGGTAGAAAACAAGGTTTGGGGACCTTAATTATTCAGATCTAAAACATCAAAGTATTTATTGCTAATAATAACCAATAATAATGTTCAGTATTACTGTTATAACATACAAAGGTTTCACTTAATTTTATAACATTTCTGTGGGGTAGATGTTATTACCTCCTCATCTGAAGAGATGTTGAAATTCAGAGAGAGCAGTGACTTTTCCAGGAAGCAGATCTTGGACCGACACCCTGACCCCCTCACCTAGTCCAGAGTTCTATCCACTATGCCACCACATTCTGCCCTCCAAGCTTTTTTGCCTGAATTTCAGTGAAAAAAGGACCAAAGAAGGTATGGTGACATGGAATAAACACCATCTTTGGCCCTTCTTCCTTCTATTATCTAAAATGCTTTCTGCTGAACAAGGCTTTTTTTTTTTTTTTTTTTTTTTCCTTTTTTAACAGGATGTGTTCAAAGAAGGCATTCTAATACAGTATGGGTTCAGTGGAGCAAGTCTTCCCACTGAGCATAGTTGGGTAAGTATTAGAGTGATTTTCTGAAGGTCTTTAGTTCATGTTTGGTGTTCAGTATGTCCTTTTCCTTCTCCTTAACATCTGTTTTCAAATGAGCAGTGAGGAATCACTTTTAGGGCTACAAGAGCTCTGGGATATTTGACAGATACTGGAACTCATGTGTAAGACACCAGTTCAGATCCAAAGATATATGGTTCTCTCCTCTTCTAACCCATGACTTTAAGCAGTAAGAGCAGACCAATATCTTTAAACTCGTATATTGTACCATAAAACCATTCTTTCCTATTTTGATTTAAAGGTGCTGGTGAGGAATCAACTAAGATTGTTACCACTGAGAACTAGCAGAGCAGTAACCGTCATTCACTCCAGTGACACATGGTGTGTCTCTTGTGCTTATAGAAGCAGGACAGCTGGATATAAGCAACCAGGTGAGGTGGGAGAGCATATATTCCTTTAAAAAATCTTTTTGAATTTGAGAAAGGTGGATTTTGGGTGAGCATCAAAAAGTAGCTGACAGCTAGGAGTAGCTGACAAAGAAGAAAGATTATGATCCAAGTTTGGACTAAATTAAAATGATCAGAAAGCCCAAATGAGTCAATGACTAAACACTGGAAGGAAAAAGATGCAAATGCTAAATATATCAACTTTGAAGACCAGAGGACCCTTGGAGAGTAGTGACCCTTGGAGACCTCTGCGTGCTCAGGTAGTCTTCATTAACTTTTTGATGATCTTTAAGGGTTAAAAGAAACACTGTCTTCGGGTATTATTAAGGAAAGATACCCGAATCAGGAAGATTCAATTTTGTTTATAGATAATATTTTGGTTCCTGGAGTGGAACAAAGTTGTAAAGGCGTCCTTCACAAACTAGCACTTCCCAAGTCGTCTTTCTCTTTGTCCCGTACATTACGCAGTTCTCATTTTATTCCTTCTTGGACTCCTATTTCCTATTGTGATATACTATATTAGCAGAAGTAAACACTTCTGTTTCACTCTTCTCTAACAAATATTTATTAATTTAATCTTCACAACAAATATCTGGGATGGGATCTTTTATTATTCCCATTTTACAGGTGAGGGAACTGCACAGAGAGGTCTGGAAGTTCCCAAAGTTGGGCAGGTAGTTAGTGAATCTAGACCATCTTCTTCAAGTCCTTGCTCTTAACTGCTACACAATAATGCCTTGCTTAAATATTTAATGCAGTTAAAATATTTTACATCCAAGAATAAAATTTCAGTACAAACAAAGCTTTAGGTAGTTTACAAGTATTTAGTGGGTCCATAACTGACCTGAAAAATAGAATTGTTTTATTAAGAAACTGATTTAATTCTTAATCTCTTTAGGTGTGCAGTTATACTTTTAGAAATAAAATATATTACTTTACTTACATGATGATAATAACTATAGAAATATGAAAATTTCATGAAGAACCTAAAAATTAAAAGTTGTATGTAAGTGACCCTGTTCAAAAAGCTAAGCTAAAACTAATGGGGCACCTCTCTGAGGTATTTTAGTTTACAAATAACAAAATTTGTAAATAACAAAAGACTTCTATATTCCTACTATCATTTCTGGGCACTGTAAACACTGCTTGTATTAGTGAAAATACTAGTTCAGTTGGTGGCATTTCAAACAAGGAAGCAGAGGCTATATACTTTGGAGCTGAACATATACATAATTGGAAAAGGTGATGATGAACTAAACCATATTTACGCAAGCATTTGAAATAATGGATCATGAGTCCTGTAGAATATTTCCCCCCCTTTAAAATGGTCATACACTGTACCCTTTTTAGTTCATTTCCTGGCATCTTATTCATGCTGTAAATCTCCCTGCTCGATAGGAAATCTAGTCCCTATCACCATGTTTCAAATTAAGTTTATCTCTCTTTTTGGGTGTATGGATGATATAAAATCTAAGGATTTTTCCATTTGTTTCATAATTTTTTAAATCAGAATTTCAGCCAGTGGCAGTCAAAATGACAAATTCCTATAAACTTTATGTCATGGTAGGAGAGGTTGTGCATGGGAGTGTGTAAGCATGTGTGTGTGTGCGTGCACGCATGCATGTGTGTCTCATTTATTATTGCAGTGGGGACAAAAATTGGAGACTAGAGACTGGTAAATATGGTCTCTCTGGAGAAGAAATGCAAATTTAAAATGAGATGGACTTTCCTTCTACTACATATTTATTTACCAAAGTCATAGAAAACCCAAACTCATTTCAAGCTTCTTGAAAAGTAAACTAAGAAATGATTAAGCATCTCCGATAAAAGTGTGCATATATGGCTGGAATGCTGAATATCACAGATAATAAAAAAAGCAACTTCCTACACCTTAAAAAAAAAAAAAACCAAAACCAAAAAAAACCTATTCTGACCAAAAATCATTTCCAGGCAATCTAGTGAGTAAAGTGTGAATATATTAACCGGAGTCTTTTCTGAAGTTTTCCTGAAAGTTGCACACCAAACGTTTCTATCTTTCGCCTTACTAGAGGCATGAATTCTCCCATCTATATATCCTAGATATACACTGTCCAAGAAGACACCAGCATAAAGCACAATGGAGTAGTGGTTTTCAAATGTGATGCAAAAACTCCTTGAGTCCCATGAAAATCCTACATGAAGCCTTTGGATGGTCTTCGTATTATGTAAGGTTAATCAAATGAAGTGACAATGACCACCCTCTCTGTGCTGGCATGAACTAATAATTTACTTATGATATATAGTAAAATTAGATGTCAGCTCATGATTGCCTCATCAAAGAGAGCACCAATTAGGAGTGCCTGGATAGCTTAGTTGGTTAAGTGTCTCACTTTGGCTCAGGTTGTGATCTCAGGGTCCTGGGATGCAGCCCCAGTCTGGCTCCCTCCTCAGCAGGGAGCATGCTTCTCCCTCTCCTTCTGCCCCCTCCCAACTTGTGCTCCTACTCTCTCTTTCAAATAAAATCTTAAAAAAAAAGAGGCGCTAATTCTGATGAATTACTTTGATGGGTATGGCTGTAGTAGGAGCAGTAGGGCATGGATTCTTTAGTTTATCTGAGTGGTGTAAGGATTAAATTATTTTTCTAGTCATGTGTTTTAGACACCCATTTTTATAGCATCTTGAGATTTCCAGACTACTCAAGATGGTTTACTGATCCCCAATCCAATGAGAAAAGAAGTTCACACATTCTAAAGGAGATAGGTTTGAAATGACCATGTGGGGTGCAATTTCCCCTGGAATGATTTCTCTTAATCTTGAGCTTTAACCATTCCCATTGCTGTAGTACCTCCCAAAAGTAAGCATGGTTCATCGTCTTCACACTGCCCTTTAGTACATGAACATGTTCTTTTGAATCTCACAATGGTAGCACCTGAAGGGCAGGAATTCTGGCTTTTTTTCTTTCTTTTTTATATCCCCAGCATCTAAGAATGTGCTCCATAGAATCAGTTTGAATGACTGAATGGAGATATCTAAGGAGATTATTTGCTCTACAGTTATATTTGATTACCTAACTGTAAAATTACTATCATTAGGAAAGTAAAAAACATAATCCTCATGCTTTTAAAAAATTTACAACCTCTTCATGGCATGCCAATGTACCCTGATACAGCATTCTTCTGTGGCAACCTTACTTGCATAATCATTTGTGAAAAAACACAGGCCTCCACTTTCATATCATTTCCCCACCTCACATATATGATTCTATATGAATTTAAAAGCTTCTCAATCCCCAGATTTCATGAACCGATACCATGTGTTTTTGTAAAATAGCATCAGTTCTATGGTGCTCAGCATCTTACTACATGCTCTTTCATGAACACCTGTGTTTTGGAGAAAGTGACCAGTCTGTCACCACGCAGGCCTCCTAATGTCAGCTCATTTCTCTGTTGGCACCTTTCTGGCGGACCAGAGATTGTGGAGAAGGGATACTATAAAAAAGACTAAGTCTGTTCATTGAAGCAATTTAAA
>CM052809.1:59661174-59687970 GCA_028533885.1 Nasua narica | reverse complement strand
TCAGCACTATTGACATTTTGTGCTGGGTTGTTCCATTAGGAGGGTCTGTTTTGTGCATTGTGGAATGTTTAGCAGCATCCCTGACCTCTATTTTATGACAACCAGAAATGTCCCCAGACATTACCAAATATCCCCTGAGAGGCAAAAATCTCACCCAGTTGAGACCCACTGCTCTGCTTTGTACATGTCCCATAACAAAAGCAATCTCAAGTCACAGCACAGGTCCATGTGACACTAATAGTGATAACAGCAACTTTTACAAACATTTACCCCAATTTAGCCCTGGAAGCTGAGATAGAAATGAATTTCCATGTAACTTTCAGAGACTTATACAGGAGAATGCAGAATATGTTGCATTCATACCTCTGATACTCTCTGAATAAGACAGTACTTTGCATGTTCCTTGTTTGGAGGAATTATGCGTTATCAAGTGATAATGGTCTCTCTTATCACTGACTCTCGCTCTGAAAGTAACCATATAAAACAAAAATGCCTTCATTTGTTTATTTTGTTGTTACTTGCATTCAGTAGGGTTTTTTTTTTTTACATATTTTCTTGCTTATTTACATTAGAACATATGCATTGCAGTGTAGAAGGAAAATGTAATCTGTGTCTGATATTGTCTGTAATCCACATCAACATACTCACTAATGTGTTCATTAAATGTTAAATAATCAAGTATAAATCCCTATAAATAAGGATTTATAATGCATAAATCCTTAGTAGATTATTATGTAGATGTTTAAGAGTGTTTTCATGATGTTTAGGGGAATTGCTTGGGGCTTTTGCTTGTATGAATGCATTATTATTTTTCCCGTTTAAAATAAAATATTTGTGCTTGCTACAAAAAAATTTGCGTTCCCACACGTTTTCAGAAGTAGATTAGATTCAGATACTTAGGAATGCCTATAGTCATATTGCTTGAGCATTTACTGTGTGTTGGCATATTATTTGATCATTTACTATGTATAAGGCAAAGGCGCAGCACTGTCTTATTCAGAGAGTATCAGAGATATGAATGCAACATATTCTGAATTCTTCTGTAACTCTCTGAAAGCTACATGAAAATTAATTTCAATCTGAGTGTCAGACTAAGCATTACTAGATGGGAAAGAAAGGTGGAAGACTTTATTTTAAGTTTTTTAGGAACTGTGGGGTGCCTGGGTGGCTCAGTCGGTTAAGCGTCTGCCTTCAGCTGGGGTCATGATCCCAAGCGTGGGATCGAGCCCCACAACAGGCTCCCTGCTTGGCAGGGAGCCTGCTTCTCCCCCTCCCTCTGCCTGCCACTCCCCTTGCTTGTGCTCTCTCTCTCTCTGTCAAATAAACAAATAAAATCTTAAAAAAAAATTAAATAAATTTTTTAGAAACTATAGAAGCAATTCTGGTTATTAATCCTGAGTTTTTTTTTGTTTGTTTTTTAAAGGTGACTGTTCTCATTGTAAGAATAAGGGATTCCGTTCCCTCACTATTTACTCCTCCAGGCTTCTGTTCCATCGTTTCATTAAAATTCTACTAGCCATATTCATCAACTGTATTTTGTGGTAAACCCACTGGGTTTGAGTCCTTATCCTATGTGACTTCTTGACTTTTTTTTAAATACCATTGATCATTTGGTTTTTTTAAATACTGTATTCTCAAATGTACATTGAAAAGCTCGATTTCTTGCTTGATCTGTAGACCCTATATTTACCTATACACTGGGCACCACAACTTAGAAGTCTTACAGACACACCTATGATTCAATTGTGCAAAACTTAATTCTTCACATCTTCTTCAACCAA
This sequence comes from Nasua narica, assembly GCA_028533885.1. Lineage (NCBI taxonomy): Eukaryota > Metazoa > Chordata > Mammalia > Carnivora > Procyonidae > Nasua > Nasua narica. The sequence goes on along the minus strand of CM052809.1, from coordinate 59,686,189 downwards.
AATCTGCTTTTCCTCCTCTGTCTCCAATTTTAATAAAAGGCATCAGGATTACCTCCATTTCTTGAGCCAAAATTAAGGGATGATCCATGGCTTTTCCCTCTCCTTTTTCTCTGTGAGCCAATCAGTCATCAAATCCTGTTGATCTGATGGCACCTTCTATCCCTTCAGTAGCTCTTAAACCCATCATATTTCCTCCCTATTGCTATCATCTTAGTTCTGAATCTTACAGTCTTTTCTGGCTTTTTTATGCAGTTATTTCCTAATTGGCGCCTGTGGGGTCAACTAAGTATTAACATAAACTGTTAAGACAGTTTATGGGGTGACTGAGTGGCTCAGTCCATTAAGTGTCTACCTTTGGCTCAAATCATGGTCTGAAGGTCCTGGGATTGAGCCCTGCTGGTGGGCTCCCTGCTCAGCGGGGAGACTGCTTCTCCCTCTCTCTCTGCCCTTCCTTCCCACTTGTACTCTCTCTCGTTTACTCTTTCAAATATATAAATGAGATCTTAAAAAAAATTAAAAATAAACTGCTTATATTTCTCAATTGACCAAATACATATGTTAACATAGATCAAAGAAAACACCAGACATAGTTGTCAGACCATGCATAATGTGGGACTGGGAAGAAGGCAGTGAGAGTACCAGTAAAGAGTTTCAGGTGGGTCATGGTGAGTTCCTCATTTTGATTATCAAGAGTCGTACAGGAAATGCCAAAGACTGAGGTAGCAACAAGAACCAGGTATCAGTGACTTTTTAAACCAATCAGGGGAACTAACAGAAACTAGGAAGCAGCAGTGGAGAGATGTATAGGATTCTGCAGAATATCACATTTCTTATCCAGGTCATTTTTTTTTTTTTTTTTTATTAGAGAGCGATAGACTGAGAATGAGAGGGGAGAAGGTCAGAGGGAGAAGCAGACCTCCCGCAGAGCCGGGAGTCCGATATGGGACTCGATCCCGGGACTCCGGGATCATGACCTGAGCCGAAGGCAGTTGCTTAACCAACTGAGCCACCCAGGCGCCCTTATCCAGGTCATTTTTAATGGGCCAGGTGCATACTTGCTGGTTCTTGTACAATGACATGTTACAAGATGTCATGTAGCACCTTTCTTGAGGTACATGGTCTCAAGCCCTTTCCATAAACACAGGAGTTATGCAGCCAGCTCCTTCCACTGTCTGTAAAAATAGGAGATTATTGGATGGAGCCATAAATCAGCTGTCAGTAGAAGGGAATAACTGAGTTACTTATTTGGGAAAAAGGTAAAATTTAGGCATAATTATGTATCTTTTGTATCTCCTCTAATTTGGCTTTGTTTTAGGATCTCTTAAAGCAAAGAACTTTGCCTTTATCCCATTTCTAATTCTCTGTGTCTGCTCTTATATCTGCTTAGGTTACATCAGGCATCCCCACAGTGTAATTCTGCTTATTTTGAAACAAGATTCTGTATTATTTATTCTTGCCACTTGCCATTATGTTAGGAAAAGTGTTGACATGATATGTTGGTCTTTGGATAGGACAGTAAATACCTGTAAAAATAATTAGTTACAGATAAATAATGTGGTTAGCAAAGGATGTCATTTTAGGTAAAGTAAATACATGGAACATGGAAATTCTAAAATGCTCTCATAACTTTCCTCAGACACACATTAAAATAGTATTTTGTTTTCTAATGTACATCAATCTCTTGCAAATAATTCTCAGACTCTGGGTTAAAAAAGTGCTTTCTTTTGATTTTGTATTTTGCAGAAATTTTAATGAAAGTAGACAAAATTTTTATTGTCCAAATATTATAGATCTATATAAGTAAAAATTTGAGATTATCATATTCCTCAGATGGTTGATGAATAAAAGCAATGTACAAAGTAGAATTTGAAGATTGCATTGATTTTTCCAATCTTAAGTAATTTAATACATCAGGCAAGATAAACATGAAGATTTACAATATCTGTTTAGCTCTTCATTTTGAATTGCTGAATAATTTTATTTCTTTGTTCTATCTATAGTCCCTAACTGATTTTGTGGGTTCTACTGTCCTCAGGTAACTCTGAATTCTGTCTTTCAAAAGATGAAGAGTTATGGAACAAATTATATGAAATGCTGTGTAGTTAAGATTAATTAATAATGGTTATAGCAGACATTAATGAATAAATCCATTCTAATTGTAATTACTTATAATAGTGAATTAGAAAATGATTTTATGTTAATGGATCAATGAGAGAAAAAGAAGAGTCTTCAAGTGTGCAGAAGAGTGGGTATGTGGTAAGAGAGGATAGGATTTGTTAACGATATCATCTAAATCGCTTGTCCATAGACATTTTTCACATATCTCTAAGAAGACAAGATTTTTTTTATGAGATTTCCTATGTCCAAACAGTTCAGTGCCGACAAACTCCTTCAATATTTTCTCCATATTACCTGGGAAAACATCACAAGGGGCAACTTGTTAGCCCTACCTAATGATCTGATTTTCTGTGAACTAAAAAAAGTATGTATGTGCAAACAAGATGTTTGTGTCAGGACACAAAAATGAAGGTCCCAAACTGATCAATATGTATCTGGCTGATAATGCTATACTATGTCAATTTCTAGTGTTCTATTGTTTCCAGTAAACAGTACTCAAATTTTTATTATACTTTTATAGCTTGCAAAGTGATTTCACATACATTATCATGTTGAGCCCTAAAGAAAATCCAATGAAATGAATGAAGTAGGTTTTTGCCAATGAATAAAGATAAAAAAACTTAGATACCTAGAATGTGGCCATGAAGTATCATGGCCACTTTAAATCTCCCTTCAGGTAAAGAATGAGGAAGAATAGAAGTTGAGCTTTCTAGAGCAAAGAAAGCAGCTTTTTCAGTTATCTCTATACCAAAAGGCTCTTTAGATTATTCTGGCAAGAGTCCCCAGGTCCAGGAACCTAAGTACAGGGTTTCTCCTCTATGTATCAGCTTCCAGACAGCTTGTTTTGGATCCTTCCCACAAAGTCTTTAAGAGAAGAAGGTGTACTAATTTCATAGATTGTATGAAACATCAGATATCAGGTAGGGAGCGGGCAGTGGTAGGACCTCTTACAAACCTTTTGGTTTTTAATTTTTATTATTTTTTTTGTTTTTTTTTAAATTATTTTTCCTTAAGAACCTTTTGAACTCCTTTCTTAACAAATTGGTCCTGGCTAAAACAAATCTATTACTAAAAGTTAACAAAAGAAAATAATTCACAGACACTGTATCTGAAGAGCTCTTTAAATGCCTAAGCACAGTCAAGAAATAGTGTAGGGACTTGCCTAAAGCAATTGCATTTCAAGGTTAAGACAAAGTCTTGGTCACTGACCCACATTAACAATAGCAGAAAAAAATCAGTGGCTAAGTAATGAAGTGACAGAAAAAGAAGGAAGAGCAGAGGAAAGAAGACATGAAAAAGAAAACGGGGAGACATGAACAAAGTACAAAATTGAATTTCTCTTGGTTTTTTTCCATTTTGAAAAAATATCCAGAAAAATATTTAACCATAGCTATTGTACACAGGTTTAAAATTCAGGAATTAGCTACATACTAATGTAAGTTATAAGTTAAAATCCAAGATCAATGGCACATCTTTCATTTTGCAGATCTTAATTTGGAAAGCTAATTATGAGACGTGAAGATTGACCCGGGCAAGAAAATAGACATTTTTAGAAACTAAAATGCACATAAGTCCCTAAACAGAAATGTTTTCTTTAATATATTTTTAGTATTATATCTCTAAAATCAGAATAATACATCATAATGGGACAAGATGGAAAATGTTTCCACTTCAGATAATGTAAAACACATGTATTTCTGCACACAGAAATCCATTCTACTTGCTGAAGAGGTTTTGGTTTCAATTTCACTGACCTATGTTTGATAAACCCAAAGTGTAAGCATGTTCTCTTAGTAAAATGTCAATTTGCACATATATTCAATTTGCTTCCAGTCTTTCCATATGTCTTTTGACTTTCAGTTTAGTCTGAGGTTCTTAAAAATTATGTAGGGCTATTTTTCCTCTGTCCTTAATATGAGCACTGATCAAACTCAAGTTATGCATCTAAAAATTTAGTTGTAAATAAAGCACAATATTCACATAATAAAAATAGAACAATAACAATAATAAACTGCAGTTATGTCAGTCCTATTTTTCAATGTGAGGCACTTTGATAGGTAACTCAGTCGTCTTCCATTCCAGAATAGAGTTTGCAGTATGGTGCTTTTGCACCTTATTGTGGATTTTAATAAATTTTTGCTGAATTGAATTGAAATTGATCAGCTCACATAGGGTATCTAGCTGAGACAAATATCTTGTGGTAATTTCTGTTGTTTTCCTAACAATATCTCCCAGTTTAGCTCCCTACTCCATTCTTATCACACATGTGGTAGTAAAAAAAGGGAAGAGGTAATCTTTGGAGATGCTGTGGCAAAACACACAATCGTAAAATTGAAATTTTTCTAGATGGATCCTATTTGCTCTAGAAGAAAGTATATTTCAGTTTATCTCTACCTCAAACACTTGTCTAATAGTATTCCGACATTTTATGATGCTCACCTCAGTCAGAATTGTGTTGGTTTTTAACAGGAGACTGTGGAAAATGGTTTTGAACTAAACCTGGGATCATAAACATCAGGGAGGGGATGAAGGGGACCATCTCAATCTTCAGATTCTTCATGGTCAAATATAGGTGGCCCCAATCACCTAGATGGTTCTGAAACCTAATGTCTCAATTTTTTGTTGTTGTTAATAGCAAGCATCCATTCTGATTGGTTGCTTATATCCATTCTAATCAGTCCATTTATTTTTAACAACTTTATTGAGGTAAAATTGACATATAACAAACTGCTGGAATTTAATTGTCAAATTTTAAAAGTTTTCCATTAGTATACATCTGTGAAACAGTCAAGACAGTGGCTGTATATCCATCACCCCCAAAAGTTTCCTCACACCTCTTTGTAATTCCTGCCTCCTGATCATTCCCTCAGATAACTACTGGTCTGCTTTCTGTCCCCATACATTAATTTGAATTTCCTGAACTATTATATACGTAATTTGTTCTCTTTTTCTGGTCTCACATCTTGCAGCATATTTATGTTGCAATTCTTCCATATTGTAAAATGTATCAAAAGTTCATTTTTTATATTCCATTGTTTTAATATACTGCAGTTTGTGTATCTGGTCGCCTCTTGAAGGACTATTGTCTAAATGTTTAGGGTTATTAGGGCCATGTTGAGTTGGGGTTTGATGGAAGTGCAATTATGACTGCATTCTGCTTACTTTTCTAAGCCTAGTTAGTTCATCATAATGTAACTCATATAAAAAACATTTCTGTAACAGAACATCAACATCTCAGGATTGGTAAACAATACACTTGTTTTTTTTCTTTAATTTAGGTTAGGTCTGTATACCACAACAATTGGTCATCTCAGTCAGTCAACCCTGAGTAATCAGTTTAGGAAAAGTACCTGATCTGAGAGCCTTGAGATTACATGTGGCTTTCTACTGAGTTTCGTTGACTCTTTCCTTACTTGCTCTTTTGTTTCTGTTTGTTTGAGGAAATTATCTAAAACTTAAGCATTGTTAACTCTTCTAAAAGTGAAAATTATATATATATATATATATATATATATAACTAAGTCAAGAATAAAAGGTGTATTTAATTAGGGGGGAAAACTTCCATTTTTATTTTATAATTTTAAGAGGTATTTTTAAAACTAAGAATAAAATTTCCTTTTGAAATTTGAAAAATCTGTTGGTGTTAATCTTTTAATTGGTTGAAGGGCAGAGGACCAAGATGGGGCAGATTTCTAATTTCATTGATTGGCACTATAGGAAAATGCTCATATTTTGTAGGTATACCATTGTTAATGACCAATCCTGTAGTCCTTTTTCATGCAGAACTCCCACTGGGAGTACCACATGAGAAAGAAATGTAGGATGAGACCCGATTATTATAATTCACAAGACTAATTATGACTTTGAGTTTTCCTGGGTAAGCTAATTCTTTCTGTACCCTGGGATCAGTAAGCACGAAAGTAGTCTCACAAGGATTTCACTGCATTTAACATTACATGTATTTATAAATAAATCCAAAGACCTTAAATAGCTTTTCAGTTCTCTGCTGTTTTCTTTGTGTTGTGTTTTTTAAATGATAAAAAAATTGAATAAGACAATGCCACAGGTGTAGTTTCACTAAAAAAAAACATAAAAAAATAAGCTACACATCAGTCATACATTTTTTGGCATTGACTCACTTGTTTTAAACAGACTGTTTATTTTTATTGGCATCACTGGTGAATAAGACTAAACAGGGACATGGGAAAGCAAGGATTAAAGAGAACTTGAAAGAAAGGAGAACCTCAGACAAATAAGAGTTGGAAGGAAAAGAGAGAAAGAGAAGTGCTGTTGTAAGATAAAAGAAGACTGGCAGGAGGGGCTTTGCTTAATTTTCATTTGTATTTGTAGAGAGCTTTGTGAGCGACATAAAATGATTCGATATTCTTGAATGATTTGAAATCTGTTCTTGATTTTTTGGTGTGACAAATCTCACAAACACGGATTCCAGAGTTTTCTATGATGTCACTATCAACAAATCCCTCCAACAGCCTTTTTTATTCAGTCACCCACATTTATCTGAGGGGGAGTTTCTTTGTGTACTGAGTAATTTCCATGTTGGGAGGTTTCTTGTCTTCAGTTACCTCCAGTTTTATGCTTTAGTCAGAAAACTCACATAGCATTCAAAAAGGAAAACTCAAAGCAATATAGACTTTTGTGCCTTTTACAAAGAATTAGAGCTGTGTGCCCCACCAATATAGCAATATATTATATAAGGTCAATACTCCTTTTCACATGCCTCTAATACAGATGCATTTTATGAGGTAGAACAGCAAACACTGAATCACTCTAGTAGAGATACACAAAACAAGTAATTATCGCTAGTTGCAGAAAAATAATTATGCAGTTGTGTGATGAAAACCAGTTTTTAACTGGGAGGAGAAATTCTACCAAAAAGCATGTGGAAAAGCTAAATGTTGTGTTCTGGAAAATAAGCCAATCTGTAAAACTTCCTAATGCAGCTGTATCATCCCAACATACCATACTTTTTTTTTTAACAGCGCACTGCATACTAGATGTAATGCAGGACGCTCGTGTACAAGGCACACATAATTACTGTGATTTTCTGTCAAAGTGACCATTTTCTCTATTATCAATTCATCTAATATTTTAGTAAGAATACCCTTTATTGTCACTTAAGGCTTACCAGGTAGTCCTTGATTATGATTCAGTAGACACCTAGGATCACTAGCAGTTCTTTTTTGGAGTCAGCTATTTACTATCATAAATTTTACTGGATGTTCTCTATGTCCAAGATATATAAAATAGCATTTAGTATCAAAAAAAAAAAACAAAACTAATGGGGCTTTATTTGTAATGCACCATCTTTTTCTTTATATTATACAGGACACCAATGAAATGTGTCCATTTCTACAGAAGATGTTTATCTCAAATATCTACAGTGAGTTCCCTCTGCTCTGACATATACCTAGCCCCCATTGAAGCCAGAAGGATTTTGTTCCCTTACTGTTAAGCATGGCTGTTCTGGGCCCTTTAACTAAATCCACTACCATGAATGAACTTAGAGCAGAAACAGCAAGTACAGCTACATTTAGGCTTATATCAGCATTTCCGTTTAACACATTTTTAAACTACATTTAAGTAATGTGGAAGTTATGACATGAAGTGACAAAACCCAAGCATGTGAGCTGGATGAAACTATCTTTAGCCAGGCTTCCTGGGCCAGTGTAGTGAAGTATATGGGCTAAAGAAAGAGGCTCGGCTTTGCCTCTGAATTTTCAGGAGTGTGAAGGTTCTTTTTAAAGTCTTCATATTAAACATATCTTATCTATACACCATAATGGCATCTGTGGCCAGCAAACAGGCCCGTGAAGCTTGAGGAAGTTTCCATCCTAATCCTTTTGATTGCTTCTTGCTGCTTCCTCCCCCTTCCTCCCCACCCTCAGTTGCATGTTGGACTCCATACCACTACAAAATGAAAAGAACAAGCAAACAAGACTTCCTTTGGGGCAATTTTGATGTTTGGCTTTAAGTGAAATATAACTTTCCTGAGCAAAGCTTTGACATTGGTTTAGTAATTTGGGGCTGGAAAAGAAGTGGTTAAGATAGGACCTTTAAAAATCCATTTTATGATATGACGACCACTGCAAACAAATGACAAATATATTTGCATTTAGCTTATCTGTAAACATATATCTATATATTCTTATATAGAGGCCTTGATGCAGATACCTATGTCTCTATACTTGTTTCAGCTTAGGTATTATTGCTAATATATTTGGGACACTTACCAATTGTACATCTATCTTTGTCTCCTCATTTCCAAATCTGTTCCAGAGCTTGATAGTAAATACCTATGTTGGTGTGATAGATTGCATTGCCTTTGATAATAAATTATTATATACCATATTCTGAATGTTTTAGTAGAGTAGTATTTTCTCAACAATTTTAATTATATAGTAAAATCAAATATAAATTCTCAAATTGTGTATATTAGGGTTTTTAATATCACTTAAGTATTTTTCTGTTTTACAAATTATTTTAAAAGTGGTAAAGTTTTATTTTAAAACTTCGCAAAATAAGTATTTGTTGCTAATCTCGTCACTTGTTTTGCCTTAAAGCATATTAATGATTATTCTGGTTATTTAATATTAATAAGTGCTCTTTTAAAAAAGTAGATCTGCTCATTTGGGATATTGGGTTTTACATAGAATGTGAAGATTAGTGTGATTAAGTACTCTGAATTCTTAAATAATCATTTTAACCACTTCTAACAAATTTAAGTTGAATGCTTTTAAAAGTTCCTCTAAAACCATTGTGGGTTTTATTTTGTAAAATCTGCCTCGAAAATTAGTCTACCACTGTGAATGAATTGCTTTAATAGAGAGATTGGGGGAAAAAAGGGAAAGGGGGATTTAGGAGGAGAAAAATGTCAAGTGAATCAATACGATTAATTAAATTAAATGTGGATTTATAAAACTCATAGTCATAGATTTACACAATATATTCACAGTGACATTTAAAACATGTTTTGAAAATCCCTAAATAAAGTCTCATGTACATGAAGATATTTTCCATCTTTAAGAAATAAAAAAAAACGTAACAACATAATAGAATCATATAACTTTACTGCCATTTACTATACATTTCAGTTGTTTTTTGACAAAAACTAGGACAATTTTAATATGTAGAAGTTTTAAAGGAAATTGTATCCATTTTTGCTACTTCCTGAGTTATTTATGCTTAACCCAATAGATAATCTTGACTACTAATGTAACACAAGTAGTTTTTTTTGTTTTAAATTCACATCCAGGTCATTTTGATGGTAACCCGTTAAGTCTGCCTCTTTGCTGTTAACCCCCTAAGCTCACTATGCTGTTCTTCCACTGGATGACTAAATTGTTAAATTTAACAGGTCAATTATTCCTAAAAACAAAAGTTAATTTTTACAAGTTGTGAAATGCGTTGTGGAGGAAAGGAGCTGGTTCTTAGGTTTCGGAAATCGTTTTTTAAAAATTCAGGTAATACAAAGATAAAAGTGGTACCTTAAACCTACTTGTAGAATTAACATCTATGAATGATAAAAATAACAACAGGGTCATTAGCATGGCACAACACCTAACAAAAGAGATTTGGAGAGAATATTCAGGTTCAGAAAGTACTTAATGATAGGATTTGTACGTCAATCAATTTAACTTAAGAAAACTAATAAGAGTCTTTAGATAGTAATTCTAAATTGTGATTACTTCCTTTCCTCCCAAAAGTCTGTTAGTGTTGGTGGGTTTCTCCCCTAATCCTGTGTATCTCATATTAATATAAAATTTTTTATATCGGCTTTTATGAAGAGTATTATTATTTGTTTCATAAAAATTCAGTGATAGCCCAAGCTATTTTAACAAATGACAATTTTTTTTCCCTGTGAAAAAGGTTGTAAGATAAAGATTTTGCATCACAGAAAAAAATGGAAGAAAACCGAGAGAATACTTTATTTCCTTTAGTAGCTTGCTATTGATGATGAAAAACAAGGAAACAAATGTAATTGGTAAAACAAGCCCCATAGGAAGTTTCAAGTATCTGAAATAGGGGAATATTTTTAGTTGTAAATAGCTCAATTTTATTTCTAGATCCTAAAATATGTGTCCCTGCCCCCCCCAACCCAAACTCCCTTCCAATTTCAATACTTCAGCCTTATCAAAGTAAACAAGCTATTGTTAGAATAGAAAACCCAGCTAGGTTTGAGGGCTGCTGCCACTTCCCTCTCTTCCTAGCACAATCCCGTGCCAATAGCTTTTGGAAAAGGGAAGAAAGGTCTGCTACTGTGCTGTGTGGAAGCAAGGGGCAGAGGGGCATCACTTCAATCTCTTGGCTCTGGTCCTTTCTCAATCCCTCCCTCCCTCCCTCCCTTGCCCTCTCCCTCCCTCTCCCTCCCTTATCCCGTCTCTCTCATCTCCAGAGAAAAGAGATGCTCTTCATTCACAAAACAAAACAAGAAAATCTCTATAATTATTTTTGGCTCAGCTCCATTGAAATGCATTCTCCTGGAAGCATCTCTGTTTTAGATTAAAACAATGCTTAGAATATTCATTCTCTCCTCTTTCTTTCTCACTCACTACCCCAGCTTGCCACCCCCAAACTACCACCGCTCTTCCCCATCCCACCCCATTTTTCTCTTGCTTTCTTATTTAGCAGGCTTGGTTTCTTTTGCTCTCTGTCACTGACTTTGGTTGTATTTTATCTCAGCCATACCAAATTTAAGGCCTCAGAGGTTGTTAGCGTCAGTGCTACAAGTGCACCTCGAGGTCTCCATGCTCAGTGTCAGTTGTTCAAGACTCATAACCTCTTCCAACCAGGAAATTTCCTCCAATCCTGTGTCACTAATTATGCTGTATTATCGTTGATTTGTGATCTGACGTTTCAGAGTGAAAAATAGATGATTTCTAGCCTTGTCCTGTTCAGTAAAATTGGGAATAAAGTTTACTTTCTCTTTCTTCCAGCCCTCTTCAATACTCAGTCCTCAAAAGATGAATAAAATCTTCATTGTCCTTAGTGAGTTCTAGGGGTAAGGCATGGAAAATTATTATTTTAAAAATCAATTTCCATCATCTAGCCACTGACAAAATTTAGCTCATGAATCAGAATATATCTCTTAAAATTTTTTTCTATCAACAGCTCTATCTTTCATTTTTTTTTTCTGTAAGGGCAAAGTTTTACCGTTTCTCTTTTTGCTAAGGGAAAAAATTACAGCAAATAAAATAAAGAATTCCTGGTAGTGTGTACACATTAGTGAAAGTTATCTGTGCTGTGGGGTTCTCTTCCCTAAACAGTGGGTTCATTTGCACTCCTACCAGAAAGCAAGATTTTTATTTATAATGACATATTTTGTGGAATTCCAATTTTGTACCTTTCAGTTGTTAGTGACTGTAGACAAAAGTTGCTGATAAACCTTTCATTGACAGAGGTAGATCTGATACTACTTTCTTTAGCATTAATGTGTTTTTCTATTTTTACTTTCTAATTGGAATAATTAATTTGTGCTCATTTCAGATTCTTGTTTGTTAGCAAAGGCATCCAACCTTAGTATCTGTCACCCATGGAATATATATCCAGTCTAGGGGTTCATACTTGCTCCTTTGAACAATGAATGTTTTGTGTGGAGACTGTAATCACATATAAGTAAGAACTAGCTTTCCTGTACTATCTTGACAAACAAAACAAAATCCTGACAGTTGCCCAGATGTGAAATGTCTCTGGGATTTCCTATCTGCCCAATAACACTAAAGTAATCTTGTAAGCATGTATTTAAAAGAGTTTGGGAATCTATTTCTAAGCCCTCAAAAGAACCCTGATTCCTGAACTCTATTTGGTTTACCAAATAAAGAGAGATAAAGAAAAGGGGGGGGGGGAGGAAAACCACACACACTGCCATTAATTATACTGTAAACATTTAATAAATATTCTTTCTTTCTATCCTTGCCCTTTTCAAAAGGAAAGGTGGTAATTTACATGTGCTATGCCTTTTTCTTCTCATTGTTTTATTTCTTTTCTTCCTGGCTTTCTTTAACTTCTGTAGAGAAGAGGTGGACATGTTTGAGAAGTTAGAAATGTTTACCTAGTACATTATTTTTTTATATAAAAACATAGCCTAGGCACCTTCTACTTTGTCTTTGAAGCTTTGTTAAACCACTAGTTCTGGAAGCCGCATTTTAATTACAAAATATTTTATAAAGGGAATACAGTAGGAATACACAACCCTTGATTCTCAGCCAAATGAGAGAAAGTTTAATAGCAATGTATGGTTGTGGGAATGGTTATGTTTGGGATCCATATGCATGTTCAACTCACACATTCAGGCAGTGCAATAAAGCAGGGAAAAAACAGCTGATACACAAAAGGGACCGTCTAGACAGTACCCCATCAGTCTGGCTAAATTTGGTGCTGGCATTCCCAGTGGGATTGTAATATAATTGTTCTGGTGTCTGCGTTCATTCCCCCTGTCAAACACCATTCCAAATATATATCCTTCTTCCCCCAACCCGTTTCCTTCCATAAATGTGAAGCCCAAACTGTGCCATGCTAGAGAGGGTGTTAGATGGCCCAACACCAAGAAAATGTTATAATTTAGCAAAATCACATTGTCCAATTCCTTTCAAAAAATTGTTGTTACTTCCTAACTCCAGACAGAATTAATTCCAGTCAAATTTTGATAATTTAAATTAGACCATGTAAAAATTTACATGCCAATACAAATAACCTCGAAATATTGAGCACTTTGGGTGAAAGTAAATAGGCCTTTTTACCCCTTTATATTTATTAACCTTTGTTAGAAAATTTAACAGAAATCAGAGATGTGAAAGTGTAATGATGGACATGGATCATAAATTCTAATGAAGAAAAGGCTAATGAAAAAATGTTAAGCAAAAGCACTGAAAAAAAATGCAAATTGTGTATTTTTTCTTTCTTTGGTTTGAAAGTCATAATATTTTTTCTCTCTAACCATCTTTTGAAAGTTAAATTTCTCTTAATTTTTATATGAATGATTTCTGTCTCTCTTTCTTTTTTTTTTTTTTTTTTTTTGGCTTTTTAAAGGAGAAACCAGAAATATTGATTCACTGACTTGTGGTAACTAGCAATATTTTCTAAATATTTTGGTTTGAGACATCATGAAAATGAAAATCACTGCTTACAGAATAAAATAAAGGGCCTGTCATTAAAATGAATAATGCATATATTATTGACAAAAATGCTTATGATATAAAAACTTTCACACCATTGAAATTTAAGTGGTCAGATTTTTTTTTAAAGAAAAATGAAGATTTTTAATTGCCATATAAAATAATAACCTGATACACCTACTATATTTTCTGTTCCTAAGTGTCACCTTTGGGGATTGTTTAGATATTAAAATTGACCAGGAAATATATTTTTTAAATCTTTTTTTTTTTTAACTACAGGAAAAATTATCTTGAGAAAGAGGCTGAGCTGTTTTGTTTTATTGATTATGAGTCTGTATTTGTACTTCCTATTTTGGAGGTTAGTAATCCTTTCTCAGATCTTATAAACAGAATTTGTCTTCCATCCCAGCAGTTTTGAGATGCTTGGTAGACTAGGATCCCAAGTCTGTGAAGAAAGTCCACACCCTCATCAGGGACCACTCTAACTAGAGCAAATTCAAAGAAAATACTTCAGGCACTAGATCCTGGCTTTATCCAACTTTAGAAGGCTGAGAGACAAGTACACCAACCAACACAGGGCTAATGAGAAATGGCTGTTCCAGGAAGAAGCAAGACACAGGGTCTCAACTCGCACAAAGACACAGCACAATTGCACAGAAAATCACCACCAAAGCAATCAGGAAATATTCAGATACATTTACAGATGTCTTAAAATTCTCGCATAAAAATGAAGATTATAGATGTCTTAAAATTCTCACGTGGAAAAATAAGATTAAGAGATTGTATCCTTAAAAAAAAAAAAAAGATTGTATCCTTCTGTTTTTAAAAATAGTGATTTCATATTTTTTCCTTCTTTGTATGGAATTTTTCTTTCGACTTTGCCCGAGTATGAGAAACACATCATTTAAAAAAGTCAAAATAATATTTGAAGAGTGGTTGCGTGAAGATGAGTGGGTTGCTTGTGATTCTTTTTTACTCACTTTATTTTGTTTTTTTTTTACCTTATATACTGGCGGAAAGTGAAAGACCCTGTAGGCCTCTCTGAGATGAAACAATGTAGCAAAATCTGAGTTTTATACTTGATTTTCAAACTGGAATAATATCCTATGAGACCTCTTAGGTCTTAACTGGATTAAAATGAATATATTTGTGCTCCGGCTCTTTTCAGCTAACTAATGTGCATGTGAATTGATAGTGTGCGAGGTAGCGGGTGAGAGCAAGTATATATGACACTGAGAGAAGATGCGGGCTCGGGGCTGAGGGTGACTGTGTGAAGGAGTGCGCAGGACGGTGTGGGCTGCCTCCAAAGAGTGAGAGAAATGAAAATTAGCAGGCCTTGGGGTCTGGTGCATTTTTGTCGGGAGCCAGAAGAGAGGCTTAGTTGGGAGATGAAGAGGGAGGGGGAGCGTGGTGGTGAAGGGAGGGAGGAGAAGGGGGTGTGGCGTGTGCGTGTATGTGTGTGTGTGTGTGTGTGTGTGTATGCGCGCGCGCGCACGCGTGTGTGTTGGCTCTGAGATGTCCGTTATGGCTGAGTCTCGGGTTTTGTTTTGTCGGTTCCCAGCGTAAGAAGGCTGGAATTTCAGGTTCAGGTTAGAGTGCGTGCAAAGGCATCGTCATTCGAGTTTCTTTTCTGGCCCTTCACTATGGTTGCCGTTCAGAACATTGCTGCTGCTGCAGAGGAGGAGTGGGGGGAGCAGCAAGGGATGGGGGTCTGTCTGCAGCTGCCCCTCTCACACTTGAATAAAAGAACTTTTTTTCAGGGGTAGGGAAGCTGTGAATACCTTTCCCAATAAGAGATGAGGCATATTGAAAACTATATTAAATTACCCTGATTAACAATTTAGCCACGAACAGGGGAGCTTTGGGAGATCTCTATAGGCAGGACTGGGGGCTATTCATGCCAGCAGCTAAGAGGTCGAAAGGTTTCTGAAGTTCACAGGCTCAGAGCCTTTGTTATGCTAACAGACAATCTCAAATCAGCTGCCTAGTGGAGTGTGAAATATAAATGATTCCTTGAGAACTTCCAATAAGTTGTCACTCTTGCTCTCCAAATACCGGGACAGGCTGCTAATTTCTAGCAGGCCCTTTTGCAACATCGCTAGCCCTAAATGAATGCCTTTGTAGTTCAAATAATCTTTTCAAGGGAGCTGTCCTATCATCATAGCCCAAATGCATCTTGGTTTTGACTATTAAATGAAAATCAGGGCTCAGCAGTGCTTGACTTTTCCAAGCAGCCCGATGTTTGGGAAGGGTGGTGGCAGCTCTCATGCACAACAAGTTTGCACCCACTGCAGGAGGGCTGGGGCATTAATAACAGCTCAAGGCCCCAGGAGCTACCCCAACTCTCACCCCCACTCCCTACCAGGAACAATGCTCTGGGAGAGATTTACGTGGCTTCCCTCAGGCTAGACTACCTTCCTCTTTCAACCACACCAACACGTCTCTGATTTATGGACCCTCTGTCCAAGAGGACAGCCAGCTGACCTGCTAGCATCTGACTGGTCACTTCGAAGCATCAACTTTGGAGATGGATGTGTTCATTCTTCAGGGCAGGCGAGGCCAAGGGGAGGAGGGCAAGGTGTGTGTCCAGGCCATGCCCCTAGTATCAGATGCTTGTGGATATTATTTTAACCATTTTCCCATAAGGAGGATGCTAACATGGCTTATGATCTTGGGTTTGACCCTTGAGCATGTCCAGATGGACAGAAAGAGGTTCTGGCTCTCTGAGTTCGAATTACAAAGCTTTTAAATAAGGAAAACCACTTCCTATTCCAAAAGCAAGACAAGTTGGGGGGAGTGAGAATGAGACTCTATCTAGGAAAGCAAGCATGTGCCCAGATTAAACATTTTACTAAGAAAGGGCAAAACTAATTTGTACAAATAAAACATGCAAAGGAGAGGACAGAAACCAAAGAAATTAGAAATCCATTTCCATCGGTCTTTACAAAGGAAGGGGTTAAACCTTAACAGTTATAACTTGGGTCCTGGAAATACTGATATTTCTGACTCTATGTCCTCTACGTCTTTGCTGAAATACAAAAAGGTATATGATATCACAGAAGTCTCTGTTTTTCCCAGACAGAGCAGGTTTGATTTTTGCCAAGGAGTGGGGGGAAAAAAAATCAAGTGGGTTGTATTTCTTAATATATTCCTAAGGTAAGTTTATAAACATATAAACATACAAAGACAATATATTTTACTACACCCTTAGGTAACTTTATAAATCTTGGTGATACAGCTCTACAGAAAAGCCAAGGGCCTCTATTCCCCTTCGTCATCTTCTTCCTCTATGTTTCAAAATATACCAAAAATGTCTGGGGAAGTCATTTTGATTGATACAGAAACTGGTTGAAGTGAACACTTTTTTCTGCTTTGGGTATACTAAGACTTACCGCTATGTATTAATATATTAATTAAACATAAAAAAGTGGTAGTGTAAATTACACTCATTTCGAAGTCATCCAGCTTACATGTTTAAATCTTACTTTTAAAAAAGCCAGGATGTAAAACACAATGGTCAAGGACTCTGGGATTCAACTCAGAGAATTTGGCCATCAAAATAGGAGAGAGTGTTTAGGAATCAGGTCATTATTTGTCTTTCAAATCCTTATTTGTTTCACTCAGGAAAACAGCCTACAAATAATATTGGCTAGAAAAATCACCGACATTACTTCACATTACTGACATTAAAGGAGTAGAAAAAAAAAGTTTGTGGTTTCTTCTGCCGAATGCCAGAATTAGATAATAATTTGTTCTTGATCCCCTCAACCCCTTTCCAGAGGGCCTCAGGATCCTGGATATCCTTATTTCAGAGATAGCAGCTTGAGGGGCTTCGGATGCACTTTTCATTACACAGAAATCGGCAATGCTGGTAGCTCAAAGTTCGGCGGTGTGCCACAACTTGCTTAAATTTAACTTTTCATCCCCTCTCCGTTTACAAAATGTTAATTAATATGAAACTGTAAGCCTCTACATGTTATTGACACATGCTGGATATTCAAAGGAGAAACACCTTCTCTGTGCTTCCAAATACTTCCTTTACCACTTCCAAGGGTCCTCTCCCTTTCCCGTCTTTAACACATCAAAACAGGGAAGAAAGCGCTTTTGTGTTATAACTACAGAGAAAACATTTGAGAATGTGTCAGTGCTGTGAATACCAGCACCAGTTTGGGGGTTGGTTTGTTTTTCCCCCTGCCGTGGTATTTCTTTTCCCTTTGCTTTCGCAGTCTTTTAACTCTGGCCACTTTGAGAGAAGCAACGGTTGAAATGAAAAGTTAGGACAAATTGTATTAAACCTGTGTGTTGCCAGAATATGAGCATGATGAAAGCAGTGTCAGGGCATTACAGAGCCAGACCAGCTCTCACACACAGAAAATTAAAATTAAAAAAATAAATAAATAAAAGCTGGTCTTTTTACTTTCTTAAAGATTTAAGACCTAAGAGAAAGGGGAATTCCTATTTAAAAAAAAAGTTTTCAGGGTTGCCATTTCTCCAGATTGGGGGGTGTCTGAATGCCTGTGTTTGTGTGTGTGCATGTGAGAGTGTGTTTGGGGAGAAAAGAAAGAATGGGGGAGGAGGAAGGGCAGATAACTTTACTGACATATTAATTCTTTAGATAGCAGTAAATGAATGGTCCAAATAGACATTTGTTTCCCCTAATAGGTTTTGTACAGGTCTCTTACAAGCTGTGGCATATGCTTCATTTATATGTGTATTTATTTAGAAGGATTGAGAAGAATAGGTGTAGTTTGTCTATAGTCACAGTTATTATTTAAAGTCCAAAGAGGTTACAACTTTTCTCTACCCTAAACACGAATACAAAGGTCTCTTGTATGTGCTTCCTGCGTTACTTTCAAGGCCAATTAAAAATAAAGATAATATTCCAACTCTCGAGCGTTGGGAGGAGAAAAGAGGCTAAAAGGCAAAAGGACTCCAAGATGGCTGCCTCTTCCTTCTCCCCCTCCTTACTGCCTGTTTTCCACATAGAAATTAATGTAATATTTTGTTTAGAAATCACATTGTAGGTCATTTGCAAATGAGGCAGCCTCAGAGGCACCAATGTCAGCGTAGAATACTCTCATGATGCCATCGAGGTATGGAGAGATTAAAATGCAAACATTCAGATGTATTTAGATTTGTACACAGTGACTGGACTCACATACATACACACTTGAATGTGTGAACAACACACACAGCTGCAAATGGAATAAAGGGCCGAAATCCTTCTTAATTCTTAGGACAGAAGAGAAAAGGAGGGCTCCAGGCCACCTCCTTCGTCCCCAAAGGTTCGAAAATGCCCTGTTCATGGTCTGGATTCGATTTTTAAAAAAAGATATATCTTACTGATGACTCTCTCATTAGGCAGACTTCTAAAGTCTGGGGAGGCAGGATTTCCATAAATTATCTAACTCATCTCATGCTGTTGTAAAATGCAAAGCTAAAATTGTTTTGTTTTGTTTTGTTTTTAAAAGAGAGAATACCAAGCTATCCAGCTTCCTGACTAACATGGTAAAGGATTAAGATCACTAGTAATTACTATTAATTATAATAAATATATATTCTCAATGATAAAATCCCACCCATAAAGCTAAACTTAAAATAATGTCGAGAATAAATAAAAGTATATTTGGGGCTTTATATCAGATTCATAGCAGGTTACTCTCTAGGCTGGAGTGCACCAGGCATAGAACAAAGCAAATGGTGTAGTTCCTATAGGAAATATATTAAAAAGGAAAAAAAAAGAAAAAAGCCTACAACCCTTTATCTAAAAGCCATCAGGGACAAGCACTCAATACAAGTTAACAAGCAGGAACTGATAAGATAACATTTATATGAGGTCAGAAGTCAAATGCCAGTCAAAGGCTTTTAACCTCTTGGGTCATAAACAGGAATAGTTAAAAGTGAGAGGTAGTTATTTATCGGATTTTAAGGGTACCTGATCATTGCCAGAGAATCACCAATGATGAAACTAATTAGGATTTATAGAAAAAGAACTTTGTAGCTGTTCAAAGAAAATTAACCTACAAACCCATAATTCTGCAGTTGGTAGAGAGCAAAACAAACAAAAAAGCCCCCTTCTTTTGAGGGGGAAAAGAAATCTAGCAATTTAAACAGATTTAGTAACAAAATCTCTGTCAGAAACAATAATTTATAGTAACTGTATACACCGATTAATATATGTTAAATGATAGCCCTTATAAATTCTGTATTAACCATCTAACAACAAAAATAAGCATTACATAATTTATTTTCGATTTGTGCTCATTTTCTTTTACTCCCCCTTCAGACCTCCTAAATTAGACAGGATATAACTCCGATATCACAATACTTCTTGCCCTCAGAATGCCATCATTTATAAATTTAAAAATATATATGTATTCTAATGGCAATTGTTTAAAAACATCGGAATATCGAAACTGCTGAATTAAAATGTTATCTTAATCTATCCAGAGAAACAGATGTCTCTTCCTTTATTTGCTGTCAGAATATTTTCCTTTGTTTTGATTTTTGTCCTATTTGTCTTTTTTTTAGGTCCATATTCCAAACAGTTCCTGGTCGCAGAGTCCATGCTGGCTTATATTTTCAAAGCGTACCACCCCCCTTTTTCCTCTTTTGCAATAAAAGAAAGCAGATCTAGATATTTCTTTCTAGAGAGAGATAGAGGGATTGTTGTTAGGCCTGCTAAGGCCCACTGTTTCTTTAAACAGAGTCCACAATACACTAGGCGAACATTGTGGATTTAAAATGCTTTTAAATATTTATCAGAAGTATTTTATCATCATATTCAAATGACACCTGGAGTGCACTCACCTTTATTGACAATCTCTGTTCTGAAAGTCCATTTGCTTCCTTAAAGCCCCCCAAGCAGAACAAGGACTACCCGTTTTCATTCAGTTAATGTTTAGTAAAAAACCAAGCAACCTTAATCAGCATGCTGATTGCATCGTCAACTAACAAATAATTTACTACTCTGAGCATTGCATTCCATTAAAAGCTCATTAAATTTTCTGTTCTCCAATGGGAGGTTTAGCTTTTGAACTGCATGCTTTTGCTTCGAATGATCATTTATTCAATTTTTGCAAAATGTTGGGTTTTTTTTTTCCTAAAGTATAGGTGAGCATTTCAATACCTATAGACTACAGACATATGGAAACACAGTACAGGGTTTGAGAATATTCCATTTGATTTATAGACTCTGTTTAATAAAAATTCAACGTAATCTCTTGCACTTTTAGAAAATCTTGAAATCACTGAGTGTATCTGTGGTTATGTGTGACCCAAACGTAGCCTCAGAAATATTAATATATAATAGAAAATATCAAATCCCTTTTTTAAAGCTTCGATTTTCCTTTTCCACATATTATAGCTATTGTTGTTTTTAGTATTTTTATCCTTGTAAATAGCTGTTTTCTCCTGATTCAAAAAGGAGTATGACATCACAAAGATCTTACCCTATTTGATGCCAAACTTAATACCTCTGATATGTGTGTGTGTTGGGGGGGTGGCTAGTTACCCAAAGAAATCCACATTTTTGGGGGTTTACGCATTTTGTTTTACAAACTCACAATCCCCTGAATTATTTTCATGCCCAGGCTCAACTAGGGAAGAGTATATTTATTATTTTTAATTTAGGGACATGTAGGAAAATATCGGCCCCCAAATTAACATGCGTCTTTGGATTGCTAATTGTGCTCATTGCAAATTTGGGTCATTTTGCATGAGTGACTCTAATGTAGGGCTGAGATTGCCGTGCAGCGCAGCGGATTCCTGGTTCCCCGCGCTAATCCTGAACTCGGTGATTGTGTCAGGTGCAGTTCTGTATGCTCTAGCAGCTGGCTCATCCTCATCAATGCAAATAAGGCAACTCCTACAATCAGAGCCTCGTGAGTGTGAGGCCTGATTGCTGAGGGCAGGCTAAAGCACTACACAGACTCTCACTTTCAAATCACTCTAAGTGACAAGACAACTGCAATGTCCCTTCAGTTCAAAATCAACCTTTTGAAAACAAAACAAGAAGAGGATGGCTACAAAGAAGAGGAAAACCCCAGTGTTTGGGAAATGGACTTGTTTAGATGGGCTTTATTTAGATACAGAGGTAATCGAAAGCACATTTCAACAAATAATTCTTTAGCTCCTGTTCTGTGCAAGATACTTTGTTTTAAGGGTCACGGAGGTGCAGAGGTGAGGGAGACATAGTTCCTGCCTTCAAGGAACCCTACCATTTCTGATGGCAGAAAATCATAAAAAGGAACATAATAACATAATTGTTATTAAGGTGCAGTCACCAAGATCTTAAATGAAAGTTATGAAACATATTTTTACAGGAACTATTCAGAGATGGCATTATGGCGCAGATGTCAAGAGCAAGACTTCTGGAAGCTTCGGGTTCAAATCCCAGCTCTGCCACTTACTTGCTGGAGTCCATTCACCTTTGGGCAATGTTAATGTCCTCCTCTGCAATGTGGTGGTGAGAGAAGTGTCAGCCTCCCAGGTATCTTAGAAGAAGGAAACGAGATTCCATATATGACACACTTGCCACATTGCCTGGCACATAGTAAGCGCTTGGTAATGTCGGCTCCAATTCTTATTTTTTCCTCCCTAACATATAAAGAAGAGGGGAGGAGGAATCTAGAAATAATAATATGCCACTGTTTGAAAAGCATTTTTTTGATCTGTCTCTAACTTCCTATTTTATGTGTAGCAAGCCCGAACCCTGTGGAAGTGTAAAATACTGTAAATGTGAAGAAGCCCTGCATCTCTCAATGGAGTCTCGACCTCCCTGGCAACTCGGAACAGGAAGGAGAGAACAAGAAATCCCTGTGCTTTTCCTTTTCTTCCTTTCCAAACACGTGTGCAGACTTCCCCTGCATTTCAGCCCCACCCTCTTTATTTTACTGCCTAATCTATAAAGGAGGATTAACAGCTGCACGCTGCTTTGGCATAGAGCAGATTCTGGGTGAGGACCTGTAGATAGAGTCTAATGAATACAATTTTCTAGGACTGTGAGTGCATATTTTTAGCATGCTGGGCTCCAGCGTTGGCTCTTGAGACAGAGGAACAGATCCTTTGATCAGACTTGGGTGTTGCTCCCAGAAGGACCTTTTTGGGGAAGTAGCTGGGGAAAAATGTCTTCTGTTTCCCGGATTTCTCATTTGTACTCTTATCCATTCAGAGTCCTGATAACCGGAATCCAGTTAAGTTGCACAACAACACCAAGATGCACCGGTGTGGGAAGCAGAGGTTCTCCTGGGCAGGAACAGCTCCACTTCCTGGCAAAAGAGGATGGCTGGTGCTCCAGCGTGTGGTTGCCATCCTTCCCCCTGAGAGAGTAAGCTGGAGGTAGTTAACCTTCCCGTGGGAGGCTTGGCCCAGACAACATCATAGACACCATATCCCCCCTGGAGTTACCCAACAATAAAACCGCTTCCTTTGCCAAACACAGAGAATGGTCTAGAGTTGGATATTAGCAAACAGCAAACTATATAAAGAAGAAAGGGGGGGTGAGGGTGATGAAAGAAAAGGAGAATAGAGGGGCGGATGGAGGAAAAGAAGGAAAACACATGAAAAGAAAGCATAATGTCAGCTCTTTTCTGCTTTAGTTTGCCAGCGACAAGGCAGCCATCCAGTCTGGTCTTGATTTTAGCCGGTGCCATGGCAAGGATAGGGGAGGGCTGTGACGAGGTCTCGATGCAGGGCCAAGCGAGGCAGGGATGAGGCGCCAGGTCTTGTGGAAATGCTGACTGTAAGACCTTGGTGGTGGGAGAGTGTGAGCAAGATGGTAAGTGATTTGATCTCTTACATTCCTACTGAGGACCCTCTCCTTCTCTTTCTAATAGGATTAACAGATATTTTCCTAAGCAGAAATCAAAATGTGTCAAATCATCTGAGACAGTCAATTTGTTCACAATGCCCACATTCTTGCCGTTCGGATGTAGCACTATTCAAAAACAGTTTCATTTCAAGAGATACAATGCAGCAGAGAGGTAAACATTTATCTTCATAATCTTAGACTCCTTTCAGACTGCTTAATTTTTCCCAGTGATTTTCCCCTCCTCTTTCACTCCACCCCCAAGCTCTGCTTCAAAACATTTAGTACAAAAAAGACATGACTTCCCCAGAGGATTCGGGTCTCAGTGATCCCGATGATGCAACGTGTGCTCTCCGTTATTCCTGGGAGCTCCCCGGATGTCTCCCTGCATCCCACCTCACTGCTTCTGTTGTCCCTAGGTTTGCATCACTCACAAATCCTCTTCAAACACCTGTGCAGGTGACCTCCACCTCTTTCTCCTACCTCATCGCAGGTTAGCAGGACTCCTTCCCCCCTCCACCCTACCCATGCTCTTTTTTTCTCTTACTGCTGTTTTTGTATTATCTTTGTCCCCACCAGCACAGTCCTCTGCAGCTTCTCCTTAAGGAGGCATTAGGTTGCCTTTCTTTGTGCTGCTTTCTTTAAAACTGCTCCTCCTCCAGCTGCCTTTGAACACAAGGACCAGTGTCACCTTTGGAACAATGAGTGAAAGTAGTTAGAGTGGGATTCCAACTTCACATTGTTGGCATCCCTGAAAATCTCGGGAGTTTTCATTTCCCCCACCTCCTTCCTTCTCCGGAGACCCTAGAAGTTAGCAGCAATTAGAAGCTCTGAAATGAATAGAAACAATAGCTACTGGTATGTTTTGTTCTTAAAGTTTGAATAGTAGACATTTAGCAAGGAGAACAAAGTCTCATTTTTTCCCTTTTTCTTACCATTTGTATATTCGATATGCACATATAGTTTTTTTTTTTTTAAGTGGACTGCTGACAGCATTTTCTGTAATAAGATATTTTCCATTGATGTATTTTAGGTGTCTATTTAACCATAATGCTCTATGCGATCATGATGTCAAAATATAATGAATTGGTCCATTCTACCTAGAAAGCCCTTCCCACTGTTTTCCCTTCC
The DNA here is from genome assembly GCA_028533885.1 of Nasua narica. Taxonomy (NCBI): domain Eukaryota; kingdom Metazoa; phylum Chordata; class Mammalia; order Carnivora; family Procyonidae; genus Nasua; species Nasua narica. The sequence continues at coordinate 59,662,000 of CM052809.1, read as the reverse complement.
CACCTGTTAAAATCCTATTCATCCTGCAGGATCCAGCTCACACTGTATCTCCTCTGGGAAATTGTTCCAGATCCTCCCTGGAGAATTCTCCTTCCCTCACGGCTCCCGTTTCAGATGTTTATGCCTCTGCTCAGATTGGAGTCCACATTGTATTCCAGCTATTGTTGATGTCTGTCTTTACAATGGGACTATGAGGCCTGAGGACAAAGAATTTATATCCTCCTTTCTGAACTCCCTGCCGCTCCTAGAAGTGGGCCTCACATTGCAGAACAGAGCTATCACCTGAGGACAAAGTGAATGACTGCCTGGCCTTCCCAGCCTGAGAAAAGCCCACCAGTTCCTGTTCAGGGTCCTTTTGGAGGTGGGCAACATGAAGCCACTCCTGGCCCGCTTGTCCCACCCCATAGTTGACAATGATTTCGAGACTTCCCTACATTAGAATTTTTAATATTTTTTCATCTAAATGCTCATCTTTAGTAAATACGTAACTAGATGGATTGTGAAGTGAGGGAATTAAAAAGTGCTATCTTATATCTGAACAAATAAATCATTTATATTGCTCTTCTGTTTCTAGGCTGGTTTGGAATTGGCAACAAATACTAAGGCATCAGAACTCTTTGACATGGTGCATTCATTTATTTATTATTTTTTTTAAGTACTCTGACAAGTTGTTTACAAGGAGCCAAATGTCAATTAGTATTGGCCTGAAAAGGAGTTGCTGTGCTCCATGTGTTTGTATGTAGTCTTGGAGTCATCCTGATTATTTCGGCTTTTATTTGCACAAGGTAGTTCTCTTCAAAGACTCACCACCACCACAACAAAAAAA
>CM052809.1:59608175-59660674 GCA_028533885.1 Nasua narica | reverse complement strand
TTGTTAAACCAAGTCATAACACACTGCAGGTTTTTCCTGTACATCCTACATTTCACAGCAAGAATCCGCTTCTTGTTCAACAACTTTATTCTTAATTCAGAATAGAAAAATGGCTTCACCATTGATAAGTAAATTAAAAGTTAGCTTTAGAGGAACAGTAGCTATTTCACAAATGAAATAGAGTAATTTTCATACTTAGGTGTCAAAAGATAAGTCCCAAGTTTGCCATTTGCTTGCCTAAAATGCATGAAGTTACTTTATGAATATTCGTGCATGAGATTTTATTACAACTCTAAAAATTGGGTTTTTACCACCCCAAATTTGGAACATTTGTTTTGTCCTACATACCATATAAAAGGGTTTGGGTATTCTTGTGCCAGAAAAGGAATGATTAGTTAGTTGAAGAGAAAAGATGAGTTCTTTCTTTTTTTTTTTTTTAGATTTTATTTATTTATTTGGCATTGAGAGAGAGAGAGAGAGAGATCACAAATAGGCAGAGAGGCAGGGGGAAGCAGGCTCCCTGCTGAGCAGAGAGCCCGATGCGAGGCTCGATCCCAGGACCCTGAGATCATGACCTGAGCCGAAGGCAGAGGCTTTAACCCAATGAGCCACCCAGGGGCCCCGAAAAGATGATTTCTGAAACAAATTGTGTGTGTTTGTGCATACAAAAAAATGTAAATATATAGTTATCCATCTATATTTATATGTACATATATAGTTATTAGTTACATTAAGAATGTTATTGACACTGATTACTATCACATGGAGGCGTGGCTGAAAAGGGTATTTCATAATCAATAACGTATTTAGAAGTGTGGATAAGGGGCGCCTGGGTGGCTCAGTGGGTTAAAGCCTCTGCCTTTGGCTCAGGTCATGATTCCAGAGTCCTGGGATCGAGCTCCGTGTCGGGCTCTCTGCTCAGCACGAGCCTGCTTCCCCGTCTCTCTCTTCCTGCCTCTCTGCCTACTTGTGATCTCTCTCTCTCTCTCTCTGTCAAATAAATAAATAAATAAATAAATAAATAAAATCTTAGAAGTGTGGATAAGGGGAGTATGGTTTGTGGCTATGGCTTTTTTGTAAATCCTGTTGCTTTTTTTGGCCCTTTGCCTCTTAGACACTGTCTGTACCTGAGGGCAGAGTGTTCTATCCACCAACACCAATATCTATGCACCAGCTCCAGGGGTGACCAGATTCACAGAGAGACACAAGCATATTCTTCATTTTGATTAATCTGCTGTTTTCAAAATGTTCTCTGCCTTTGTATATGAAAATATGAAAAAGCTATTTATAATTGTAACTTAAAAGACTAAGATAACTAGATAAGCAGTTTTGCAAAAAAAAAAAAAAAAAAAGACTTTCAGGGAATTAGTCACTGTTAAAGACTAAATGTTTATGTTCAACATTTGTATGTTGAAACTCTAACACCAAACTGAGAGTTTTGGAGGGGAGGGGGTGGGGGATAGGACGAGCCTGGTGGTGGGTATTGAGAACGGCACGTATTGTGTGGAGCACTGGGTGTGGTGCATGAACAATCAATCTTGTAACACTGAAAAATTAAACATATTTGGGGAGAAAAAAAAAGAAACCCTAACTCCAAATGTAACTATTTGTAGATAGGTCCATTATGGAAGTAATCAAGGTCAGATTAAATGAGGTCAGAGAGTGGAGGCCCTAATATCATGGGACTGGTGTTCTTATACGAGGAGGACACCAGAGAACTCTAGCTCTGCTCCATGGGAGGACACTGTCTGCAGGGCAGAAATAAAGCCCTCACCAGAAACCAGACATGCTGGCACCTTGTTCTTAGACTTCTCAGCCTCCAGAACTGTGAGAAAATATATTTTTGTTGTTTAAACCACTCAGGCTATACTCTTTTGTTATGGCAGCCTGAACACTCTGATAACAGTCATTGAAAATCTACTGCTCGGCATCCTGGGGGACAAGATGGCAGGGAAGAAAGCAGGAGATTTGATTTGACTAGCCTAACTTTATTTGCCATTTGCCTGTCCCATTCAAACTTCAGCAAATAGGCAGACCAAAGAAAGTCATTTGAAAAGTTTTTGAAAACAGATCTCCTACTTAGGCCTTTTAATTGAGTTTTTTCTTTTCTTTTCTCTCTCTCTTTTTTAAGATTTTATTTATTTGTCAGAGAAAGAGTGCACAAGCAGGGGTGTGGCAGGCAGAGGGAGAGGGAGAAGCAGGCTCCCCATTGAGCCAGGAGCCAGATTCTGGACTCCATCCCAGGACCCTGGGATCATGACCTGAGCTGAAGGTTGCTGCTTAACCAACTGAGCCACCCAGGCACCCCTATTGAGCTTATTTTCTGAAATTGTTTAATTCCAGAAGGGAAACAAAAATTATTAATATACAAATTTACCGTGTAGTTTTTTGAAACTTTATTGTTTAATTCATGTTTTGTTTTTTCAATAATGTAGTAAGCATCTGGCAAAGACTTGCTCAACACAGAAGTTAGGACCATGACGAAAAATGGTAATTTTTTAATTAACCTGGTGGTTCTCTACCAACACATCTCCTGATTGAGATAGCTATCCTTTTACCTCCTATTTCGTAGTTCTCTGCTTTCCTCTGTATGTTTTAATGCATTTGTAGATAATAGTTAAAACAATGTTTTTATTTTATTTTATTTTTAACTTTTTAACAAAAAAGAGTATCATGCTGTATGTGCCCACCTCTGCTTTTCATACCCAATTATTTAGGCAATGAGCTCTCTTCTTTCATGCCTTTTGTGAGGGTAATTGGGGTAGAGAGGGTTCAAAATATCCTTGCATCTTGAGCCTTTGGTCATCCTCCTAATGCCTCTTCAGGCACAGTGATCTTTCCCAGCACAGTTAAGAACCGTGTGTAAGGGCAACTACTCCCAGACAGAAATGAAAACGATTAGGGAAGAAATTTGGGTGCATGAGTTGCAGTTCATCTAGTTTATGACCAGTTTGCAGCATCTTGATTATAAGCAGTCAGGTAAACACTCGCTTGATCTGGATATCCATCCATAACAGTGTTTGGTGGGAACACTGAAGAAAAACAACACACTCTGTGCTTATCTTAAGTATGATTATCACATCATTATAATTCTTTATGTTGCTAGCAATGAAAATCCAACTAACTTCAATAGTAAAGAGGATTTACTTGCTCACCCGATTGTAAAGTAATATAGATAGAGTGGGCTTCAGGACTGGTTTGATTCAATGACTCGAGAATATCAAAACAGAGGTTGTTTTATTTTGTTGCTCTCTCTTCTCTCTCTTCTACATTGTCATCTTTATCCTAAAGTTAGTTTCTCTTGTGATGGCAAAATGACTGTAGAAAGAGAAGGCTAGCTCTTGGAAGCTACCACTAGAAAAGTGAAGAACTTTCTTTTTTAGAAGGCCCCAGAAAAGCCAGTCTTGTTTTCTTACCTTTGAATTAGCAAACTCTTTATAATACTTCACTTCCTCAAATATTTGTTTCAAAAGGTCCATTATTAATTACTTACTGGCCCCAAATAGCTTTTCTTTTGAATTACATGACTTGAACTTGTCTCTAAAAACTATACTCAGGGGCGCCTGGGTGGCTCAGTTGGTTAAGCGACTGCCTTCGGCTCAGGTCATGATCCCGGAGTCCCGGGATCGAGTCCCATATCGGACCCCCGGCTCTGCGGGAAATCTGCTTCTCCCTCTGACCTTCTCCCCTCTCATTCTCAATCTTTCTCTCTCTCTAATAAATAAATAAAATCTTTAAAAAAAAACAAAAACAAAACTACTCAGTAATCTATCTATATAGGGTTAACAGTTGTGACAGATGTACCACACCATTGCAAGGTGTCGATGTTAGGGGAAACAGCAAAGGGAGGGGAGGAGTATACTTTTGTACAATTTTCTATACACATAAAACTCTAAAAAATGAAATCTTTTTTTTTTTAAGTGTACTCAGAATCCTTCAACCAGTTGCCTTTGTGTTCTGCATACAGTGAATGTTATAGAATTCTATTTTCCACTCTCCGCTTTGGCATGAATTTCTATGTTTATTCCTAGCTGAACCCTCCCTCCCTTTCTTACCTTGGATGGCAACATGGATATCATGATGCTTCCTGTATAGCAGCATTAAATATCCTTCCAAGTTATACCAGTATGGGGTTAAAATCTGTTATGCTTTCATTTTCTAACATCAGTATTACCAATGAAACTGACAAACACACAATCTAATAAGGGATGTATTTGAGTTATCTATCTTCTGACATTTTCTGAATATAATGATTGGTCAAAAATAAAGACTTGTGGAAAGAATGAGGTAAGAATATATCCAAAATGTTTGTAAATAATTATTTGATTATTTTGCCTTTGTTTTTGCCTTGCATATCAAAAGAATGTGGCATTTATATTTATTTTTAGTTGGAATATTTTTTGATTAAGTAGAAGAATATCAATATCCTGGGGTATAAATAGCTCTAGCTGAGAGCAAACAAAGACTTCTGGGTGCTATGGAGTACAGAGCCAATACAGTTATCATAAATTTCACTTCTAACAAAAGACATCAGGGTTAACAAAATTGTTTAATTTGCTTAGGCGGGATGAACCTTGTGCCTCTGCAAATTATTTCATGAGCTTTATGTTGAATAATGCTCTAGAGAGATACTTTTTTCTCCATTTATACCCGAGTAGGAGTTAGCTTCTAGTTTATTTCAAGTACATAATATATGTGAAAAAGTGCTTGCAAATTAGAGGAATTATTGTAACACAAGTCTGCCTTAAGACATACAGGCTCTCAAGTTAAACAGGAATTACGTTCTTTAGCTAACAGATTTATGGAATGTAATGAAATTTTGCTACTGGGTAGTAAGAATAGACTGTGTAGTCTATTTCAATGGAGAATCAGAAAAAGTAAGTAGGAGACAATGCTGAGAAAGAACAATGGAGTAGGAATCAGAAGCCCTATATGACCTTAAGCACTTGACTTCTCTAAACCTTGGGTTTTTTATCTGTAAAGTAGTAATTCTAGGCCGTAATTAAGATCAAATTATATAATAGATGTGAATGTGTTTTCTGCTTTTCAAAGAACAGTGCTAATTTAAAATGTTATTAAATAAGAGGTAGGGGGCTATTCCACTCAGGCATATGAAATAAGGTACAAGGTTTTCTGTGGTATGTTGGGTAAGCTTTGTTAATGAAAAAAGCCCTTACTAAGCGTCTCTCTAAATCCAGGTTAGTGTTCTGGAAACTGTGTTAGGCAAAGTGCATAGGGCAAAGCTTCTCAACCACTGTACACATGAGAATCACCTGATTCTAGTAAAAATACCAATGCAAGGATCCCATCTACCATGTGTATTTAAAAAAGACAAAGTTCACAAATAATTTTGAGGAAAACCTTCATTTAAGAATCACTGGTCTAGAGCAGAGGTCAACAAACTTTTCTGTAACAGCCAGATAGTAAATATTTTAGCCTTTGCAGGCATATAAGGAATCTATTTTATTTTCTTTGTTTGATTGATTGGTTGATTGATTTGTTTGTTTAGAAACCTTTAAAATGTAAAGAATATTCTCAACTCCCCAGCCATACAAAAGCAAGCCAGTTGCTGAATGAGATTTTAGGGAATGAAAGAGCTCACATCATAGTTTGTAAATTAGTCTGTGAAGCAGATTTTGACAAAATCTATTTTTACAAATAATTCATCTTATTTGTTGTCTGGAAGGAAAGTGGTCTTGATTTTGTGGAACTTCCAGGAAGATGAAGTTTCATTTCTTGGGTATAGGTATTTAGGAAAATTGCTCTGGCAACCATGTCTGAATATGGGAATGGGAATATACCTTTGAGTCATGGGCCTCTAGCACGAGTGATATACTTAAAGCCCTGGATTAGTACTGGATATATTAACTTAGTTAAGCCTTTAAATGTGAGTAGCAATAAATATATTAATTCAAAGCTATCAATACTGAAAATGTGAACATGGTGGTGAAGTAGATCATATTACAGTGGGTTCATAGTCATCTAATTAGCTTAAGATAGATCCTTAACATTTTTTAAAATTTATTTTCCAGCTTTATTGAGGTATAACTGACAAATAAAAATTATATATATATTTATAATGTACAACATGATGTTTTAGTATATGTATACTTTGTGAAATGATTAGCACAATCAAGCTAATTAACTCATATCCATCAATTCAGATTACTGTTTTTATGTGTGTGGTAAGAACATTTAAGTTCTCAGCAAATTCCAACTGACAATATAGTAATTATTAACTATAGTCATTATGGTGTACATTAGATCTCCAGAACTTAGTCATCCTGTGTAACTGAAACTTAGTACCCTTTGGCTAACATCTCTCCAGTTTCCTCTACCCCTCCCTCACATTTCGTCATTCTACTGTCGGCTTCCATCACTTCAACTTTTTTAGACTTTACATGTAGTATTTGTCTTTCTGTGTTTGGCTTATTTCACCTATCACAATATCCTCCAGGTTCATTCATATTGTCACAGATGACCAGATTTCATTTTTTTTTTCAGGCTGAATAATATTCTGTACTATGTATAGACCACATTTTCTTTATTCATCTGTGGATGGACATTTAGTTTATTTCTATATCATGGCTACTGTGAATAATGCTACAATGAACATGACAGTGCAGATAATATCTCTTCTGGCTACTGATTTTATTTCCTTTGGATCTATGCCTAGAAGTAGGATTGCTTGATCATGTGGTAGTTCTATTTTTAATTCTTTGAGGAACCTCCATATGATTTCCCATAATGTCAGTACTAATTTTCATTCCTACCAACAGTGAGCAGGATTCCTTTTTCTTCAAATCCTTGCCAACATTGAGTTCTTTTGTCTTTCTGATAGAACCCAATCTAATGGATATGAGGCGATACCTCATCGTGGTTTTGATTTACATTTCCCTGATAATTAGTAATGTTGAATAATCTTCCATATACCTGTTGACCATTTGTATGTCTTCTTTTGAGAAATGTCTGTTCACTTTTTTTGCCCACTTTTTAATGGGTTATTAGTTTTTTGCTCTTGAACTGTGTGAGTTCCTTATATAGTTTGGATTTTAACACCTTATCAGATGTATGGTTTACAAGTATTTTTTCATATTCAATAGTTTGCCTTTTCACTCTATTGACTGTTTCCTTTGCTGTACAGAGGCTTTTAACCATTTGCCTATTTTTGTTTTGTTTCCTGTGCTTTAGGAATCATATCCAAAAAGTCATTGCCCAGAAAGTAGGCCTGTTTTATGTAGTTCTGCCTCTTGGCCTTCTGTATATAAGGATCTGATACCTTATCTCAAATCGAACTGAGTGTCTACCCTCTTGATCTGATTACTCCTTTGATGGCTTTTTCAACTGAGATACACATCTTCCTTAGTAAATCTTTGGTAGTTTTATAGCTCACACTGCCTAGATTTCCTTTTACAACAGCTTTACTCTGTCTCTCAGACCAACATTTATCTGAGTACTTGACTACCACTCCTTAATTCAAGTGAACATTTCTTTCTGAATTGCTGCAGTAGACTTCAAACAGTCTCCTACTTCCAAGGCCAGCTGCACCAATTGCTCATATTACTTGAATATACCATGTTTACCCTGCCTCACAGCTGTTCCTGCATCTCAAATACCCCCTTGATTTGCTTAATAGTATCAGTATAGATATTGATAAAGTTCCATTTACCTGAGCCCTGTGCTACTAGAAAAATCTACAATTAATAAGTCCCCCAATTCCAATTCTTTTGTGCTCCAGGAAAGGGCTTACTGCAAAAAGCCACTCTTCTCCTTCTTAAATAAGACTTATTGATGCCCTCCTTGTTTACTTATGACAAGGCCAGACACAGACCATCCCAGTCCGTTCTTTGCCTCTTAAATGTTTGGGTGAACTCTTTGTCCCTGCCGGCCAATCTGGACAAAATGCTTCACTTGACAAACTTGAGTCAGGCTTCTCTTCTTCTTCTAGGTTTTTGAACTTTGTGCCACCCTTGGGCTTGGGACAGAACAGCCCTCCTTAACAGCCTCTCCAGACGATCAGCAGACTGCAGGACAGGACCTTCCCTGATAATTATCTGATGATACCTACTCATCCCACTCTCCCATACATGATTCCCTCTAGCTTTTCTCTCCCTCTCTATAAAAAAAATTGTTTTGTATGACCTTTCAGATCTTATAGTCTATGTATTCTCTGTATTGCAATCAGTCACCCCTGATTCCAATGACCTTTTTGAATTAAATGTGTACTCCAAAAAGCTTTCCTATCCTTAACATTAGATTAGGTACTCCCCAGAGGGATTCCATAACATTATGCCCTTGTCCTAATCAGAGCACTAATTATAGTGGGGGAAAGGGTTGTAATCTTGCCTCCATTCTTCACTAGAATGTGAGCTCCTTGAGGGTAGTCACTGTGCCCTGTTTATCTTGTAGCCCTGGTTCCTGGTAGAGTTCTAGAATGTTCTAGAGGTGTAATTAAGACCTAAATTCTTAATTATTTAGTTAAATTAACAACCTCCCTTTTTCCCCGTGAATATGGACAACTGGTCTGAGAGCCTGTTTCTGACCAGTCATTTCCAATGGATGAATGAATTGAAGTGAGAGGAGGGAGGTCACAATGGAGATTATTTCTCTATTGCTGCATAGGAATAACATTCACACCCAGAAGGGGTGATTTAGATTAGACAAAGGCTTGCCACCCTCCACTGTGTACCTTATAAAACTATGTGGGGAAGCAATTTTGATTATTGTTGTAGAGGCCATCAGTTCTAGAAAAATATCCCAGAAGAAAATGGGGTTTTTTATTCCTTCTGGCTCAAAACAGTGACTTATACACTTCTGGAGATGGAAGGAATACCAGCTTCAATTTATCAAACACATAAAATGTTAACTGTGCCATTTTATTGAAAGTTTATGACATACATCACTAAGATATGATTTATATTACACCAGAAATGCTGCTTCCTCATTCCCCACTCCAGTCTAGAGATCTAACCTACCGTCAAGGACTCCAGCTGAAAGCTTCAAGGTAGATAATAAAGGCAGCTGGTTCTTATGTTCAGAAATAGTCCCTGACCTGAGTCAAAATGTCTTTAGAATGCCAAATTTTGTTTTGTTTGCTTGTTTTTCTCAAAGGTGTTCTATTCCTGTTGTTTGATTCCTTGCCTAAATTCTTGATCTATTATTAATCTTAATTAGATCCTTGATTTTCTAGTACTCCACCCATTTGCCTAGGAACTTGTCTGATCCATCTCAGTGCTTTGTGGCATCTTAGTCTATCTCAGTTTTCACCATCTGAGCCCCGAGACACCACCCATCAATTTCTAATCTGTGCACGCACCTCCAATCCATAGTTAATCCTGAACCTGGTGATAGTTTTGCTCCGGGTCAGATTGACATACTACATGCTGCTCTGCTTCTTGTTGTGCAAAGGCCCTGCCATGCTCCCTATGGCTCTCTGTTGGCTTCTTGTCTTGTACTTTTGCATGCTGCTGCCCAGTTCTAGGAACATACCACATAGTTCAGAAATGAAACATCTGCAAACTGTCTACACCTTTCAATTAATTTATAATGTAACCAAAGTAGTAAATGTACAAAGTTTAGAAAGTCATAGTCCTGACCTCCCTCCTGTTAACCTGTTTTCTTGCTCTACTCTGGATCCATACCTCAGTTACCATTCTAGGACTTCTCTTTTGATGAATTCCATGTTTTTTGGATGAAATATCTCCTTTCTTGGTTTATTTTCTCATATAGATGCAGCACATTCTCTATATCTTTTTTTCTCCCTTCCATTTTTTCTTTAAGATTCTATTTTAATAAACATTATGTGTGCACCTAGTCAAAAAGAAAAATACCTTTATAGGTATGTTAAGAAAAAAACACAGTCTCCTTGCTTGGGATCCCTAGATAATAGGATTCAAGGGAAAAGCTTGTGTTCTCTATATATTTTTTGAAGTGAGCCCAGGAATCTAGTAGTGAGGGAAAAATAAAGGAAGGAAACATGGGGAACAAATTACAGGGTGTTCATTACCTAGCTGGTCTTGGCTTTGTGCTAAGTGCAGCACTTACTGAATGTCAACTCCTCAGCACTTCCAGATTGTGCCATCTAGTCTGTCCAGGCAGCTGCTGGAGAAGCCAGAACCTAGGCATGCAGTGGTAACATTCAAGGTTTAAGCCGCAGTGCTCACAGTCAGGCAATGAATGGTTCTATGCTAATGGCATCTGCCTACCAGCAAACTGTACTTTGCAAGACCTACCAAGCTGTAAACTTCCGAGGGCAGGTGGGTGCTGAGTAGATCCAGTGGATTTTTGCACTTCATTGGCAACAGAGATGAGTCCAGGAGAAGAAGGTAAGAGGCTCTTTCCTCCAAGGTATGAGGCAAGGAACTTTGGGGTTGCTCCTGCGTGCAACACAAGGAACCGGGATTGAACACTCCCCCCACTTCTTAGAAGTGGGGTAGGCAGAATGGCACAATGACATGATTCTTGCCATGGAGCTTCTCCGTCATCATCAAAATCTTCTCTCTGTGGCCTATAAGAATGCAATTGGTGTCAGATGATCTAAATGAAGTGTCATCACGAGCATCAAGCAGACTGCTGGTGATCTCTCATACCACATCCTAGCCTCTTTGTTGCCTCTCACAAAATGCTACCACTTTTACCTTTTTAAGCTGATTAATCAATGTATGTATGTGTGTATATATGTATTTATTTGTTTATTAAAAGTTATTGGTTTATTAATCCTCTCAGGAAAAAACTGCACAATCACCATATATAAAGTCACTGTAGAATCTTTACGCCTTCGGTTGTCCAATCTCCAGCTCACTTTTGGCCAGCATCAGCATTGCTTTTTGCAGTCCCTCTGGCTTTCTTCAGTCTCTTCTTATGTTTCTTTTGCTGTTTTCTTGAGATCTTTTTCTTCTCTTGTAGACCATGCCTTGCAAGTCTGTGTTTCGGTTTGTGTTTTTTTGTTTTTGTTTTTGTTTTTTTGTGTCATCCAGGGAATCATAAATCATGCCAAAGCCAGTTGTCTTGCCACCACCAAAATAGATTCTGACTCCAAATACAAAGATGACATCTGATGTGGTCTTGTACATTTTAGCAAGTTTTTCCTGAATTTCTGTCTTAAGTATTGTAGCCTTTTTCATGTGATGAACATCAGTTATTTTCTGCTACTACTGCTGAAGTAGTCAGTTGGTCATGAACTTCCTGGTCCAGATAATTACTGTGTCATTCATGACAGCGGCTGAGCTTCAAGCAGCCGGGGAGAAAAAGGTTTAAGCTAATCAGTTTAGTATTTATTTGCATTGTCTCTAAATGATGTTATTGAAATGTCAGTTTCTGATTTTTTAGTTTGGGGCATTTTCTCTTAACTTCCCACTGAAGAAGATAAAGATTGAATTTTCTCTCTCCTCCTATTTGTATCACATGAAAGCATCCTTCAAACATTTATTCCTCTCCCCCCATCCTGCCAATACAATATAGTTTTGGTTAAAACAACAATCAGCGTTCACCTTATCATTTAAACACTTTTGGGGAGTGGGACTTCCAGAATGGTGGAGTTAAGGACCTCTGAAAATTCACTCCTCCATAAAAGGAATGAGAACACAGGCAAAAATTGTCAAAATCAACTTTTTCAGAGCTTTGAAAATTAATTTGCAAGAATCCAAGGAGTGTTTCAAGAAACACTCCTAGGGACGCCTGGGTGACTCAGTTGTTAGGTAACTGCCTTCAGCTCAGGTCATGATCCTGGAGTCCTGGGATCGAGTCCCGTGTCGGGGTCCCTCCTCAGTGGGGAGTCTGCTTCTCCATCTGACCTCTCTCTCTCTCTCTCAAATAAATAAAATATTAAAAAAAAAAGAAACACTCCTAAAACTTGATAAGAACAGTGAACATTTTAACTTGCCCTATTTCCATCCTTCTCTTACCAGCTCCACGGTAGCTATGAAAACCAGCAGTCTAGCAGACATGGAAAGGGACTGTCCAGGTTTGAAGCTCCTTAAAATGTTCTATCCCCAAAGAATTGTCACTATTTGACATGTCTGGAATTTTCTAGAAAATCCTTATTCATAGGACTTGTCATTATTTGACTAGACTTACAAGTTATTCATTGGGAAAATCTCTATTCTAAGGGTGCTTTATCAAAAACAATCACGGGGAGTGGGGACGGAAACAATCACAGGAAACTATTTAACCTCAAAACCACTTGAGGCAAGAATACCAGCTAGGATAAACAAAATGATGGCCAAAAGACTTTAAAAGAATATCTGGGAAATGAGATGATAACAGGGATTTGAAAAGCTCCAACATATCTCTGGGAATCTAGAGGGCCATGCCTGTGCAGGACTACATTCATGTCCAGAAAAAAAACCTGAGAACACCCTTATCTCTCATCTCTGTCTAACCAAGAGCCTCTGTGCAATCAGGAAGTGAAGGCTAAGGCAGAATGGTAAACTATGAGAGCCCCAATATATACCTAGAGACCTTAGGCAAAAAGTGGAAGACATTTAAGAAAATCTGTGTCCAAACATTAGCTGACTACAAAGACAACCAAGGAAAGATAGAAGTAGCAAAAAATAACAGGGCATACGGACTTCACAAAATTAGTCCAGAAAAGTCACTAAAAACAACAAAAAAGAGCAAAACAAAATTCAGCAATCATAGTAAGCCATGGCAGGGGTAGGTACCTGATTTCCAGAATTGCCACATTATATCTTTTAAAATGTCTACATTTCAATTAAAATTATAAGGCATGCAAAACAAAACAAAACCCAAAAACAAATCCCAGAAAGTATGGCTATGTACACAGTTTGCGGGGGGCAGTTAATAGAAATAAATAGTACTTGAAAAAACCCAGATGTTGAGCACCTGGGTGGCTCAGTCAGTTAAGTGTTCCGCCTTCTGCTCAGGTCATGATTCCAGGGTCTTGTGATCAGTCCTGCATTGGGCTCCCTACTCAGTAGGGATTCTGCTTCTCCCTCTCTTCCTTCCCTGACTAATCTCTCTTTCTCTCGACAAAAATAAATATAAATAAGATCTTAAAAAAAAAAATAGAAAAAACCTCAATGTTGAACTACTAGACAAAGACTTTAAATCATCTATTATGAATATGTTTAGAGAACCAAAGGAAATCCTGTCTACAGAATTAAAAGAAAGTTTGAGAATGATGTCTTGTGAAATAAAGACTATCAACAAAGGGATAGAAATTATAAAAAGATCTAAATAGAAATTTTGGAGTTGAGAAGTATAATAGATGGAATGAAAAATTCACTAGAGGGGCTTAACAGCAGATTTGAATTTGCAGAAGAAAGAATCAATGAATTTGTAGATAAATCAGTTGAGGTTAGTCTAAGGAATAAGAAAAAAAGAAGGAAGAAAAATTAACAGAGTCTTAGAGACTTATGGGACATCATCAAGCATCTAACATATGTATAATGGGAGTTTCAGTAGAAAAGGAGGAAGATAAAGAGGCAGAGGAAATATTTGAAGAAGGAATGACTAGAAACATCTTCATTTTTAAAAAAGAGATTTTATTTATTTGGGAGAAAGGCAAAGAGAGCAGGAGCTGCATGAGGGAGGCAGTGCAGGAGAGGGACAAGAAGACTCCCTGTTGAGTGGCAAGCCAGATGTGGATCTTTATTCCAGGACCCTGAGATCATGACCTAAGCCGAAGTCAGATGCTTAACCATATTTCAAGGTGCCATGAAATATCTTCAGTTTGATGAAAAGCATTAATCTTTACATCTAGGAAGCTCAACAAACTCCAAGTAGGATAAACTCATACACACTTAGAGATAACATAGTCAAATTGTCAAAAGACAAAGACAAAAAGAGAATCTTGAACACAGCAAGAAAAACATAACTCATCATTTCCAGGAATCTTCAAGAGAATATCGGATTTCTCACAGGAAACTATGGAAGCCAGAAGGGATTACATATTTAAAGTGCTGAAAGAAAAAGACTGTCATTTAAGAATTTTGTATACAGTAATACTATCCTTCAAAAATGAAGATGAAGGGGTGCCTGGGTGGCTCAGTGGGTTAAAGCCTCTGCCTTCGCCTTGGGTCATGATCTCAGGGTCCTGGGATCAAGCCCCGCATTGGGCTCTCTGCTCAGCAGGGAGCCTGCTTCCCCGTCTCTCTCTGCCTGCCTCTCTGTCTGCTTGTGATCTCTCTCTCTGTCAAATAAATAGAATCTTCAAAAAAAAATTTTTTTTAATGAAAGTGAAACTAAGACATTCCCAGATAAACAAAAACTAGAAATATCTGTGACTAGAAGACCTAAAACTACAAGAAATAATAAGAGTATTTCAGGCTGAAATGAAAGGACACTAGACAGTAACTCAAGTTCACATGCAAAAACAAAGATTTATAAAAGTAACTACATAAATATGAAAGAATATATTTTTGTTCATAATCCTTTTCTTCTGACTTAAAAGACAACTACATAAAGCAATAATTATGAAACTGTTATGAAATTAAAAGATATAAAAATGTAATTTATATAACAATAAAAGCACAAAGAAGGGAGGAGGGAACAGACCAATATTGGAGCAAAGTTTTTGTGTACTATTGAAATTAAATTGATATTCAAGATGACACAGAGAAATGGAAAAACAGTCCATGCTATGGTTTAGAGGAAAAAATATTGTTGAAATGTCTATACTACCCAAAGCACTCTACAGCTTTATCAAAATACCAACTCCCTATCAAAATACCAACACCGTTTTTCACAGAACTAGAACAAACAATCCTAAAATTTTTATGGAACCACAAAAGTCTCCAAATAGTCAAAGCCATCTTGAAAAAGAAAAACAATACTGGATGTTTTACAGTTCTAAACTTCAAGTTATCTTACAAAGCTATAGTAATCAAAAAAGTATGGTACTGGAATAAAAATAGACACATTGATCAATGAAACAGAATAGAAAACCCAGAAATAAACCCACCGTTATATGGTCAATTAAAGAGGAATGAATATATGATGGGAAAATGACAATGTCTTCAAGAAACGCTGTGGGGAAAACTGGATAGCTATATGCAAAGAATGAAACTGGACCACTTTATTTCGCCATATACAAAAATAAACTAAAAAAAGATTAAAGGCCTAAATGTGAGATCTGAAACCATAAAAATCCTAGAAGAGAGCACAGGCAATAATATGTCTGACATCAGCCATAGCAGCATTTTTCTAGGTATGTCTCCTAAAGCAACAAATAAAAGCAAAAATAAACTATTGGGACTTAATTAAATAAAAAGCTTCTGCACAGCAAAGAAGACAATCAACAGAAGTAGAAGACAACCTACTGAGTGTAGGAGAAGGTATTTGCAAATGACATATCCAATAAAGGACTAGTATCAAAAATTTATAAAGAGTTTATACAACTTAATAGTCAAAAAAACAAATAATCCAATTAAAAAATGAGCAGAAGACATTAACATTTCTCCAAAGAAGACATCCAGATGGCCAACAGACTCGTGAAAAGATGCTCAACATCAATCATCATCAGGAAAATGCAAATCAAAACCATAATGAGATATCACTTCACTCTGTCAGAATGGCTAACATCAGAACCACAGGAAAAAACAAGTGTTGGCAAGGATATGGAGAAATAGGAACACTGATGCACTGTTGGTAGGAATGCAGACTGGTGCAGCCACTGTGGAAAACAGTATGCAGTTGAAAATAGAGCTACCCTACAATCCAGTAATCACACTACTGGGTGTTTACCCCCCAAAATACAAAAACACTAATTCAAAAGGATATATGCACCCCTATGTTCATTGCAACATTATTTACAATAGCCAAACTATGGAAGAAGTCCAAGTATCTATCAAATGATGAATAGATAAAGATTGAGCTATATTACTCAGCCATAAAGAAAAATGTAGTCTTGCCATTTGCAACAACGTAGCTGGATCTAGAGGGTATAAGACTAAGCGAAATAAGACAGTCAGAGAAAAAAATGTATTTTACTCATATGTGAGACTTAAGAAATATGCAAAAGAGAAAAAAGGGTGAGACAAATAAATTTTTAAGCATAGAGAACAAACTGAGTGTTACCAGAGATAAAATGGGTAGGAAGATGTGTGAAATAGATGATGGGGATTAAAACTACACTTATCATGATGAACACTGAATAATGTTTAGAATTGTTGAATCAACATATTGTATACTTGAAATCAATATAACACCGTATGTTAACTGTACTGGAGTTAAAATTAAAAAATCATAATAAAAAAGAGCATGGAGAAACTTAAAAAAATTAAATTGCTATTAATCCAAATTAGATTAAGTTGTTTATTGGAGTCTTGAGGGCAACTGCTAATAAAATGACTCAAAAATAATAATAAAATAGGGGCACTTGGGTGGCTCAGTGGTTAAAGCCTCTGCCTTCGGTTCGGGTCATGATCTCAGGGTCCTGGGATCGAGCCCCGCATCAGGCTCTCTGCTCAGCGGGGAGCCTGCTTCCCCCTCTCTCTCTCTGCCTGCCTCTCTGCCTACTTGTGATCTCTCTCTCTGTCAAATAAATAAATAAAATCTAAATAATAATAAAATAAATGACAAGTGAATAAAATGGTATAGTAAAAAAATCTATTTAAGATACAAAATAAAGGTAGTAGTGGAAGAATAAAGGAGCAAAGACATTAAAAAATATCAAAATGATAGACATAAATCCTACCTTAAAAGTAATTACATTAACTATAAATATATTAAATATTCTGATCAAAAGACAAAGGTTGGTGGAATGGTTCAAAAAACCTAATCGTGTGCTATATAAAGAGACACCCTCACAAAGATACAAATATGTTGAAAGTAAAATAATAGAAAACAGATACACCACAGAAACAGTAACTATTGGGAGCTGGAGTGGCTATACAAATATAATTTCAACAATATTCCCAGCTGAGCCAGGAAGGGAAATCATGATTATTCTTCTTTTGCTGCTTAACTCTATTTATTTAGAACTAATAATTATCTTTTCTTATTTGCTTAACTTTCCATGTGTTTATTAATGACTACCATCCAAAGATTTGAAACCTAAATCTTTCAAAATGTTCAAATGTGTCATATATTCCATCATTTCCTTCTTCCTAATGTAGTTTCTTACAGAGCCTCTGCCATGCTCCATTACGACGAGTTATCCTTTATGCCTGCATTTTTTTGTCCTGAGATCTCTCTTCATGAGCATCATGGCTATTAATTTCATCTCTCTGTTGGGTTGAAAATACTGTTTTGGGTTTATCAGTTCTTTCTTGGTTCTCTCATTGTAAGAATTCAGCTTTCAGTATCTTCTTGAGCAAAGGGAACATGGAAAATTTATTTCTTAGAGCTTGCCTGGCTAACATTTACTTATCCTACCCTAAATCTTGATTAAACTTTTTCTTGGTATAGAATTTTAGGTTGGAAGTAAGTTTTCTTCAGAATTTTGAAGGTGAACCCCAAATAGCTTTGAACTTCCTCTATTCCAATGAGAAGTATACAACAATTTTGATTTTTGATTCTTGTTATGTAACATGTTATTTTATTTCTAGAACAGCATTTCCAGTGTACCAAAATTTTGCATTGGTATGTCTTGGTATGAGTCTATTTTATCTATTTTATGGGGCACTCTCAGGGCTCTTTTCTTTCTCACTTTCCTAAGGATATAAAGTAAAGATTTAACTTGCATATGGAATTTAGTGATCAGCACAAAGTACACAGGAATAAAATACAATTAGCAATTAGTAAAAACTAAGCAGTTCTTAATCATTGATCTACAGGCAGCATAACATCAGTAATTCTTGGTTAACTCAAGAAAGAGAAGGAAGAGATGTTTGAAGTAAATGAGTGAATATTTTTTTTAACAACCCCAATTTAGTGACTAAGGCAATGAAACGGAATAGCGTAGTGATGTTTTTATGTGTAATGTTGGTAATTCTGGGTACTTGTAGGGAAAGGTTACCTCTGATCACAATATAGCAGACATTTTAGCTTTAATCAAATGTTCTAATGTGAGATGGTCTTTCAGAATCAGAATGCCTTTTATTTTTCTTATGTTTCCGACTTGGCCACTTTCACCTCAAACATATATAAATATATTTTTGTGAGGTATAAATCCTTTGTAAAATTGTGTTAAATCTAAATAAGATTGGAATAAAATTTAAGGAAATATATTCTATTATCAAAATTTAATTGCTTGACTTTTTCTTCTTTTTTTTTTTTCCTGAAACTGAAATCAGAGCATTCATCCTAAGGTATACTACTATGAATACATAGCACACTGTGACTTTTAGAGGCTATACTGTAAAAGTAAAAGGAGATGTTGGTGGAAGGGAAGGGGATATGTTTAGCTTGAGAATGTGGCAAATATTTTGTTTGAATGTTATTTTATTTGCTGCATTTTATGTCTTTATATCCTACTATATAAAGATAAATAAATAATGTGGGCAGGAAAATAATGTCAGCTTTTCTAAAGTACACTTTTCTCTTTTTCCAGTCTGTGAAGATTGATAGAGGACATTTAATAAAGAAGCTTTTTTTTTAATTTAAAAAAATATAATTGAGATATAATTGACATAACAAACAAGTTTTATTCTTTCTAATCTTGGCAGATGAGCCTGGTAGACACACTTATATTTAACTGTCCTATTCTCAAGTCACTTTAAAGATTTTATTTATTTATTGAGAGAGAGAGCAAGCATGAGCAGGGATCGGGGCAAAGAGAGGGGGAGAGAGAGTCTTAAGCAGGGTCCATGTTCAACGCCGAGCCCAATGTGGGGCTTCATCTCACAACCCTGAGATCATGTCCTGAGCCAAAATCAAGAGTTGGACACCTAACCCAGGTGCCCCTCAAGTTACTTTGTTAGGGTAAAAAATGTTAATTCCTAGAAACAGTAATACTTCAAGAACTTATTGAACTTCACCGGAGGGAGAATGCCTCTAAAGATATGGTTCATTGAGTCTATGCTCTCAACCATAGACACTGATCTAGAAATTAGATAAATGACATGGAGCAAAAAAAACTTTGAAGTGAGGGGCGCCTGGGTGGCTCAGTGGTTAAAGCCTGTGCCTTCAGCTCAGGTCATGATCTCAGGGTCCTGGGATCGAGCCCCGCATCGGGCTCTCTGCTCAGCGGAGAGCCTGCTTCCCACTCTCTCTCTCTGCCTGCCTCTCTGCCTACTTGTGATATCTCTCTCTCTCTGTCAAATAAATAAATAAAATCTTAAAAAAAAAAACTTTGAAGTGAGAAATGTAACATGTTTATAAATAACTTTCATTATCTTGATGTTATTAATGAAAGCCTAGTAAATTCCGAATTAGCCTTGTAAACTAGATTTACTCTTTGAAAAAATGATTTTTGGCTATAAGATTTAAGATGGTCATATTTCTGGACTCTGAAAAGATATTCTGAACTCTCTCTTATTACTATTTAAAAACGTTATTTTGTTAATTGCGTGATGAGTTGTTTGAAATAGGAAAAGCAAAACAAGGTGAAAAAAGTAAATAAAGTGGTAACTGCTACAGAAATTTGAGAAAAAGGCAGAAATTACCAAATATTTGGGAACTGCATTTTAACACTGTCCAACTCAAGGAACGGGTATGAGACTGGAAATCCAACTGAAAACCATTTACCTGAATCACTAGTGGTAACAGTGTGCTGTTTTGAATTGAGACAGTGCTCATCTTTTAAAATTCTGATGTAGTTTTATTAGTTATTCTCACATCTAAAAACGAAAAAGTCAAGTTGTTCTGATACTTTGAATATAGCGTTTAAACCCTGTATTCTCACCAAACGGTACATGTTCTTCCAAGAAGGATTCTTAAAGGTTTAAAGTTTTAATTCTACCAGAAGGCAATGCTCTGGTATTTTTCTTCCACTTAATCCCACTCCTCCATTACAAGGTAGTCTGCAATGACATGCTGAGTGACAAATAATATATAACTTAAATTAATGCATGAGCCTTTTATTTGTATTTTTTATTATTTTTGTTTTTTTATTTTAAATTCTATTAATATGTAGTATATTAGTTTCAGAGGTAGAGTTTACTTATTCATCAGTCTTATGCTCATTACATCACATGCCCTCCTTAATGTCCATCACCCAGTTTCCCCATCCCACACCCCCCCAGCACCCCTCATTTTATTTCCTATGGTTAAGACTATCTTATGGTTTGTCTCCCTCTCTGATTTCATCTTGTTTTATTTTCACCTCCCTTCCCCTATGATCCTCAGTTTTGTTTCTTAAATTCCACATATGAGTAAAATCATATGACAATTGTCTTTCTCTGATTGACTTATTTTGCTTGCATGTGATATCCTCTGGTTCCATCCATGTTGTTGCAAATGGCAAGATCTCATTTTTTTAATGGCTGAGTAGTATTCCATGTATATATACCACATCTTCTTTATCCATCCAGCTGTCGATGGACGTCTGGGCTCTTTCCATAGTATGGCTATTGTGGACATTGCTGCTACAAATATTGGAGTGCACATGCCCCTTTGGATCACTACATTTGTATCTTTCAGCTAAATACTTAGTAGTGCAATTGCTGGGTTGTAGGGTAGCTCTATTTTCAACTTTTTGAGGAACCTCCATACTGTTTTCCAGAGTGTCTGCACCAGCTTGCATTCTTACCAACAGTGTAAGAGGATTTCCCTTTCTCCGCATCCTTGCCAACATATTGTTTCCTGACTTGACAATTTTAGCAATTCTGACTGGTGTGGTGTGGTATCTCATTGTGGTTTTGATTTGAATTATCCTGATGTTGAGTGATGTTGAGAACTTTTTCATGTGTCTGTTGGTCACTTGTATGTCTTCTTTGGAGAAATGTCTGTTCATATCTTCTGCCCAGTTCTTGATTACATTCTTTGTTTTTTGGATGTTGAGTTTGGTAAGTTCTTTATATATTTTGGATACTAGCCCTTTATCCGATAAGATGTTTGCAAATATCTTCTCCCATTTTCTCAGTTGTCTTTTGCTTTTGTCAACTGTTTCCTTTGCTGTGCAAAAGCTTTTTGTTTTGATGAAGTCTCAATAGTTCATTTTTACTTTTGTTTCCTTGCCTTTGGAGACATGGCTAGCAAGAAGTTGCTGTAGCTGAGGTCACAGAGGTTGTTGCCTGTGTTCTCTAGGATTTTGATGAATTCCTGTCTCACATTTAGGTCTTTCATCCATTTTGAGTCTATATCTGTATATGGTGTAAGAAAATGGTTCAGTTTCATTTTCCTGCATGTGGCTGTCCAATTTTCCCAGCATGATTTGTTGAAGAGACTCTTTTTTCCATTGGACATTCTTTCCTGCTTTGTCAAAGATTAGTTGACCATAGAGTTGAGGGTCCATTTCTGGGTTCTCTATTCTGTTCTATTGATCTATGTGTCTTTTTTTGGTGCCAGTACCATACTGTCTTGGTGATTACAGCTTTGTAATAGAGCTTGAAGTCCAGCATTGTGATGCCACCAGCTTTGGTTTTCTTTTTCAACATTCCTCTGGCGATTCGGGGCCTTTTCTTTTTCCATACAAATTTTAGGATTATTTGTTCCATTTCTGTGAAAAAAGTTGATGGTATTTTGATAGGGATTGCATTAAATGTGCAGATTGCTCTAGGTATAGACATTTTTGCAGTATTCTTCCAATCCATGAGCATGGAGTGTTTTTCCATTTCTTTGTGCCTTCCTCAATTTCTTTTATGAGTGTTCTATGGTTTTCTGAGTACAGATCCTTTGCCTCTTTGGTTAGGTTTATTCCTAGGTATCTTATGGTTTTGGGTGCAATCGTAAGTGGGATCAACTCCTTAATTTCTCTTTCTTTTGTCTCATTGTTAGTGTATAGAAGTGCAACTGATTTCTGTGCATTGATTTTATATCCTGCCACTTTGCAGAATTCCTGTATGAATTCTAGCAATTTTGGGGTGGAGTGTTTTGGGTTTTACTCAGAGTATCATGTGCGTGAGCCTTTTTTTTTTTTTAAATGTGGAATTATCATTGATATTCTTGGTTACTGCTCCTCCTTTTTTTGTTAAGATTTTATTTATTTATTTGACAGAGAGGGGAGAGATCACAAGTAGGTAGAGAGGCAGGGGAAAGCAGGCCTTCCGCTGAGCAGAGAGCCCGATGCGGGGCTTGACCCCAGGACCCTGAGACTATGACCTGAGCTGAAGACAGAGGGTTTAAACCACTGAGCCACCCAGGCGCCCCTGCATGAGCCTTTTTAATGCTGACCTCTAACTCACAGAAGCATACTCTCATACAAGAGGATTATACTACCAGACTTCAAACAAGCACCAGAATCACTCTTTCATGGTGACTGTATTAACGTATATAAGTGGTTTGAATGCCCACATGCTTGTGAAGGTCACATTCGGAAGATCATGTGATCTTCCAGACTTTTTCAAAATACATAATTCCTTCCATGTAGTATTTACCATACAAGTAATTCTCATCATGGCAAATCAGCCAAAGTCTTCCACAAAAGTCTTCCCTTTACGTATTCGAAGCAAAGAGAGTGGAATGAGAGAGTACTCAAACTTAAACGTTGTTCTCACATTGTGTATAGTTTTCTAAACTTTACTATGAAAATCTTCAAACCTATAGAAAAATTTAAAGAACAGCATATTTATATTTAAGATGTCTTATAATTATATTTTTGATATTTTTTTAAAGATTTTATTTATTTATTTATTTGACAGAAAGAGAGAGAGCAAGAGAGGGAATACAAGCAGGGGGAGCGGGAGAGGGAAGAGCAGACTTCCCTCTTAGCAGGGGGCCTGATGCAGGACTTGATCTTGGGACCCTGGGATCATTACCTGAGCCGGAGGCAGATGCTTAACAACTGAGCCACCCAGGTGCCCCTGATACTCTTTTAATCCAACATTTATAGTATGTTATATATTCAAGTATTTGAGTGCTTGGTTAATCCTCCATTATTAATTTTACATTTTATTGCTTTATAATAAAAATAAGATTTTTAAGATTTTATTTATTTATTTGACAGAGAGAGATTACAAGTAGGCAGAGAGGCAGGCAGAGAGAGAGGGGGAAGCAGGTTTCCTGCAGAGCAGAGAGCCCAATGCGGGGCTTGATCCCAATAACTTGAGATCATGACCTGAGCTGAAGGTAGAGGCTTTAACCCACTGAGCCACCCAGGCACCCCTAAATATAAGTCTATATGATTTTCACTTTTTAAAATTATTGGTGTTTTCTCTGGTCTAATTTATGATCAACTTGTACAGAGTGCTCTAGATTCTTTTTTTTTTATTTTAAGATTTTATTTATTCATTTGAAAAAGAGAGAAAGCACAAGCAGGGGAAGTGGTAGGCAGAGGGAGAAGCAGGCTTCCCGCTGAGCATGGAGCCCGATGCAGGACTCAGTGGCAGAACCCTGGGATCATGACCTGAGCTGAAGGCAGACACTTAACCAACTGAGGCACCCAGGCATCCCCAGAGTGCTCTAGACTCTTGAAAGACAATTTATCCTCTATTCATGGGGTACCAAGTTAAAGATACTTATATCTAAAAATTAGGCCTTAAAAATTATGCTGTTGAGATACTATATAAACTTACTAATGTTTTACCAACTTAACATATCAAACACTAATAGAATTGTTAGTATCCATTACTTTTATAATTTTGTTGTATACATTTTGATATGTTATATACATAATCACTTATCTCTGTTATAAAGTTACCTTTATAAAAACAAAATAATCATCATCTTTGTCCTGTTCAGTGTTCTTTCCTTGCCTTGGGTTCTACTCTGACCATCATCAATAATACATGTGTACTTTTCTCCTTTTGTCCTTTTTTTTTTTAACTTTGAAATTGTTTATCTTAAAATATTATTTTGTTTGACAATGTCTTTTTGTAAAGAACACATAACTGACTTTGTATTTTGACATAGTCTGAGAATATTTATGTACTTTAATTGAAAATTTTGACCCTTTGATTGTTATTGTCATCAATAGCTGACATCTTCATGCATTTTAACATGTGTCATTTTTGTTTTTATGCTTCTTTGATAATTCTCTTGATTTCTAGTTTTGCTGTAAGAAAACTGAAATTTAACTACTTATTCTAGTGTGGTGATAGTATCTGTTTTTATCATTCTACTAAAGATTACCATCATACTACATAAATAAATCCATGTTTCTTTAATGATTAATGTACCAAATAAAATAAAACAAAATATGTAATACAAAAGAATTAGTACCCCCTCCACCCAACAACCAAATTACCATTAAATATTTTTATACTGTGTCTTTTTAAAGAGATCTTTGCCTAAGAGATCTTTGTTCTAAGGCCTTCCATACCTGAGACTTATTTCTGCTGCTTTCAAACATAAATGACAAATTTGATTTTGGTTGAAATTCTTGAGTCTCAATCTTGTATTTCCTCATAACTATAGATGTTGCTCTCTTTTCTTTTATTATTATGAAATGCTATTTCATTTGTTACAATGGCAACAAGTTCAATTCTTATTCTAGGATAGGAACTCTGTTTTGTTGTTGTTTTCCCTAATGCCTTTAGGATCTTTTCTTTTGCTTGTAATTCCCTACAGTCATGGGGGTATATTTAAATAGTAGTGATGTCTTTTCATTAGTTTTGACACTTACAGATAAGGCTGTTCCATCTATATAGACCAGTCTTTCCTCAGTTCAGTCTAAAGTTTCACTTCGCTTTAATTTGTCAACTCTGTGTTCTCTGCATTCTTTTCTATGATCTTTTCTTTCAAAATTTCATTTTGTTCTTTTCTTATTATAATAGAATTATCCAAGTGTATCATCCTAATTGCCAAAATATTTTTCTATATCTGTAATTTATTACTAATGACAGTGTTTTTACTTCTGTAGATGACTTTTCTTTTTGTTTCTTCCTGATCTTTTTTTCCATAATTCACTTCATCTGGTTTTTAGCCAACTCCCTGTCATCCAAGTCTGTTATCTCATCTTTTAGTTCTTGATTCATAGAATCTGAATTTTTCTGGATTTGGAGGGATACAGAGAAAAGCTCTCTAAAATTCTTCATTGTAAATGTTCTTTGAAACTGTGGTATCTATTCATATCATAAAAGCGAAATACTTGAATTTGACATTGCAGCATATTTTCATAGGCTTCATATTGGTTTTTTTCCTATATGTTTATGCATTAGGAAACAAATCTATCTAGTTCAGTCTTTCCCCATTGCCTCCTTGGTTGTTAGATACTAGGTTGGAGGGATGGTTGATGTGTATTGTTTGTGCACAGTTTTCTGGATATTTAAAACTGGAAGCAACCCAGATATTCTTCAGCAGGTTTATGGTAGAACAAACCAATATACCCATACCATGGAATACTATTCAGCAATAATAAGGAGAAAACTCTTGATACACACAACATCCTGGAATAATATCTCCTGAGAACTATGCTGAGTGAAAAAAAGCCAATGATGAAAGGTTATATACGATATGATTTCATTCACATAACATTCTTGAAATGACAAAATTATAAAATGGCAAACAGTTTGGTGGTTACTAGGGTTCAAGGAAGAGCAGGGAGTGATTGGAGGATAAGGGCAGTTATACAGGGCAGAAGAGAGGGATCTTGTAGTGATGGGAATGTTCTCTGTCTGACTTATCAATGTTAATATTCTGATTGTGATACTGTACTATCCTGTACTATATTGTACCAGTACCATGTTGCCACTGGGGGATATGATGGGTAAAGTGTACCTTGGATCTCTATATCATTAGTTACAACTGCATGCCAGTCTGCAATTATGTCAAAGCAAAAGGTTTAATTTTACTTTTTTATTTTTAAAGATTTTATTTATTTTAGAGATAGAAAGATGGAGAGAAAGCATGAGTGGGGGAAGGAGCAGAGGGAGAGAGGCAAGCAGACCCCACGCTGACAGCGGAGCCTGACATGGAGCTCGATGTCAGGACCCTGGGATAATGACCTAAGCCGAAACTGAGAGTTAGATGCTTAACTGGCTGAGCCTCCCATGTGCCCCCAAAAGGTTTAATTTTAAAAGGATTTTATATAAAAAGAATATCTAGACATTTACCAAGAAACCACAAGTGACAAAGTGAAAAGATTATTTGATAGGGATGGGGACAGAGCACAGAAAAGGAAGTGAACCTTCCAAAAATAAATACCCATAAGCAATATTCATGCTTACACTAAATATACATAAAGTACAGTCAAGTACTTGCTCAGGTGAAATGAGTTCACTTGGGTTCTCTGGCTTTTTCTCAGGAAAAAGATTTTATCCTGAGAGAGGGAAGGAGAAAAAGTAAATCTCAAATTGATAAGCACTCTTTCTCCAAGGCATGGATTACTTACCTCAATATGAGATCTTTGGAATAAGACCCCGTCTGAATCTCCTAGGATTTAATTTGACTCCAATGCCATCTGATTGGCTCAGAGGTCATTTATTTTGCAGTTCTAAACATACAGACTGAAATTTGCTATGATTTGGGAACCTTGCCTCTTTCACCTCTTAGTTGGTCGGTGCTAAACAACTGTAACAAAGCAGAATTTTCTGCAATTATTCATATAGCTTAA
The DNA here is from genome assembly GCA_028533885.1 of Nasua narica. Lineage (NCBI taxonomy): Eukaryota > Metazoa > Chordata > Mammalia > Carnivora > Procyonidae > Nasua > Nasua narica. The sequence goes on along the minus strand of CM052809.1, from coordinate 59,634,180 downwards.
TGGACAAATCGATGGCTTTTTCTCCTCTGGCCTCTGCTGCTGTCTCTCTACATTTCACAGTATTTAATGCTCGCTCTGTCACTAAATTGCTACCATCCTAATATGATAGTTCTAATATGATAATAATGGCTAATCCTCACTGAGTACTTAGTACATGCCAGACACATGCCAGGCACTATTTAAACACTTTACATTTAAACTCACTTAATCTTAACTAACGGTCCTGTGGTTGGCTTTTGTTATTATCACCATTTTACAGATGAGGCACAGGGAGGTGATTTAATTTATCCTAGGTGACACCTGCGCTTCAAACAGTGAAGCCAAGAAATAAATCCAAGTGATTTTCACTCCAGAGCTCATACTCTTAACTACTGTGCTTTACTGCCTTCCATGAAACTGTACTATATAGAAAATATAAGAAAGTCCTCTAAAAATTGTGTGATACAAACATAACGTGTGACAGATTCGGACTAGTTAGATCTTACATGTTGGTGCAGCTGGATGACTGAATTTTGGCTACTGATATGTGAGCAGCAGTGATACACATCAGTTTCAGGGTTGATCCATAAAACCTCCCATGACTTTCCATTTCCTTTTTCCATCCTTTGAGCAGTATAGACTTTAAGGACTTGGAGGAATCTGAATCCCTTCCCTGCTGCTAATAGGAGAGTTGCCTAAGCAGGAATCCATGTTGGCCTCTTGCTTGAGTGAGAGAAAAACTTTCATTGTTTCAAAGTACTTAAATTTGGCATTGTTTATTGTTAGCTCATCTTGAGTAAATACAGGGTGTTGGTAGTATTTCTATCCATGTTCTCTTCTTTCACTGTTTTTCTTTTCTCACCCCAAACCAAGCCCTTAACCCCTGAAGTTTTTGTTCTCAGCCCTCTAATCTTTTTTCTTTTTAACTCACTCACCTGCTCAGCAGTTTTGTGCTTCACTGATTAGTTCCGTATAAATATGGAACTTGGAAATAGTTCCAAGTTTCTTACTTTTCCCATTCCTGTCTTTTATAGAGCAACAATACTTTCCTGTCTTTTGGTCAGTCACCTCTAGGTAGATGCTCTCCTTCCAGTCCTTCAGACTAGTCATGGCCAAAACCTACCTTGCCTTCTTCACTAATCTAGATACTGCCACCCTGCTTCTGTGCGCCCAGATGGGAAACAGCGTCTTGAATTTATCTTTGACTTTCTCTGTCCTCTTTGTCTCTCCTCACACTTCAAGCAGTTGTCCCAGTATTCTCCCTGTTTCCTAGTCTTTCTTTTCCATGTTCTGTCACCGGTTTTTTCTAGATTGCCTCTTCTGAACTTGGTACTGTCCTCCTAATTGGAATTTGGACTCAGATCTGTTTGAGTCCAGTCTTTCTCTTTCCCCTGTAATCAGGGATTTAATCAAATCATGCTCAAGTCACCAATGGCTATTAACTGCAGTAATAATTTTAATCATCACAATTTAATATTCAGTCATCAAAACAATGATAACACAAATAATTTTTAGTTTTATCACATTTTCCTACTTCATGTTCTAACTAAATAGTACATTTTGAATCTAAACAGTCCCAGGCTTTTCAACTACATGTCAGGATCTTGCTGTTTCTACCCTCACTTCTTGGTTTATCAAAACTGTGCTCTTTTGTCAAGATCTATCTTAAATGCCACTTCATTCGTGAAGCCTTTTTAATTTTTTTTTTTTTAAGATTTTTTTATTTATTTATTTGGCAGAGAGAGATCACAAGTAGGCAGAGAGGCAGGCAGAGAGAGAAGGGGAAGTGGGCTCCCCGTGGAGCAGAGAGCCCGATGCGGGGCTTGATCCCAGGACCCTGAGATCATGACCTGAGCCGAAGGCAGAGGCTTTAACCCACTGAGCCACCCAGGCGCCCCAAGCCTTTTTAATTTGAGAGACACTTTTTATTATGAAAAAATTAAATGGACAAAAAACGGACAAAGTAATGTAATGAACCTTCATGTACCCATTATACAGCTTCAGTAGTTATTAACTTATGCCCAGTCTAGTTTTATCTGTACCCCTACCTACCTACTACCCTCCCTTTTATCAGGCATCAAGCTACATATAATCACTCCCTCCTCATTTTGTAGCACTAACATTGCTGTGAGCATTTTATAACTATTGGGATATATTTTATGCCTTCTCCTAGATTTAAAGTCCCTTGAAGGTAAAATGTGTGCGTTGCTGCCCTTCAGCACCTATCCAGCACAACCCGGTGCTCTAAGTCTAACAGGAAAAACAATAAGAATTTTTAATTTGAATTGAAATACCTAATGTTATTTGAAAATGAGTTATTTTCTCCGGAGTTAATAATTGTATCTTTTGACAAAATTATTTCTGTACAAAGCCAACTTGAGTACCAATCTTATTTTTGTATTTTCCGAGAAGGAGATCCATGTGCTTCTTTAGTAATCCAATGGCCTATTTAGATTATCTCAATAATCACTCAATTCTATGCTGAACCTTAGCTCAGGGTGACATTGGATAAATCATTTGGAATTAGCATAGTGAATATATTCTCTTTGCCTGTTTCCTTATTAGCAAATTGCATCTTCCCATTCTAGCTCACAAGAGAATTACAAGATTAAATAGGGTAGTCACCTATTTATTATACAAGTTATGAACCATTCAGAATTTCTTTTTTGTCCTTTCTAGATCTGTTGTCCAATTTTGTGTTTTTATTATTCATTAGTTCTCCCTTTAAAGGATGATGCAAAGGGAGAAAGAAGATGTTAGGCTTAAATTATTTAGCAGTGGGGTCAGTAAAAAATTTGGCAGGGTGGAAAATTAAAGCCATTAACTAAAATGAAGATCATCTGCCCTTCATTAACATGAATGACAAAGAATCATCTGTTAAGCATTTTGAATTCCTTAGAGAAAGTCTCTATTTATGTTTGTTTATCTGTGTGTCTTTTTGTCATGGACGTTCTTAATTTCCTCAATTCTGATATTGCATTGATTCAAGAATTTCATCATGCCTTAAGAACATATATAGAATTGAAACATGAACTTCACAAAATCATTTACTCTATTGCCACAATAATTTCTAATGTTGAGAATGAGATTGTGGGTTGTATTTAGTTTCTGTTATGTTTATGCACACTTTGGACTGAAATACTAAATCCAACATTAAGCCAAAAAATCCCATTTTTGGGAATTGACGATGGGATTTTGGGACAGATGATGCAAAAGGCTCTATCTGAACAGTTAGACTATTTCGCAAGGTTGATGTGTGGGAACACAGTGAGGTGACAAGTGAGTTGTGTAGGTGACAAGTGAGCCTGGGAGTTACCCAGCCTGTTATTTCAGAACGTGTTTGTAGTTTTTTATGTATTGTATGTATAGTTACTCTGATTGAATTATGCCATATTGGGGAAGTAGGGATAATTATATACTTTAGTGGTATTAATTTGGAGATTTGCAAAAATCTAAGGATGCATATTTATAAAGGCCGGGGTGTTTTATCATTAACCAAGGGATGTAGAGGACCTGGAGAAGTCGTCTGGTCCTCTTTACTTATATTGGGTAGTGCCCTAAAATTGTGCAGAGAAGCCTCGGGGCCATACTGAGATGTGTTGAGTGACCCTATCTGCCATAGCCGTCCCTCCGTCAGCCAGATCAGTTCGGCAGTCATTGGTCTAAATGAAATGTTGTACATGGTTGCTTCTTTTTTATTTTTAAATTTAAGTACTCACAATTAAAAAGTGTTTGAAAACCATTGATCAGACTTATCACCCCTTCCCTGCCCCACTCACTTCTACATAAGATTTTACTTGCACCCAAAGAATCTCTGACATATCAGTTAGGATCCCATTTTTAAAGTCCAGTTATACATCATGTGATTATTAGTCCATGCTTGAGTTAGACACTCTTTTGAAATCTTCATTCCAAATTTTTTTAGTTATCACATCTTTACATTAGGTAAATTACTGAGTTCTTTCCTTAAGAATTCGTTTTTAAGTATAACCTTCCTCCACCCCTTACCTCTTAATCTCTAGTTGTTCTTTACTGCTTACCAAATTCTGAGCAATCTCTGTATCCTGGCATTTGTAGTTCTCGGTCACGGGACACCAGAGCTGTCTCCTGCTGCACATGTCCGTGTGCCTGGGCATACGGTAGAGCTGGCGGGCCAGGGCGAGGTCTCACACATGCTGGGCTGAATTCAGTCTCATAGCAACAACATCAAGCAACCAGGTCTCTGCTGGTTTTGGTTGTGCTTCTCATTGTTAGGCCCAAGCAACTAATTTTTTTTTTTTTTTTAAACACTGAGGAAGAAAATTGTTTATTTTTCTTCTCTCTCTAAATAGAAACTGCTTCTTAAGCTTTATGGCAAGTGAACATGCGTTTTTCTTAGTTCTGTGTTTCTTCTGTCTTTCAAGAAATAGCATATTTCCTTCCCATTGAAGAAATATTTTTCAGGACACACAAGCAATATATTTAACGTTAAGTCTGAGGCATGGTTATAAGGTTAATAAATGCTTAATGAAACCACCAGTTTGTTTACTTTCTGAAATCACATAGGAAAAGAAGAATATAACTTTTTTTATGTGTGTAAATTTAGTACTTCTGAAGATGCCAAATAAAAGATTGAAATCCTTCATTTATGACCCAGACAAATAAAATAAGGTAATAAAATGCAGAGCTCTATCACAGTTATTTATTAAGTATTTCATTTTATTTTAGGAATATTTTAGAGGAGGCATTCTTCACATTTAAAACCAAGAAATTTTAAATCAACAGTTTAAAAACAGTGTGGTACATTTTATTTAATATTGACTACCACTATGGAAGCAATTAGACTTGTTTTCTGTTTGCTTCTATTCCTGGAAGATTTCTAATATAGTCTCAGTGACCAATTTTCTAGACATCAGTTGCAGCTTATCAGTTTGGTTCCATTCAGTAATCATTAGGGCATTTGGATGCATTAAATAGAAATATGATACATGACGGATTTTGATAATGTATATAATTTGCCTTAAATACTTTGTGGTGATTGCCTTGTGACTATTCATATGTATATCTATATTTATATATGTTTTATACAAATACATATATACATATTTTTAGAAACTACATTATAGATAGACTGAATGTTGTATGTCTGCAATTGTACAATATGCTTTTCTTTTTTCTTAAATGGCTCTTTGCAGTTTATTATCTGAATCAGCTCTACTAATCACAGTTAAAGTTAAAAACTGCCATCGCTTTTACATTGTTTGTACAGATTAGATTGGAGGAAGTGGCAGAAGGGAGGGAGGTGCGGAGGTTTTGGAAGCGCAGAGAATAGTGAGGAAGTTCAGGGGCTGGGTCCAGTAGTTTCTTTACATCCTAATCCATGCAATTCTCCTTAGCTTTGTATTTATAATTATTTCAGGTTATGTAAATATTTTCATTTGTGCAACATAGCAACTTGTCTTTCCCATGTTCACCTTCTCATATGAATGTGTTGAAATTAAATATATATGTAAATAATTTGCTGCTTTCACTCAGAGTCCCTGTTCCTTAGAAACCATTGCTTGTTTACTGATTCCATTGCTTCTTGCTGCCTGTGGCATGCCTCTCCCAGTTGAGTAGTCACAGGGGCTCCTTATTGTGCCTCAGTTTCAGCTGCCCTGAGGGATTATCGAGTTTTCCAATCTTTAGTTTCTGTCATACTATCCCAAACATAACCTCAAATTTAGTGACTCTCCATTCCGGACTTTTCACATAGGTGATAACAGACAAATAGAATACATTCTATACAACATGCCCTCCACCACAGAGCTAAAGGTGTATGACGGAAGAAAAGACAGTAGACATGTTTTATTTCAACATTAACAAACTTAAATGCTGCACTGTTTGTCACAAAATAGAAACATTTTATTTATGTTCTTTCATTCATTTTATTTATTCTTTAGTACAACCGTATGAGGAAGGTATTCCTCTTATTCCCATTTTACACATGAAGAAACCGAAGCTTAGGTTTATCATTTTCTCAAAGGCACACAGATAAGAGAAGCTAGGAATCTCCCTAGTTCTATCAACCTCCAACCTTCAGAGTTTAAGCTTTTAAGCAGTGCATGGTATTTATCCGGTCCTTGAGGTACTCAAAATCTAATTAAGAGATAAAGAAACAAAAAATGAGAGAACATGGAACAATTAGTAAGCAATTATATCCCATTACATAAAACTGTTACATGATAATAACTAGCTTTCTAGTTTATAATCCAGGCCATTATGTTAAAAAATTATATACATATTGGGGAAGTAGAGCCCATCTAACTATACTTTTAAGAGAAGAAGAATTGCAGCCTCAAAAACTGGGTTTGCTCTATTATTGAAAAGCTGAAAGTTACCTAAAGATCATTTTTAAATGTTATTCATGAGTTTACTCCCCTTTGTCCGATGATCCTTTTTTTTTTTAAGATTTTATTTATTTATTTGTCAGAGAGAGAGAGAGCGCGCACAAGCGGCCGGGGAGGGGCAGCAGACAGGGAGAAGCAGGCTGCCCACTGAACAGGGAGCCTGATGATGGACTCCATCCCACCACCCTGGGATATGACCTGAGTGGAAGGCAGACACCCAACCGACTGAACCACCCAGGTGTCCCAGTGATTCTTCTTTTTCTCCCACAGGAGATTGTCTTTCTCACCCTAGCCTTACCACTCTAGGGACCACCCATCACTCAGACCTCAGCACTTGATCTCTTTCAGTTCTGCAGATGGCGCATCCATTCAGCACTCTCACTGTGCAGGTGATCTCACTGTGTTAGATTCAGTGTGACTATCTTCAAGAGGGAACAAGAGTTCTTTCTTAAATCAGATATTGAAGTTACTATTCTCTCTGGTATTCTTGGTTTTTCTTCTCTTTCTTTTTCATCTTAAACTAACCCTTGATAAATACTGCTTCATTGAACTTTGCTATTCTATATCACAGTGAAGGTTTATCTGGAGAAAATCTGAACCTAATGCAAGATTCCATACCCTATTGCAGATCTGGAATAGTCCACTTTCCCTGATTCCATTCAGCCAGTTCCTGAACTTGGAATGCCTTTCCTTGACTATTCTTCGGGCTGTCACCTCAGACTGCTGCTAGAAGGCCATTAGTGCTCTTTGTCATCTATTTTTCTTGAGTCTGTCAGCATAGTTTTCCTATGTACTCCTGTATCATTTGCCTAGTTTCCTTTTAAGTCAATTGATAAAGAACCTTGTCTCATTTTACTTATGTTCAGAATTTTGTACTGTGTTACAGATACTTATATCTGCTTCTAGCTAATGAGACTCTCCAGGGGAAATTACAATCTTCAGAGAGAAATGCTTCTTCTAAATTCCGGTATCAGTTTTATAGTTTTGTGTTAAGTTTAACTACTAGAGGGAAAAGGATAGAGATATTTTGAACCAATGATCCCATTTTTACAAGAGATTTATTTTAGAATTTCCTGGGTTGACAAAGTTACTTAAATAAAGTTAAGAATTTACGACTAGATACCAAGTGTCCTGCTTTTCTTTTGCTTTAAGGCAAATATCCCTAACACTGGATTCATTGTGATATCACATCTGTGGAATAAGACTTTATTGTACATACTGAACATAAAGTAGTGCCTATGATTGAAACAGGCTTTTTTTTTTTTTATCTCAAACTGTAAAATTTGTGGGAAAAACAATGGGAAAAAACATTTATAGGTGTTAGAGTCAAGCTTTGCAACCGTATGTGTATGTGTGTGTGTATATATATATATATTGGCTCAAAATTACTATTCTAAGAAAGACCAATTAAAGTAAGATACAATCAAAAGTGAAAAGATAGTAGTACATCCCTTTTAAGTGAAAAAAGATCCCTAGTCCAACTAGGGAGTGCTGACTTTAGAAAAATTGGTAGTTTGACACTGTGAAAGAAATAAAATTGTCATGAACAAAGGTGAAAAGGGATTGTATTTGTCAAGAAGGGACTCCTACTGGATGAACTGTCTGAGGGCTGTGGCATGTCACATCTTGTCTTGGAGAGTTAATGACTGGTAATGTTGAAGGAATAGGTCTTTTGTCAGATCTTTACGGCAGTCCTAGTTACAACTGCCTTAAGATGTAATGACTGGTTCAGATAAGGGGCCAAAATACTTCAGGTGAAACATGACTCAATCCGATCACGTTTTCCCTGATTAGGAGAGGGAAGCCAAGGCAGTTTTACCTAGAAAGCACCGAGGGTAAGCCCTAGGGCAAGAACACAGAAACTGCTTTTGGTCCTTAGGAAATGAGGGCTGAAGAGTTTGCTTGGCCTCCAGTTCTGTGCTTGTAGTAGACCATACTTTACTCAGTCTCACTCTGCTACAGAATATACTCCTTTTACTTAAGCGTTCTGGAAGAGTGAGAATTAAAAATTAAAACTGGTAAGTTAAATGAAGCTGGATAAAAAATATTACTGCTCCTTAGAAGAAAGGACAAGATCCTACACAGGTAAGGCACCTGAAGAATATCAGGAAAAGGGGAAATTGTCCCTTTCTAAGGGTGCTGGAGGTCAAATTCATGCCTGGGTATAATGAAGGAGCATTGGTTCATTGGTTTTTTTCAACTATTACTACATCCCAGATATTAATGAGTTTGTAGAACTCATCTACTAATCTTAACCGAAGGAGGGCACAGAATGACTCCTGATGAGGAAAAACACCAAATGATACCATTAGGATGGGAAGTAAATAATCTTCTAAACTGCACCTTAATAGTTAGTTTTAAAAATATTTTCTTATGGTTTAAAAAAAAAATTGAAGAAGTTTAAAATGGAGTAGTGCCTACTTCACTATCCAGCACATGATAGGTGATCAGCAAATGTTAGTGTCCTCTTATTCCCGTATTCAAAAAGAATTAGTATTTCATTCCAATTGTAGAGTATGTCAATTATAGAAATTTGGACAATTTTAAAGACCATCAAGGAGAGAAAAATCACCTTATAATCCAGTTATTCAAAGGTAAACACTTAAGATATTGCTTATTCATTTTCTTACCAACCTTTTTTTAAAATTTATTTATTTGACAGAGAGAGAGATCACAAGTAGGCTGAGAGGCAGACAGAGAGAAAGGGGGAAGCAAAGCAGGCTCCCTGCTGAGCAGAGAGCCAGATGTGGGGCTCGATCCCAGGACCCTGAGATCATGACCTGAGCCAAAGGCAGAGGCTTTAACCCACTGAGCCACCCAGGTGCCCCACTTACCAACATTTTAAATACTTCACACACACACAGAAATCTTTGAGTGAACTTCTTTTTATGATTCCTCTAATAGTTAGATTTCAGGGCTAACAGTGATCCATTAGAGAAATATAGATCTACTAGTGAATTATTTCAACAGCTAGATTCATCAGACCCTGTATAAGTGAAGGATATTGTAACAGAATTGATAAGAGCTGTAAAAATTAGGTTCTACCACTGGCAAAGGGAGACTATCTCCTATTAAGCAAACTGTTTCACAAATAACAACAATATGTATGGAGAAAATATCAAAAACAGTTATTTGAAGGCATGGGAATATGACTAAAAGCAGTAAAAAATTGGAAGGGAATAGAAACGTTAGTAGACAGAGTTAATGACATTAAGTTACCTGTTTCTGTGGGGTTTTTTTGGCCAGTTGGTGTCATGCTGGATGACTAAAAATTAGACAGACACCTACCATCTTACTGCTTTAAAGAACTAATACTCAGTTAACCTAAAATTTGTGAATAAGTCAGTACAGAGGAACAAAAAAAGCTGATGGGACAAACAGAAAGCAAGTAATAAGGTCATAAAATTAAACACCACCAGAATACTAGTTACATTAAATATAAATTGATTAAAAACTCCAGAAAGGCAACAAACAAAAAACCCAAAAAGCTCTTTGAAAGGATTAACAAAAGTGATAAACATCTAAGTAGACTCATCAAGAGAAAATAAAGAGAAAACACAAGTTATCTGTGTCAAGAATAAAAGGTATATCACTACAGATTTTAAAGACAGTAAATGTATAGTATGGAAATAGATGAATATCATTTTGCCGACAAATATAACAATTTAGATGCCGTAGGCAAATTCTTTAACATACAACTTCCGCTAATGACAAAAAGTGAAAAAGAAAATCTGAATAGCCCTTCAATTGAAGAAATTGAATTTTTTAATGAAAAACCCTCCTACAAAGAAAGCTCTAGGCTTAGATGATTTCATTGGTGAATCCTATCAAATGTTTAAAGAAGAAATAACACCTGTCATATATAAACTCTTAGGAAAGGTAGCATGAGGGACCACTTCCAAATAAAATAAATGGTAGCTATTTAAAAGAACTGCAATATAATTTTAAACAGAGAAAACATTAAACATTTGAACCTATAATAGTAAAAAAAGTATCTTAGTACATTTGAGCTGCTATAACAAATTACCACAGACTGAGTGACTTATAAATAACTGAAATTTCTTACAGTTCTAGAGGCTAGGGAGTCTAACATCAAGACACCAAGATGGTTGCATTCCAGTGAAGAGAATCTGAATCAGGGCCAGTACCTTCTCACTGTGCCCTCACAAGGTAGAAGGGGCAAGCAAGGGATCACTGTGGCATCTTTTATAAGAACACCAGCTTCCTTCCTGAGGACTCCACCCTCATGACCTCGGCACCTCCCCAATACCCTAGCTCCTAATTTGAGGGAGGGGTTAGGATTTCAATATAGGAATTTGTGGAGGAAACAAACATTCAGACCATAGCAGTATCATTTCTAGTTTATAAATAAACAGCAGGAACAGGTGTAAGGAGAGTTCACCACATAGTTTAATAGTTTGTGTTTTCCCTTTGGATCTTAAAAGACAGATTTATTATTTTTTATTTCATAAGTTGAATAAGTAATAAATGTACATAGAAAAGAAAAACAAGCAGCACCTGGGTGGCTCTGTCGGTTAAGCGTCTGACCCTTGATTTCAGGTCAGGTCATGATCTCAGGGTCATGAGATCCAGCCCTGCGCCAGGCTCTGTCTGGGCATGGAGTCTGCTTAAGATTCTCTCTCTCCCTCTCCTGTTGCCCCTCCCCCCATTAACATGCTTTCTCTCTAAGTAAAGAAAGAAAAGAAAAGAAAAACAAAGTTATAAGAATGTAGACAGTGGAAGGGAAAATCTCCTTTCCCTTCACCTGTCATCCTCCAGTCTCCATTTCCTTTCCCCAGAGGCAACCAGTTTTTTAATTTCTTCTTAGTTTTTATGATGATACCTGCTGTATACATAAGTTTATATGTATGTCTTAATATATATTCCTATCCTTTTAAGAAACTTTTTAAAAATATAAAACAGTTGAAAAATTTTTAAATATTTTGTTAAAATAATCATTGACCACTTTATTTTCTCTCTGTGTTCTCTGCTATACTTCTCAGTACAGGTGGCATTGGATAGTCCTGGATACTTTGGGAATTTGGCAAGGGGACAGTTGAGGAAATTATTTAATTTGTATTTAGGGGAATACATTTGGGTGTTTCATAGTCAATTTGTGAAGTTAATTTTTCTTACTAGCACTCCCCCATGTAGGAGAGGTCTTAGGAATTATCATTCTCACTGTCCTGACTCCAAGAAAACTGTAGAGCCTAGGGTTGTATCATGATGTGAGTATGTACCATCTACCCAGCACTACAGGTTATATAGATTGGGGTGGAGGTGGTGGTAGAGGAATCAGCTTGATATATACATAGCTAGATGATAATTTGTGGATTAGTGTTCTAAGAAACAGAAATGCAAAATTATAAAGAAAGAAAATATGAGGAAAAAAGTACTCTAAAAATTCTAGGCAGTTAATAAAAATATTATGTTATATTCCTGATAGTTTGTAGAACTATATTTAAGATTTATAAATTCGAGGGGTGCCTGGGTGACTCAGTCTGTTAAGTGTCCAAATCTTGATTGCAGCTCAGGTCATTATCTTGGGGTCATCAGATCAAGCTCTTCAGGCCCCATCCTCAGCATAGAGTCTGCTTGAGATTCTCTCCCTCTGCCTCTGCCCCTCCCCCACTCAGACACCTCTCTCTCTCTCTCTCTCAAATTAAAAAAATAAAATCTTTTTTTTAAAGATTTTATTTATTTATTAGAGAGAGAGAGACTGAGAATGAGAGGAGAGAACGTCAGAGGGAGAAGCAGATATCCCGCAGAGCCGGGAGTCTGATAAGGGACTCGATCCTGGGACTCCAGGATCATGACCTGAGCTGAAGGCAGTCGCTTAACCAACTGAGCCACCCAGGCGCCCAAAAAATTAAATCTTTAAAAAAATTTGTGGAGTGCCTGGCTGGCTTAGTTCATAGAGCATGTTGATCTTGGGTTCATGAATTTGAGTGGGGGGGAGGAGAGAAGGACAAGTAGGCTCACCGCCGAGCAAGGAGCCCGATGTGGGACCTGGGATCATGACCTGAGCCTAAGGTAGACACTTAAGTGACTGAGCCACCCAGGCATCCCCCACCTAGAAACTTAGTATCAGAATCACATAGAGAAGTCATTACATTAGAATCAGGGGGTAGAGTTTGGGATAAAGGGATTTCTTTTTTCAGGACTCCAGGAATTAAGTAGATATGTTTGGTATATCTGGGCACTGACATGATGACTGCTTGTGAAGAAAGAAAGGGGTACTGATGAGCAGCATAGAAGGTGCATTTACTTCTACTCTTATGCTTTTTTGGACTCTTTAAAACTTAGTTTCTTCATGTGTTTGGATTTAAATTTTTTTTTTTTACCAGTTCAAAAATTGTTCACCAATGAAACAATTGTATTGTTCACTCGAATAATTAACAGGTTTAATAGAATATTTGGGGGAGGTCATCACCCATATGCAATTATGTGATTTATGACAAAGGTGCAAGTCAGTGGTGGAGAGGATGATCTTTTTAATAAATGATTCTGAATCGATTGATCACCTATATGAAAAATATGAACCCTGAGCCCTTCGTCACATTATATATAAAATTAACTCAAAATGGATAAAAATCTAATGCGAAGGGTAAAACAAAAAAACTTCTAAAAAAAAATATGGGAGAATAGCTTCGTGAACATAGGGTAGGCGATCTGTTCTTAAATACAGAAAGTACTAACCATAGAGGAAGAGGCTGATAAAATAGACTTCATTAAAAAGAAGGCCCTTTGTTTATCAAAAGACATCTTTAATAAAATGAGAGAACAATCCAGAGAGTGGAAGAAAAATGTAAAACAACTATTGAAAAAGGACGTATGTCCAGGTGCCTGGGTGGCTCAGTGAGTTAAGCATCTGCCTTCGGTTCAGGTTATGATCCCAGGGTCCTGGGATCGAGCCCTGAGCCCCCTCCCCCAACACTGTTGGGGTCTCTGCTCAGTGGGGAGTCTGCTTCTGCCTCTGCCCATATACCCCCACCCCACTCAGCACTCTTGATCTCTCTCTCTCTCTCAAATAAATAAAATCTTTTTAAAAATATAGATATCTGCATGGTCAATAAGCAGATGAAAAATGATTCAATACCATTATTTATAAGGGAAATACAAATTAAAACCATAATCGGATACCACTATACATGAAAGTTTTCAAAATCAAATACTACAACTCTTGTACGTTGCAGGTGAGATGTAAATCGGTACAACCTCTCTGCTCCTACCATTTCTATCTAACCTACACTCCCAAACAAATTCTCATCATGCCACAAAATTCCCTTGCTCATCACAAGGTGATAGCTTTTCCTTTATAGTTCAACTAGTAAATATCAAGCACATAAGAATAGTTAAGCATATAAATCTGTACATCCTCCTTTCTTATTCATTCATCCTACCTTTACTTTCTGCATGCTCCTTGGTTCCTTAATATAAGACAAAGGGACCTGTGTTTCCTCACTTATGGAGGGATTCTCAATCTATCATGGCTTAACAGGTAAATGGTTTTTGCCATTGATGTTATTAGGAGAGAGGGCATGTGGAACAGCTCCTTAGAGACAGAAAACTTAAAATTTTGTATTACCCTCAAGGGACTCTGTATATACTAATCACTCTATAAGGAGGTAATAAATTTAGCATGATTATGGTCAGAAAAAAATGACCAGGATATTATGGAAGTGAGGTTACTCTCACACTCTTGGCATGACAGTGGAGTGGTCCACCTATTTTATCTAAGCATTACTTTCTTTCTTTTTTTTTTCTTAAAGATTTTATTTATTTATTTGACAGAGAGAAGAGAAATCACAAGTAGACAGAGAGGCAGGTGGGGGAGGGGGGGAAGCAGGCTCCCCGCTGAGCAGAGAGCCCGATGCCATGCGGGGCTCCATCCCAGGACCCTGAGATCATGACCTGAGCTGAAGGCCAAGGCTTTAACCCACTGAGCCACCCAGGTGCCCTTGAGCGTTACTTTCATTCTATCTCATATATTAACATATATATATGTGTATATATATATTTTTTTATTTATCAGAGAGAGAGCATAAGCAGGGGTGCAGCAGGCAGAGGGAGAAGCAGGCTCCCCACTAAGCAAGGAGCCCAATAGAGGACTCGATCCCAAGACCCTGGGATCATGACCTGAGCCAAAGGTAGATGTTTACCTGACTGAGTCACCCAGGTGTCCCACATATTTTTTTTCTTTTGTAGATGTCCAGAGAAGCAAATGAAAACAACAACCAAAAAAACTTCTTTTTCTCTTTCTTCTCATTGTCATCACACACTGAAATCACTGTTTTCTGTGGCCAGAGATTTCCTCTAGTCTCTCTACAAATGTAGTCTGTGCTCTTCTAACCTTTTCTCTCCACAGCACTCCTACAGTCAAATCAGGGCTTTCCAGACCTAGAGTTTCCTCTTGATTCTGGTGCTTTCAAAATTCACTTTTAGGAAAAAGAATTGATAAAGAATTCAGTTTTTTCCATTGATAACTGGTTCAAGGAATTATCTTTTAAAATGCAAACAAATTTCTAATGGAATTTTAAGGTCTAACAGACTGGTAAGGGGATGGAAGTTGGTTTTTTAGGCTAGTAATCTTCCCTCTAAACTTTCTTCTGCTCCTTATAGCCATAAATGACCTCTTTTCCAGGAAGGCTAGTTCTGTTTTCAGCAGACTATAAAGTATAGCTATCTGGTCTTTTAGTCCCATGTAAATTTGACCTATTTTCTTTCAGAAGTATTTCCTCAAAAAGCCAGGAGGAACTGTCAATGAGTTGAAGTTGAAAAGAGTTTTTTTACTCCTTCCCAGGCTAAAACGACCTAAGTTGCAAGGACTAGGTGATCTCGGATTTTTTGGAAAGTTCAAAATGTTATTTTTCATGGTTGGTAGTAAACAAAGAACAGAGTGCATCATTGGCAACACTTATCTAAATCAACCCTTTGGCTTATGGCACCTTAAAATGGACCTGTTTGTAGGTATGGCCCTGAATATAAAAAAAGACCAGCATTCAAAACTTCTGTAAAAAGCATTAGCAGCTAACCAAGGTTCAACCATTGCTGCCTTTGTACTGAACATGCAAAATGCTTCGACGGTCAAAAAGAGATATCATTTCAATAGTTTATAAGTATATGGTATTTAAAAGTTACAGACCTGCAGCTTTAACATTTTAAAGTCAGTGCCTCAGAGTATGGAAGGTCCATAATCCAGAGTAATCAATGGTATGTACATGTTATGTATTACACACACACACACACACACACACACACGTATACTGTTAATAAGTTGTCATTATTTGAAGTACGATTAAGTAACAATGCAAAAACTCAGGAAAAGATTGTGGGTTCAGTTCTTTTAAGTGTGTAAACTGTGCCCTAGTAAAGGATATAGAACTCTTTGAGGTTCTCATTTAATTCAAACCCTTCTACTTTGGTATTTTCTTTTTATAAATAGTAAATATGCTTTTTTTAAAAATAGTGAATTAACAAACACTTGTGATATAGGAGTTAACATTAGCTTCCTTGCACCTTATTTAAAACTTGATAATGCAAAAAAATTTATAAACTCTGCCTTCGATTTGTGTCTTTGACATAGCTTCTTGTTTTTAAATAGACATTTGAAATTGGTTATCTATACGAAAAGAATGAAGTTATCCAAGGAACTAGCGGCTGTGGCCTAAGGGACTAGCAGGACAAAATGATTAAGTATATTAATGATAATAATAATTGCAGCTACCATATGTAGTACTTACCATAAAAGGAATGGCTTTAAGCCCTTATGTATACTAACTCATTTAATCCTTGCAAAACCCTATAAAGTAATTATCATTCCCAATGTACAGAGGATAAATCTAAGGCAAAATTGTTTCTAACATAAGCCTAGTTAGGAACTGTCAGATTTGAACCTAGGTGGTCTGGCTCTGAAGCAACATTCGTAACTACCCGAATTCATTCAATTAGCTAATCAGTTATTCAGTCTTTAATCAAATACTTATCAAATTTGTACTATATTCTCAGCACTGTGGTAGGCTCCAGGGCATACATGAATGAGTTAAACCAGGTATGGTACCTTTTCTTATAGAACATAAGGTCTAGCAATGAATATGAGCATTGATCAAATAATTATACAAACAAATGTAAAATTGCAATGTGACTGGTGTACAAAGGAGATATATGTGATGCTATCAAGGTTAGTGAGAGTGTGAAAAGTTTTGCTGCAGAACTGACATACGCACTAGATATGAAGGATGGGTAGACTCAAACTAAACAAAGAAGAAAAGGTAGAGATTTCAAGAGAGAGGAAAGACCACCTACAAATTCTCTATGGTAAGGGAGAACAAGAAGAGTTCTCGTAATTGAAGAAAGACCAATGAAGTGGGATCACGGTGGGTAAGAGGGAGAAGAACGAGACACAATTTGAAAGGTTGGTAAGTCCAAACATGGTATTGAAAGATGTTAAACTGGGGAAGGGGGTGGTGGCAGAATTATATGAATAGATTGGTGTTTTAAAAGGATCATTCTGACTTCAATATTGACAGTGGAGTAGAAGAGGACCAGTGGATAATGGATATGAATAAATGAGTAGGAAGATCATGATGTCATTTAGATATAAACTCCCAATTGTAACCTACATACATTCTGTTTTACATATGATACTTTTATTGCCTGCTGAGTAAAGTACGCAATTCTCATAGTTATGGACGAGATCTATGCTTGTAGATCTATTTAAATTAAACTGAAAAAATACCTTTAAAATGTTTTCTCTGATTAGAATATTTTGATTATCTTGCTAGAAAATAATCTTGACCCAATCATATTGAGGTCTTAAATTATGGGTTAAAATGTGTGTTTTCAAAGCAATGGTTAGAATCTTTTATATGAGTTACTGTTTTTTCTCTTTGGAAATTTGTTGAAGCATTTCCAAACCAAAAAAAAAAAAGACTTAGCTTTGGAAGACATGTATCTTCATTTACCTTCATGTTAATTAGCCAAATTCTGGTGTTCAAGATAAATCTGACTAAAATGTGTGTCATAGCTTCCTCTAGAGTGTGGCCTTTTTGACTAAATATTAGCTGCCATACCTGGGAGTATGAATTCCCAGTTATGGCAAGCAATAGCACTTATGATGTAGCCTAAGTCAACACACATATATATTCACATATAGTATCACATTGTCTATGTTCAATTATTTTAAAGTAAATTAGACATCATAGTACATTATATAATTTTGACAGTGCAACCCATGAAAAAAGTAACTATATGGCCAATGAGTTACTGAATGGGGCTGCTCATACTGGATAAAGTAACTTACAGTGGAAATTACTAAATGATCATTAGCAAACCATTTTTGGCACTGTGGTATGTTATAGAAAGCACTTATATTGATTTTTATTTTTGAAGATGAATCATTTGAAACTATATTATAGAGTTATTTTGAGAATTCTGTGAATGAATAATTTCAAACACTAGGACAAATGCCTGGCATGTAATAAAGTCGTTGGTGAATGTGGTAATGATGATAATAATGATGATGGTAATGATCATCTAAAAATTTCAGGTAGATACATGCCTCTATGATTATCAGGTGTACGGGAAACTGAGGTAGATCCCACTGATACGAGATTCCTCTTGAGGACTAAAGGACTTGTTTATCCACCTGCTAGGATTGCTCTTGGCTCAAGATGTCAGCTCTGTCCGTGAATTGTCATACCCAAGGTCATACCTACTCCCTGGGGGCAGTCTTTATTCAGTGACTAGTCATTGATGAGTGTAAGAAGGTCCAGCCCCCCACCTCAGCTTAGCCTCTGAAGGGCCACCTAGCTTTAGTCATCAAGAAGGTTGGCTTAGGCTCTGTTATAACTCTATCACGAATTCTCGCTCCACCCAATCCTGCATTTTGCCACAAGTGTTAATTTCAAGAAAATTCCCTAATACATTTCACTGCATGCAAATCTTTATCTCAGGATTTGCTTCTTAGGGAACATGACTAGAAACATCAGTTGTTAGTTAATTAAAAGTCTGCATTAACAGACATATCCTGGGAGGTGCCTGACTGGTTCAGTTAGTAGAATATGTGACTCTTGATCTCAGGGTTTTAGGTTTGAGTCCCACATTGGGTATAGAGATTACTTAAAAATAAAATCTTCAAAACAAAAAACCAAATGTATCCTTTTTTATTCGTTGGTATTGATTAACACAAGGTGTTTATTTGACATATATGTATTTCATATGTATGTGTGTGTGTGCACAATTAAAAGTATTATTCATTTAGATTAGACATTTGAGATCTAAAGTTGGTGGTAGAGGCTAGCAGAATAGGTTCTTGATAGAAATGTTATTATTGTTAGAAAAGCTGGCTACTTACATATAATTATTTATCTGATGTATAGAAAGCACGAAAGGCTATGAAAACTTTTGTTTTGTTTTGTTTTTTTGAAAACTTTTAACACGGGCAACATTACTATACAGAATCTATTTGACAGGGCAGGCTAGGTAATACTGCAATAATGACCTATAAAAAAATCTAAAGGGCTTATCATGTAAAAGTTCTTACTCCGGCAAATCTACTAGGAGTCTAGGAATTTCTCCAGGGCAGCCCTTCATTTAGTGGCTCAACATTCAACATCACTTTCTTCTTCTGATATCTCCATCTCCTTTTGATGCTTCATTCTTTGTACGAAGCATTCTTTGTGCAAGCATGGTGACTCATGTACTGGAAATGATACAGCAACTCTGGCCATTCTCTGTCAGTACAACTAAGACATATAACCTTTTACATATCCAGAGAAGGGAAGAGAATGGAAAATACGGGTGAACATTGGTAATATTAGTCACAAGGACAGTCTTAGACACTATCTAAGAGAGGTTAATATTTTAGTATCCATAAGGGTCATCTTATAAGATGACTTTACTCTTAAGACAAACTCTGTATAAATCTTATCCTAGCACAGGAATTAATTTTAAATTCCTGTGTTTATCAAGAAATTTGAATGGAAATAAATTTAGTCAAGTATAAACAGAATCAACAGCTAAAGCAGAACCTGGCAAGATATGGATAGTCTCTTTAGTCATAGGATAAATAGTAAAAAAGTAGATCACAATTGAGTGAGCTGTGGAAATTTATATAAAAATCTTTTCCAGAGGCTTCCTTGAAAATGTGATTGTAAATTTAAGAACAAGAATAAAATATAAATAAAAATGGGCATTTCCTGAATTTACTTTTGCATTTGACCATTTACTCCTCTTAGGAAAAGGAGTAAAAAATACCATCAGGTAAGCACACCTCACACCCTTCTTTCTATGGCATTCTTCAACAAGAAAAATGTTTTAGATGAGAAACATTTCACATTATTGATTACAAGACAGCTAAACATAAAAAAGTCAAAACAAAAAGTGAATGTAGATACAAATTTACTTGCTTTCCAGAAACTTGAAGATAAACATCTGTATGTTTGTCTGGTTCTATAAAACTTACCATATGTAATTAATGTGGTGATCACCACAATTAGGATATAGAACTATCCCATTCCCCCAAAGTAACTCCTCCTGCTACTCCTTTATCATCTCACCTCTCTCTTACTCTAACCCCTGGCACCACTGATGTGTTCTCCATCACTATAATCTTGGCATTTTGAAGAGTGTATAAATGTAATTACACCTTATGTATTCTTTTGATCCTGGCTTTTTTTTCAGTCAGTATAATGGCCTTGAGAGCCATGTAAGTTGCTGAACGTATGTTGATAATTTGTTCCTTTTTATTTCTGAGTAGTGTTCCATGATATAGAGGTACCACAGTGTAGTCATTCACTCATCGGAGGACATCTGAGTAGTTTCCAGTTTGGGCCTGTCACGTAGAGTTGATATGAAGATCTATACATAAATTTTTATGCAAACTTAAGTTTTCATTTCTCTAGAGTAAATACCCAGTAGTTAGATGTTTATGTGTGTTTAACTTTGTGAGAAACTGCCAAACTATTTTCTAGAGTAGCTGTATTATTTTACATTTCCACCAGCAAAGATATATAGTTGTTCTACATCTTGTTAATACTTGGTATCATAAATATTTTCAATTTTAGCTAGCCATTCTAACAGGTGTGGGGTATCTCACTGAAGTGTTAATTTGCATTTTCCTAATGGCCAATGATTTTGGACTTTAATGATGTCTTACACTTACATAGTGTTTTACATTTTTACAAAAATTAATTCTCACAAGTGTATTGTGTTGTATTTCAAGTGATAAAAGGCCGATATTATATAAATCTAAAAAGACAGACAAATGTAATTACACTAATGGAGAATCAAAAATTTAATAAAACTCGGGGCGCCTGGGTAGCTTAGTCATTAAGCATCTGCCTTCGGCTCAGGTCATGATCCCAGGGTCCTGGGATTGAGCCCCACATCGGGCTCCCTGCTCAGCGGGAAGCCTGCTTCTCCTTCTCCCACTCCCCCTGCTTGTGTTTCCTCTCTTGCTGTGTGTCTCTCTCTGTCAAATAAATGGATAAAATCTTAAAAAATTTTTAACTCAAAAGGAACTGAACGTAACTTAGTCAAACTTCCCCATTTTACAGAGAATGATGTATTAGAGAAGTTAAATGATTTCTCACACAGCAGGAATCGTACAAAAACCACACTTATGATGCTTGAATATCTTCTATAGTGTCCAATCAAGTAGGTGACAGTTTATGCTTGAATCTTTCAAGTGACTGTGAATTCACTCTTTTTTTTTTTTGCCAGTTCTGTTAACAAAGTTTCTTGACATTGGGCTAAAATGGCCTATAAGCAAGTGAACAAGTCTGCAGGTGTTTTGACATTGAACTAAAATGGCTACTATAGCTTCTGCCAGTGGATCTAGTTTCATCCTCTGAAAATTTCCTGAGGAAGTATGGTCCCTTTTCTACATAATTCAGATACTTGAAGACAGCCATCCTGCTCTCTAGACTAAACATTTACATTTTCCTAGGCCATGTTTTACATGAGCTCCTTTATCATTCTTCTTGCTTGTTTATAAACTGGTTCTAGATTTCTGCAGTGCCAAATACTGAACAAAATATTTCTGGTAACACGGAGGGTGTACATTTTCCAATTATACATATTCACTGTAGGGAGTAATGAAATTTCTTTGCCTTTTACTGAGTGTTATTATTAAAAAAATTTAAGCTGAATAATTTATTTTTAAAATTGCATTTTTTTTTGGATGTGTTACATGCACATGGCACAAAATTCAAAACATTCAAGTAAGTTTACAGTGAAAAGTCATGATCCTTAGCCTTCTGGTTTAATATAGTATAATATAAAATATAGCAGAAATCTTTTTAAGACATATAATACTGATTATGATTATGATATGCCATCAAAAAGGCTCTACATATCTCTTATTTTTTAGTCTGTATTTTTAAAGATTTTATTTATTTGTCAGAGAGGGGTGGGGCGGGCAGAGGGAGAAGCAGGCTCTCCACTGAGCAAGGAGCCCGATGGGGACTCGATTCCAGGACCCTGGGATCATAACCCGAGCTGAAGGCAGACGCTTAACTTACTGAGACACCCAGGTGTCCCTCTACATATCTTTTAAATCATTTATCTTATATATTTTTGCTAATGTAAATAATCTGTTATGGACTTCCATCTGTATACTTTATGTATATATTTTAGATTATTTCTTTTTTTAAAAAAAGATTTTATTTATTTGACACAGAGAGAGATCATAAGTAGGCAGAGAGGAAGGCAGAGAGAAAGAGGGGGAAGCAGGCTCCTTGCTGAGCAGAGAGCCCAATGTGGGGGCTCGATCCCAGGTCCCTGAGATCATGACCTGAGCTGAAGGCAGAGGCCTTACCCCACTGAGCCACCCAGACGCCCCTAGATTATTTCCTAAAGCAATTTCTTAGAAAAAAATAGCTGCATTGCATAGTATGACTTGTATACAATAACTTTCCAAAAAATTACCATTTTATATTTATTCCAATGGTATATAAATGTCGATTTCACCACATCTTTGCAAATATGAATACTATTATTTATTGATTTTCTTTAAATTTGTTGTCTCAGGGCGCCTGAGTAGCTCAGTGCGTTAAAGCCTCTGCCTTCGGCCCGGGTCGTGATCTCAGGGTCCTGGGATCGAGCCCCAGGTTAGGCTCTCTGCTGGGCAGGGAGCCTGCTTCCCCCTCTCTCTCTGCCTGCCTTTGCCTACTTGTGATCTCTCTCCTCTCTGTCAAGTAAATAAATAAAATCTTTAAAAAAAAGACTTGTCTCAATTTGCTTGTAATTGAGAATGCACTTTTAAAATATGTTTTTATATCTTTATTGGCTATTTGTCTTTCCTCCTTTAGGTGCTTAAGCCCTTGTTAATTTTTAGAAAATTGTATGAGCTAGAATAAGAATATCAGCCCACTGTCATATTCTTGAAAAATATTTTTTTCATTTTATTAAACTCCTAAAGGTGTTTTATACATGCTAGGGTCAGTCCATCTCAAGCAGTTATATGTTGTTAATTTTTTAAAAATTTTTACTAAATATGAGGCTTTACAGTGAACACTTATGTTGTGATATAATTTATCTCTTTATAAATCTGTTTCACTCACCAGATTAAATTTCTGCAATCCAAGGGCAATATTTTAATCATCTTTCTAAGGCCTAACATAGACATTTATACAGAGTAGACGTTCCATAAATTTGTGACATCTAAATGAATGAGTAAACTTAAAAATCCCTGTTAGTTGGTTGGACTCTGGGTTACAGACTCCCCAAATTTTATGAATTTTAATTGTGACTATCTAGAATTTAGCCCAGTGTCAATATTAAGCTGGTCAAAGGTTTGTAAAATATTTTGCCCTTTTCAACTTTAAATTGGGTAAAAACTTGATAAATATAGGTTCTGTGTCCTCTCTCAAGTCAATGAAATGCAGTGTTGACTCACTGTGCTTCTACTCTAAAAACCTCTGGAGAGGCTGACTGCCATCTAGGATTCAGTACCCTTTGGGTATTAAGTCATTCCCTGAAGGTACTATCACGTACCTCCTCCAATGCTCAACCCTGGTTCCAGTTACTCATAAGAATGTGATGAAAAATGTCAATAATGCCTGTTGGGCACAGATTAATATTGTCTACTGCATTTTGTTGGGGTACTAGTTAGTAACCCTCAGGAAAAAATAAAATTAGACAAATAAATTCTGGCTTGCAAACCCATACTATATTTGATTGATTACTGCTTTCTCTTATAGATGTTCTTAGAGCATCCTTTTAATAATTCCTTTTAGATTCTTCAATAGGATCTCTGTGGTCCTGGCAGGGAGTTAGAGATGTTAGGGACTCTCAAATAAATAAAGTCCCATTCAAGGAAAGATTGAAGGGAGTGCTTCCAGTGATATGGATCTCCATTCTTTATCACTGCAACCCTTTAGTTGCCCATAATTGTTTCTATTTCTGAAGGTTTGTGACTGCCAGATAATATTGAAAAAGTACTTTTTCCAAGGGTAGTTTGGACAGGATTGAGTAAAGTATTGGCATAGAACCAATTAGTGCTGCTACAGGTCAAGAGGCTGGGGAATGGAAAACATTTGTCAATCAAACAGAGGGTCTCTCTGATGACATACAATATTCTTTCGGGAAACTGAATATTGGCTTGGCTTCCTGGTTTGGGCAATGCATGGAGTAACTCTGTCAAGTCTTTTTCAAACTCTGACAATCTCTGTCCGAGCAGAGACTGTATGGTCTGTATTTTGCTAATGCCAGTCTGGTTCACCTATTCCTTCCATGATGTCCCTCAGACTTTCTCCACCCTCTACCATCCATTTCACAACCACTACCCCTACCCCCTGCGCATTCCTTCCAATCCAAGAAAACCTAAGCTACTTAAAGATGTTATTGGATTCTTTTAAACTCTGTGCACTAACTTCATAGGGCTGCCATAACAAACTACCACAGACTGGTGACTTAACAATAGAAATTTATTATTTTATAGTTCTGAGGCCAGAAGTCTGAAGTCAACATGTTAGCTGGGCTGTACTTCTTCTGAAAGATGTAGGATAGAACCTCGTTTTTGCCTCTTCCAGCTTCCGCCAGCTGTCACCATTCCTTCAGTTGTGGCCACATTGCTCCAATCTTAGGCTCTGTGGTCACACTGCCTCCTCTTCTCTCTCTCTTCTCCTCTGTCACATGAGGATACTTGTCAGTGAATTTATAGCCTGGCAGATAATCCAGGGTAATTGATCTCATCTCAAGATCCTTTAACTTAATTACCTCCACAAAAGACCCTTTTCCCAAAAAAGGGTAACATTCATAATTTCCACAGTTGTGAAACATGGACATCTTTTTGGGGTGCCACCATTCAACTCACTACATCTTGCCTAAGAATACATTTTTTTCCTTCTTCTTTCAAGCTGTACCTCTTGAAGCTTTGAAGAAATCCAAGAGGACTGTTCTTTCATCATCCCTTAGCTTTCAACACTGTGTCTTCACTTTAAGTACTTCTTTGGAAAATTCAGTCTGTTCCTTCGTTTCAGTTGCTTTCGTTTGGAATTCTCCCCTCCCTGGGCAAATGAATACTACACCAATGGGAGGAACATCACTGAGTCAAAAAGCAAATAATTCCAAGTTTTAAATTTCCACTTCTTACCCTAAAGGCAGACGTTTGTCCATGTTTCATGTTCTAGCACCTATTGTTTCCCATAATTCCCCAATGATGGGGATCATTGTTCTCAGGCCTCATTTGTGCTCTCTCACTAGCATTCCGCTCTAACGCCTACAATAAGAGCTGTTCATGTCAGATGACATAATAGGAACTGGAGCTGTTAGGTACTTTTTAAGAATTTCTTCCCCAATTTGGGAAGAGTATTACTTCCTGCTTGTATTTTTATTACTCTTTTGAATATATTTTTTAAAGATTTTATTTATTTATTTTAACAGAGAACGCAAGCAGGCAGAGAGGCAGGCAGAGGCAGAGAGAGGAGCAGGCTCCCCGCTGAGCAAGGAGCCCGATGTGGGACTCGATCCCAGGACGCCAGGATCATGACCTGAGCCGAAGGCAGCTGCTTAACCAACTGAGCCACCCAGGCGTCCCTACTCTTTTGAATATTAATAAGTTGCTATTTATTGTCACGACTGTGAGCCTAGCTTAGTCTTTTGAATGTGTTACTTCCATTACTCAGAACAATGCTGTGAAAAAGATATGGTTGTCTCCATTTTACAGAAAATGGAGGGGAAAGGGGGAAAAGGAGATGCAGGGCTATATAACTACAAAGTGTTGAAACAATTAAACTCAGATTTGCCTGAACCCACAAACACACATAGTTGTTTCTACTAAGTCAACCTTCTTCTCATGTTTCTTTTGTAGAGAATGAAGCAAAATAATATTTAGGGGGTTCTGCTTTCTCTGTCAGCTCTAACATTACACCAGAAGCTGCAAGTGGGCTTTTCCCTTCCTTGATCATCTTCTGGCTCTGAATAGAATTTTAAAAAGCCCGTTCTTTGTCCTTTCTTAACATTTTTTTGCAAGTCTCACCTCATTTGGGGGTTTCAGTTTCCTTGACACTATTCTTTTGGGCCCATGTTACCTTCTTATAATTATCCTTGGTATGTGGTTGCTTTCTCCCAAGGTTTCTGTCACTTCCAATTAGCCAGGCAATTCCTCCTTGTTGGTCAGAATTAGGCTCCCCAGTTGCTCTTCTGGGACATCA
>CM052809.1:59551983-59607675 GCA_028533885.1 Nasua narica | reverse complement strand
TATTTTCAGTGCTTTTGAGCTTTAGTAAGAAAAGTTATAGTCTGATGGTATTTTATGTAGGAGGCTTATATAAGAAAAGCAGTAAGAAATTATTTCAGTGAATTAGTGAAGTGGAACACCAGGTTGGCTTTATTATCTGAGACACTGCTGACAATTTGAACATAGGTGAAAAAAGCCACTGAATAGCCAGGTAAATGTCATAAAATACACTGATATTAATGCATTTAACTTAAATGTAAGAAGTTCAGTTTTTTAGTGAGATCCTATTAATACTTTTTTTTAAAGATTTTATTTGTTTATTCATGAGAGACAAAAAGAGAGAGATAGGGAGAGGCATAGGGAGAAGCAGGCTCCCCAAGGAGCCTGATGTAGGACTCGATTCCAGGACCCCAGGATTATGACCTCAGCCAAAGACAGACGCTTAACCACAGTCTGAGCCACCCAGGCATTCCTCTATTAATACTTTTATTTTAAAGGTTTTCCCCCTATTTCAAACACAATATATGCCTGTGATATAGAAAAAGATAATAAATTGATAAGAAGGAAAAATAAGAGGTAGTGGATTATAGTCTCATCAGCTAAAGATAATCACTGTGTACATTTTGTTGAATTTCCTTCTAATCTTTTCTATTCATAGGTTCCGTTCATGGTTGTAATGATATTGTATGTGCAATTTTGTAACATTAATACATTTTTCTCTAATTGTATTTTTGTAACCATTCCTACTAACTGCTACATAGAATCTAAAGCTAATTAGCTTCATATGTCCTCCAAGCCCATATTGAAAGGCATGGTGCAGCAGTTACAAGCACATTGCAAGTTACTTTGCTAAGATAGACATACCAACTAATAGCAAAAGAAAAGGCTAAAAACCGAGACCAGAGCTTCAAGTGTCTAGAACATGGGAAGCACATGGTATGGAATCCAACTATGTATGAAGCACTATCTGTTACGGAAAACTGTGCAGCTGTACTTCTAAGTTTTACTCTGAACTTTTACACTTCAGCTTCTCCATGCTGCCTGGCAGTCTGTCTGCTCCACTTCTCAGGCAGCTTTCAACTCAAAACCTTTCTCCTCAAGTAATATGCAAGCCTGCCTCAGCCTCAGGCTCAGCTCTTGAAACTGGAGCCCCACAATCATTTTCTCTCCACCAAACCCACAGCCCTAGTTACATGTGCAACCATCTTTATTTTTTAAAAACAAGTTTATAAATTTTAATTTTGGCTTGAGGAGGTGGTGTCCTGTCTGTCAGGGCCCAGTTACTGCATTTGTGCTCTATACCTTTTTTCCTCTTTCACCTAGTGCTTCTTTTCTTCCTTGTCATTTTAATTGCTTCCCTTCCTTTGCATTATTCCTATTAGCACACACACATATACACATACTTTTTTTTTTAAGCTCTCTTATTAAAAGTAACAGAACAATATATAAAGAAGAGCCATAGGCCTGCCTTCCTTCTGCTTTAAAACACAAAGCCCCTCCCATGTCCATTTCTTAGTTTTGGCCTATTTCCCTGTTTTCTGTTATAGCAACATTTGTCACATGAATTGTCTTCATGAACTCTACTTTTCACTTCCCCCTTTTTTTTTTTTTTTAAGATTTTTTTTATTTATTTGACAGTGAGAGAGACACAGCGAGAAAGGGAAACACAAGCCAGGGGAAGTGGGAGAGGAAGAAGCAGGCTTCCCGCCGAGCAGGAAGCCCGATGCAGGGCTCGATCCCAGGACTCTGGGATCATGACCCGAGCCAAAGACAGACGCTTAACAACTGTGCCACCCAGGCACCCCCCCCCTTTTTTTTTTGAAGATTTTATTTATTTGAGATAGAGCACAAGTTGGGGGGGAGGCAGAGGGAAAGGGAGAAGCAGGCTGTCCACTGAGCAGGGAGCTTGATGCAGGACTTGATCCCAGGACCAACTGAGCCACCCAGGTGCCCCTACTTTTCACTTCCTTATTAACTATTAGACTTCTGCCATGTTTTATTTTCCCCTTAGGTGATCTTATTGATTCCATAAATACCACAATTACCTAATGACCGTCAGTTATCTCTGAGCTCTAGATTCCAATGTACAGTTGTCCTCTTGATGTTTTCACGTGATGTCTCATAGGTACTTAAAAACTCAGTGTATTTAAATTCGTGGTTCTTCCTATTCTACTCCATCTCAGAATACTTACTACCATCTTCCTCAAATCAGAAGGGTAGATACTTCTTCCATTTAGTCCATCAGCAAGACCTGTTAACTCAATGTCCAAAATATATATCCTTTTCTTGCCTGCTTCTGATTCACAGAGCAGCAAAAGAGATCTTAAAAGGCAAATCAAGTTATTTTTCTCTCCTGTTTTGAGACCATTATTTTATCAGAAAATCTAAACTCCATACTGTGACAGAGGAGGCTTTGCCTAATGTGTTCCTTTTTATCTCTTCAGCCTCCCTCATACGTTTCTCTTTGCATATGGTGCAGCTGCCTCTTTGGCCTTTTGGTTACTACAGTGTTGTGTTCTTTCATGCCTTTGTGCTTTTGGACATGCTCTTCTCTGCCTGGAATGCTTTTTCCCTCCATTCTTCTCATCCTTTAGGTTGATGGGTAAATTGTCATCTCAGAGGGATTTTCCTAACCTACAACTTAAGGCTTGTCTCTCTCATTTTCACCATTTGTTTGGTTCTTTTGTGTACTATCCAATTTGTGATTCTTTTTTTTTTTTTTTTTTTTTTGGTTGTATTTTAATTGGTTAAATTTTGCCCCAACCAGAATATAAGCATCAAGAAAGCAGGGACTTTGGCGTTATTGTATGTGATTATATCTCCATTGCCCAGCAGAGTACTTGGCCCTAGGGAACTCCATAAATGTGTGATGGATGCATGGATGGATGGATGGATGGTACATGAGTAACAGACTAGAAGTGGCCCTAAGAGCACCCAGCATCCTTAGGTTCCCACTTTGAACAATAATTATTACTGATGGAGATGACCTGAGTTGCCCTAGAAAAAAGTATAAGTGCAATCCATTTTAGAAAAATGGATTTAGAAAAGTGAGATTAAACAAATTTGAGTGTATTTAAAAAGAAAATGAGTCCTAGAAAACGTATGAATCTTAAAATTTTCATTATTATAGTGTTCTGAAAGTAACTTAAGTTTTCCTGTACTGAGTTCTTTCATTGATTAGCAATAATTAGTAATTTCTCAGAGCTAAATGACTAATTTTAGTCTTTGTGAGTTATTGTGTAATTGTTCTTTGGTTTTGTTTTGTTTTTTAAGGATTTTATTTATTTATTTGACAGAGAGAGAGATCACAAGTAGGCAGAGAGACAGGCAGAGAAAGAGGGGGAAGCAGACTCCCTGCCGAGCAGAGAGCCCGATTCAGGGCTCCATCCCAGGACCCTGAGATCATGACCTGAGCTGAAGGCAGAGGCTTTAACCCACTGAGCCACCCAGGTGCCCCAATGTAATTGTTCTTTGTTACGCACTCAATCCTCATCATTCATGGATTCTGTATTTGTCATTTGCGTACTTGCTAAAGTTCATTTGTAACCCCCAGATTCATATTTGTGGTGCTTTCAAGGCCATTTAAAGACATATCCAGAGTGGCGAAAAAGTTTAGTGGCCCAGTGCCCACGTTCCCAGCTGAGGCCTGTTTCCCCTTTCATATTGTAAACAAGTGTGCTTTTCATGGTCTGTTCAGTATCATGTTCACATTTTAGCTTTTTGTTGATTTCACTGTTTAAAATGACCTTTGAGCGTAGTGCTGCTAAAGGGCTGTCTACTGTTCCTAAGCACCAGAAGGCTAGGATATGCCTTATTGAGAAAATTTGCTAGAAATACTCACAGAACTCAAGAAAATACTATACTTAAGATTATAGTTATTAAGTAAGCTTTGTTTAGGAATGAGTTATAGTGCTGTTGGCTGTGAATTAAATGTTTAATGAATCAACAGTATATATTAAATAAGGTGTCTTTAAACATAAACACACATAAAACAAGGTTTTGTATTGATTGGTTGATGAAATTGTTGTGACCAGAGGCTTGCAGGAACCTAACCCTGTATTTCCCCTAGGAGCAATGTTCAGTGTTCGCGGCGACTTTATAGAACATAACTACCGCGAATAACAAGAATCGACTGTAAGTTAAAATTCTGGACTTAAATCGAAATTTCAGGAAGTGCCTCCTCATCCATGTTATTTACAGTTTAGAGACTTTTTGGTTGGGATATATATTTTATTTTAAAACCTTTCAACTATAAGGAGAACTGAATTCATTTTGGTTCAATGATCCTTTTTGAGCACTTACTATATGCCAGTAACTGTACTAGTTTTGAAGTATACAAAAACAAGTCATATAATCTTTCCTCCAAGAATCTTTCGGTTAGGGGAATATTTCATTTTAATCCAACTGCAGTTTAATTTTGACACTACCTGGAGTTAACATAGACTCCACTGGTTAAAGACAAAGTTCTCTGTAAGAATGCCTAGGCTTCCAGATTGCAGCTGCAAGTTCTTGGAATCCCTAGGCCACCCATACTTCTGAAAACTGGCTACTGGTTACAAATTGGGGCATTTCTATGACACCTCTCATGTTCAGTAATTTCCTAGAACAACTAGAACTCAGAAAAGTGCTATACTTATGATTACAGTTTTATTAAGATGATAGGGGAATAGGTTTGGGAAGAAGCACAGTTTCCATGGCCTCTCTGTGAAGTCAGGGCATGTCACCCTCCAAGCACATTAGTGTTTTGGCCAGCCAGGATCCACCTCTGAGCTTCATTGTCATGAGTTTTTATGGAAGTTCATTACATAGGTATGATTTTAAATAACCGGACGTGTGATTGAACTTAATCTCTAGCCCCCATCTCCTGTCTGCAGGTCAGGTGGCTAAACATCCCAACTCTAATCACATGTTGGTATTTCTGGTGACCAGCCACCATTCTGAAGCTGTCTGGAGGTCCACCAGGAGTCCTCTTGGTAACATAACAAAGATACCCCCTGTCACTCAGGAAATTCCAAAGGCTTTTAAAGCTTTTTGCCAAGAACTGGGGACAATGACCAGATACATTGCTTTTTTATACCACAGGACAACTTGCCTTATAAATACTAAGAAGTAAATTAAATATTTGCCAGATAGGAGCATAGACGTTTATAAGCAGATAGAAGAATATATGCAGAAACACCAAGGGATGAACGAATTTGTGGAATGAAATGTTATTTAGTTAGCTATAATGTCATGTTCAAAAAGGTAGTTGTTGAAGGTGAGTCTGGTAAAGTAGGTAGTTAGATCATGAAAGTCTGTGGAGAAAGGTCACAAATCCCATGCACGTTTGGGCCTTACAATGTGTGTTCTAACTTCAGTGGAAAATTTCAAACATATACAAAGAATAGGCAATAATATATTGACTATATAATGAATATAATGATCTATGTACGTATCACAATTAACACCTGGTGGTCAACTTGTTTCATCTGTGTTCCCCTTCATCTCTCCTCTCTCCAACATATTATTTTGTAGCAAATATTATTATTTCATTCATAGATATTTCTGTGTATATCTTTAAAGTATGTGAACTTTTAAAAATAACTATGATCCTAATTTTACAGCTAGAAGTTTTTAATAGTAATTTCCTAACATCATCATATATCCAGTCATTATGCAAATTGCCAATTCTTCAGTGGTTTCAAAAATAGCAGATCAGTTGCTAGCATTTTTTAAATTGGGATATTTTACTTTAAAAATTTAGATTTTTGTAATTGAAAAATTGACAGTTTTAGCAATACTAGGGGTATGTTTCTCCTTTATGAAAACAGGGCCTTGATCAAAGTCTTTGCCTAGCTGCCTCCTCACTGCTTTACCTTGTGAAGACTCTTGAAAAGGATTCAAACAGGTGCTTACCTTAATAAGATTTGCATTATGGAAAGATAACTAAAGTTGGGATTAGAATGCATTTAGGAAAAAAAAAAAGAACACATTTAGGAGAGTGTCCAGGGAAGACGAGGACTCCAGTTAAAGAACAGAATTAATGATAATATGTGGAGAGGGTGCATTGAAGATCAAACTTGAATATCAAATTTAGGTAGTTGGTAGATAGGAAATTCTGATGAGACAGGAAATTGAGAATGAGCAGGTGGGTGTGGGGAGTGGAATAAGTGATTTGTTTGGGTGTTTTCACGGTGTGGTGGAGGTGAATACACCCAGTTATTGGAGCCCTAATTTAAAGGGTTTTGTAAATATGATTTACTCTTAGTTTTATATACAGAAAGTTTGAGAATTCTCCAACTAAATTAAAGGAGGGGAGGACAGGAAAGGAAAGCAAAGACTACTTTTCGTTTTGAGGACGTTCAGAGAACACTTTTTAAGACAACTCTCAATTCCTTCTGTGTAAATGAAGGGTGGGTGGAGAATTCTAATGTGCTCCTGCCAGCTTGCCTGCAGAGTTCAGTAGTCCATCTCCTTTTAATAAGGCCTATATAGTCTTAATACATATTTATAATTGTCAGTTGTAAGAAATATACCTATAAACAGCATTGCAGGGTCTGGCATCTAGTAAGTGCTTGATAAGTGCTGGATTTGAATCAGAAGCCTTTTAAGGCATAAGCAGTAGTATCTTAATTCAGATTAGAGTTTTTCACCTGATGTTTCCCTTCAGTGTCTTCACAAATAGGAAACTCAATGAATATTTATACAGTAAATGAATAATTCTGGTGATTTTAATTCCTTTATTTAAAAGGATTCTTTTTTTCTTAGTTTGAGATGGTATCAACATCCTACAGAAGAAGAATTAAGAATTCTTGCAGGGAAGCAGCAAAAAGGGAAAAGCAGAAAAGATAGGTAAGTTACATTGTTGAGCTTATACAGTGTTAAGTATTTGGCACAATTTATGTAAATCTATTTTGTACGTTGGTTAAAGGAACATTTACTGATAATTCTGTGAGTGTTTGATAAATTTGAGATTAAAATCCATGATCTAAAGTAGTTTTGAATTACTCTTTAAGAAAACCCAGTGTTTAGTAATTTAATATATGAGCACAGAAGTTATTATTTTACTTAAGAATGGTTAATTTTATTCTTTGCGTTTAAATTATGAAAACAGTATACCATCATATTAAAACTTGGTGGGGGTTGACTGGGGAGAAAACCAGACCCCGTGTTTTTTACCCTGTAACCCGTGTTATTTACCTGTTGATTTGGGTTCTTTTCCAAGTTTTGCTGTTATTCAGTATTATGAGATTGGGTAAATTTACCTGCTTTTGACCTCTTTTCTTCATTTTTCAAATAAAAAGGGTACACAGTATAACTTCGTAGGTACCATTCAGTTGTGCATATTATATTGGCATTTAAAGTTTATGAAGAAAACTGCCTGATAATAAACCTCACTGAATGGACCACAGCAGCTTTATCTGTGAAATGGAAGGACCAAACATAGTAATTTTGATGGATTTTTCCAGCTTTAAAATTTTTATCTCTATTTAAATTGAATTCTCAAGTAAAGTATGTGATAATTAGCTTCTCTAGCTAAGATATGGGCCTTACTGTCCTTAGCTGGGGAGGACTTCTTAGGATCCAAAACTATGATTCTAAAATATTACAAAATTTCAGTGACAACAAATAGTCACCAAGTTTCTCATGTGTTTCATAAAAATGATATTAAACTGGGCTAATGCATTTGTAAGTGCTAAAATTGTTTTTAAACAATGATTATTTGGCATGAAATTGGAAGTTTTAAAAAGACTTTTCTGATCTTGCTACCATTCTCTTTTACACTTATCATTGCAAATACACCTTGAAGATCATTAGAATATTAAATGTAAGCCCTTCTTCTCTGTTTTATTTTGCAAAGGCTTTACATGTACAAAAAGATACCGAAATGGCACTGTCTTATTCCTGATAGTAATAATTTTTGTTTGATTTATTGACATGAATTGATATTTTTACCGAGGTTTTTCCAGAATAAATGGAAATTGTGTCTTGGTAGTGTAATTAATGCTGTTGAAACTTAATTTATTACTTTCTGTATATGTGTGATTATCTTTTAAAAATTAAATTTAAGAATGATACACGTGCACCTAAAGAATTCTTTTATTTCCCCCATTTGTGATTCAGTAAAAGCAACTCCAAATTAGCCTTTCACATTATTGAATTTCTTACACACATGAATTTTAATATATTTCTTCAACTCTGACTTGTTTATAGCTACAGGTCTCTATGTGTGGACATATGTAATTTCAAAGAGAAATGCATTTTTGTTTCATTAGCTTTTATTCTTATACCTAAGAAATAGTTAAATTGTTTCAAAGTGCAATAGTAGAAAAGATGCCAGTTCCTTGTCTTTCTTAAGTGAATTTCATGTCACAGAGAAGCCACTTTATTCCCTTTAAGGTATTTTGAGGCCTTCTTCCATATGTTTAAATATTGTGTGATAATGGTGTTTCTTTAATTTTTTATTTGCTTTTACTCTTATACCTAAAGGAAAAGATGTTAATTGTCTTTAAAACTACACAAGAGAGAATAGGAGAAATAAAGTGAAGTGCTAAGCTAATAATTAGGATTTTGTCACTAATTTAGATAAATCTTTCCCTGGTAATCTACATATTCACATAATAATTTATATCCACATTTTGTAGTCTTCCCTTTAAAAACCACTCTTGACTGTTTTACCTCCTTTTTGATGAAATATTAGAAATTCTGCTTCTTTTGATACTGTGAAATTTAACACCCTATTTTTGATTAGTTGATACAAGTACTTGGATAACAGTATAGGTAACTTGCTTTTTGTGTCACTTGTCTGATTTTTATAGGAAATATAATGGTCACATTGAAAGTAAGCCACTGACCATTCCAAAGGATATTGATCTCCATCTAGAAACAAAGTCAGTTACAGAAGTGGATACTTTAGGTAAGGGAAATCTTGGTAAAGTGTTCTGTAAATCTCAGTTTTATACTATGCTAGTGAAAGTACTTTCATTTTATCTATTTTTTGTTTGGTTTTTAATCATTAAGTCCATTTTACAGAATACAAAATCTTTTTCACAACTTAGAAGCTCAGAATGACTTCATTTGAATTGAATTTCTTTTTCTATTCACTTCACCTGTACTAAGAATTATTTTTCCTGTTTTTCAGAAAGACTGACTTACATGTTTGTTATGCACTTTCTGTTTTATATTGAGATCACAGTCACTTTTCATTATTTCGAATACTAGACTTCTTGCCATAAGTGCCATTCTGCTCCTTTTATGTGGCTTGCACCTAAAACATACTTTTAGGTGTTTGTTTTTAATTACCTGAACTTACAACAATTGACCTTTATGCTTATGCTTAGTAGACAGGAAAGTGGCTTTAGAGTAATGATCTGGATTAGGAATCAGAAAACTTATTCAAGATTTACTTTTACTCATAGGATATTTCTGATAAGTTATGTGGGTTGTTTTCCCCCTGTATATCAATGTTTGTAATTATATAATAACTAATGATTTTATATTTAAAATAAAATTTATATGAAATGATTTGAATCCTGTAAGAGAATGGCATCTAAGGTGATATTATATTAAACACTGATTTTCAAACCTGACTGTCTATCAGAATCCCTTGAGCAGCTCTTTAAAAAAAATATTTTTCATATCTACCCTGTAGATCCAGAAAATCTAGAGTGGGTTCTGGGAATTTGTATTTTTTAAAATGCTCTTAGTAGTTCTGACTTTGGACCAGGTTTGAAAACTAATGGTTTACCTGATAAGTGAAGAATAAAAATAACTTATTAAAAAAATAATTTTGGTGGCGCCTGGGTGGCTCAGTAGGTTAAAGCCTCTGGCTTCGGCTCAGGTCATTGTCTCCCCCGCATCAGGCTGTCTGCTCAGTGGGGAGCCTGCTTCCCCCTCTCTCTGCCTGCCTCTCTGCCTACTTGTGATCTCTCTCTCTCTCTCTGTCAAATAAATAAATAAAATATTTAATAAATAAATAAATGCACTTTGACTTTTTGACTGGTTGTCACATTGGTTTTATTAATCTTTTATGTGTGCTTACTTGTATAAAATGTTCACAGACATGTAAATAGAAGAATATATAAACATTCTCCCTGATTTCTGGTACAGATTTTTGTCATTTTTACTAATCATGTAAAATGAGTAACTATCAGCTTATGAGCTTTAATAAGAGCTTAAATTTGAGTATTTATCAGGCATACACCAAATGTGGTAGAGCCAGTTAGTGAGAACTAGGCTATTTTAGTGAACTTAAAGTGATTAAAATTAAGGCCTTGTTACATAGCTTATTCAATATTTTGTTTCATTAGTACAGATTTGAAAATGATTGCAAATGGTACTAGTTTAACAACTGGCCACATAATTTCAAGAGCAGATAGTGGGGAGATGTTTTATTTATGTTTATGTAATCATTTGTGAATGCATGCTGCGTATGTGTGTTTAGATAAAAATAGAAGGTTTTCTCCCTGAATTTAAGATACACTCATGAGCTTAAGGCAAACCACTAGGTTTGATGAGCTATAAGTTTTCTTTAGTTTCTAGTAGCCTAATAAAAGACACAACGGTATTTATATTATTGAATACAAAAAGAATATAATACTTTGGTTAAATATGTAGCCAAGATTATGTATAATTTGTACTTTTGTTTAATGTATATATATTACTGGTATCCCAAGAAGTATCTTGAAAGTCTCTCTTAATTTGTATTAGCTATCTGTTATAAAAACCTCTTAAAGCACATAAAAAAGTAAAAATATTTGAAATGTCACTTGGTTGTTTACTGTGAGTGAATTCCCTGGAGGAAGCCTCTGAATGTGGGCAGCCTGAAGAATTGGAACACTTACTTCAGTTCTTTTTTTTTTTTTTTAAGATTTTATTTATTTATTTGACATAGAGAGAGACATCACAAGTAGGCAGAGAGGCAGGCAGAGAGAGGGGGGGAAAGCAGGCTCCCTGCTGAGCAGAGAGCCTGATGGGGGGATGGGATGCCGGCCTGATCCCAGGACCCTGAAATCATGACCTCAGCTGAAGGTAGAGGCTTTAACCCACTGAGCCACCCAGGCGCCCCCTTACTTCAGTTCTTAATAAAAATTAAAAGCTTTTAGATAAGTGGCTATTTGTCTATCCAACTAGATATTTGTCTGTCCTACCCATTTCCCTGTCCTTCTGAAAAGTCATTTATTTTAGATTTTAGGGTGATTTTAAAGAAGTGAGGTGGCTAGAGGGTAAGACTCCTTCAACTACTTCAGGGTAAATCTTTCAGACTGATATTCATAAGCTATTCTGTTTATCAGGAAAAAAGCAAAAACCTAACATAGTTAAAATAACTTGATGCAAATTAAAAATTTACCCAGTCGTAAAAGGATTTACAATTTTTCTTTTCTTATAAAGATAGAAGAGTTAGTTGGTTTGTTTTAATATTTTAAAAAGTCTTACTTTGAGTGATATTTTATTTTCAAGATACTCTTTCTATAAATAAATCATTTTAAATTATCCTCAGGTATTACATTTTACAACTAAAATTTTTCCACAGCAGTGTAGATCATTTTACTATGGAAACTTAGGAATTGATTTTTATGTATGTGACTTATTCCCACATTTTCAGGAGGTCTTCTACAAAATGATGCTGACACTTGGGTCTGTACTCAGGCAGAAGTAAACCAGCATATCTGAGATGAAAAGGAAGGTAGAATCTGATTTACTATGGAGAACGCTAATTTTCATGTAAACCCTTTGTTGGAAGGGGTATTGTTTTTATAGAAGGCATTTTATCGGCTTTTCTTGCAGGAACACAAACGAGAATAAAAAGTGTATTTATTTGTTATTTCAGTCTGCATTAACTCAAACAATTATTAATCCTCTCCTAATGCATGCAGTTAATAACCACAGGAAAGCTTAACTCTCTTACTTCACAGAAATGAAAAATATAAGTAAACTTATATTTGTACACCAATTCATATCTTCATATTAAAATATCATACTTTAGAATCTTAAAAAAAAGTCTTGAAGGGTTCCTAACTTCGGCTCCGGTCATGATTCTAGGGTCCAGCTCCTGTCTGCTCCCTACTCAGTGGGGAGACTGCTTTTCCCTCTCTCCTTCTCATTCTCTCTCTCTCTCAAATAAATAGAAAAATAAAATCTTTTTTAAAATTAAAAAATATGTTTAAAAAAAAGTCTTGAAGGGTGCCTGTTGGTTTCAGCTCAGGTCATGTTCTCGGGGTCGTAGGATTGAGCCCTGCGCCAGGCTCTGTGCTCAGTGCAGAATCTACTGGAGATCATTTTCCTCTCCCTCTGTTCCTCCCCCTAATCCTTTCTCTCTCTAAAATAGTAAATAAAATCGTTTAAAAAAGTAAAATTAAAAAAACTCTGATTTTTTAATTTCTGTAAAAAACAGCTAATCAGCTGAGAAAATACCAGCTCATTTTGTAATCATATATTTTTAACACCAATTTAAATAATTTTTGGTAATCATTCCGGGTCTTTAGAAATTATTTAATTTGTGAAGTATTAAAATTTAATTTTGAGTGTCAACATACTCAATCTGTTTCCTGCATTTTTAGATTCTCATATTTGCAAACCTTATATTGCATATCAACAAATGAGTAGTTTAGCATGGTTAAAGTTAATTATAGATAAATCCTCCTAAGCTATTTATTTATGAAGGTTCAAGTAAACTTTTTTTTGACCTTTATTTTTCAGCATTACATTATTTTCCAGAATACCAGTGGCTGGTGGATTTCACAGTGGCTGCTACAGTTGTATATCTAGTAACTGAAGTCTACTACAATTTTATGAAGCCCACACAGGAAATGAATATCAGCTTAGTCTGGTGCCTGCTTGTTTTATCTTTTGCAATGTATCCTTCAAAACATCATTAATATTAATTTATAAGTTTGTGCTCCTTTTGTAGCTAATACAATTAGATCTCATCTCTGATTTGAAAAAAAAATTGGGTAGAGAATTTTTCTTTGTTGAAATCCTCTTGATTTAATAGAAAAAACTTTATAAGTAAAGGTAAATAGTTTAAAAAGTGAAATATAAGAAAAGATGCCAGTTCCTTTGCTTTCTTATGTGAATTTTATGTCACAGAGGAGCCACTTTACTCTGTATTAGGTATTCTGAGATTTTCTTCCATATGTTTAAATATTCTGTGATAATGGTGTTTCTTGAAGTTTAGATTATTGCACTTTTCTCCCCCTTCCTTTTCCTTCCCTTCAGTTCTTCCAAAATAGTAAGGAAACAAATGTTTTACCAAATCAGTAGTCAGTTTTAGTGATACCTATGAAAATATTATTTATAGCTAAGCATTATAGTGTTTTACCACCTTCCTTGAACATTTTTTATTCTTGTATGTAGACGCTAAACTTTTTAAAATAATTCTAAACCTCAGTAGTTCAAATACATCATTTCTATTTTGTTTTCCCTTGGAAATATCCTCCTGGAGCTCTCAATTCTGTAAACTTACTGCATAGCTGTTAAGCTGGGATTTTCTTCCCTGTCTTCCTAAGAATTCCCTGTGCCTCTTTTTTGAATCACGTCAGAGTGCTCTTCTTTGATTTACTGTCCTTTGGCAGAGTACATTCTCCTATAGTGTCCTGGAAAGGGGTGCTACAGTTTTTAATTTTGAAATCTTACATGCCTAAAATTATTTTTCCTCATACTTAGTTGATAGTTTGGCTCAGTACAAATTCTAAGAAAGAGTTTTTCCTGAAAGGTTTCAAGGCTCTTGAGAAAACTCGATGCCTTCTTGCCCTTGGCACATACCTCCCTTTTCCCTATGTACACCCTCTAAATGCTTTTTCTCTTTTGGTATTCTGAAATTTTCATCATTAATAGGATTAAATTCTAGGTTTAGCTTTTAAATCTGGGGGACTCATCCTTTTTTACTTGGCAGTTTTTTCCCTTACTTCTATTAAAATTAAACATCACCTCCTCCATTTCTACCTCTCCAGAGATAGCTCCTTTTTGTTTGATATTTACATGCGTATTTCCACGTGGGTACAAAGCTCCTACTTGATTTTAGTTTTAGGCTTAACTGTTACTGTTTCCATTTCCCTCTGTAAATGAGGACTTGGCACATCCACGTGGCTTGTCATCTGTCACTAATCATTTCCCATTCACCTTGTCTTCTAAATAATGTCATTTTTTAGAGGAATTTTCCTGCTTTTTTTCTTCTCATTCATTGTATTTATGTACTTCAAAACAAATTTTTTTTATATGTCGTTTTGGTGGGGAGGCAGAAACCAGAAGTCAGTGGCTGTGCTTAATCTGCTGTTTTTATCAAGAAGTTTTATATTGAGTCAGTGATAAAATTCTGTTTCCTGTCATCTTTTTCAGAGATTCTTCATAATAACTTGTTCTTCCTTTGAATGGTTCTTTAATATTATCTCCCTTTTTCCATTTCTTTTCTTTTCTTTTCTTGATTTTTCTCTTAATTTTCTCAACCCTTTTATTGAATTTTTTTATATCAACTTTTTAAACAGTTTTGAAGACTTTGGATGTTCTGTTTCCGTATCATTCTTGCATCATGGATGTGTAATATATTTTTAGTTCTAAGGATACTAGTATCTTTTAAGTTTTAATTTATGCCTGGTGTTGTTTATTTTCTGAGTATCCCACCCCCCTGTCTTTTTAATCATTGTTATGTTACAGATTGTTCTTAAAATGTCACATGAGCTTTGATTATCTTTATATTCCAAAAGAAGGCATTTAAAAATTAGAAGTTTTGTACAAGTGGCTGGAACTTGTTGATTGGTGGCTTTTTTTTGCGGGTGGCTGAGTGGGAACCTTATATTATCCTGGGGGATCTCTTAATATCAGTGTCTGCAGGTTGCTGGATTGTCATTTTCTCCAACAAGAATTGTCCATTCTCTCATCTTTGGGGTGTAAGTTTGACAGCCAGTATTACGGGCACTGATTGGGGAAGAAGGCTTAGATATTTAATGTAGAGGCATTAATTTAAATGCATGTCTATGGCCCCCCCCCAGTGCCTCTTGTTTTCATGTCTTCATTCTTACCCTAAGTTTTACATGGTACTTCCAAACCCAGTCTTTGCTGATTTAATATCTTCAGATAGTATTTCTTCTTTGCTTGGCTTCTGCCAGCATTGGGGAAGGGCCATCACCTAATCTGTATGATTAGGCAAGACAAGATCTGATAAGTCTGATTACTGCCCGTATATAGTCATTCAACCTATCATCCTGTTTTGCAACCTTTCCTTCAGAGGTCCCTGCTATCTCCATTTCCTGACTTTTCCAGAACTTATGAATAAGTCGTCTTTCTTTTTACTGGGTTTCTCCCTTTGTTGACCCAGCGTAACAGAGAAAGTAGAAGCCTAAATCAGTTACTGCTTGTTCATCTGTTTAGACTGTCTTCCAAACGTTTGTTGACATTGCTTTTCTAGCAACTGTCATCTCTTTCTCTTCTTCGTTTTTGATGGCTTTTAGTTTCTTTGCTATATGGTTTATTTAGTCAGATTTTGGGAGTAAGCAGAATAAATGCATATCCTACATCTTTTATATTCAACTAGAGACTGCTGAACTGTCTTTTAAAACTATAAGTGGATACTATTTTGAATATATGATAAGA
This sequence comes from Nasua narica, assembly GCA_028533885.1. Lineage (NCBI taxonomy): Eukaryota > Metazoa > Chordata > Mammalia > Carnivora > Procyonidae > Nasua > Nasua narica. The sequence continues at coordinate 59,592,129 of CM052809.1, read as the reverse complement.
TTTGACATTCAACATTACTATACTCCTAGTTGACTCTTTTGGGTTGATTTAGGTATGATGTAGGCCGGAAGAGCCAGAACAAAGTCTTAAGAATTATCATCTTCACGAGGTATATATTCTGCTGGATAGAAATACTGATCATTTGTGTCAGTTGAGAAACATCCCCAGATACCTTGTACTATACTAATTTCAAGAGGAGATTAAGTTGATAAGCAATTAGAATATTACTTAATTTAATTCTATAATGTTTAATTCTATGTTTATATGTAATTCTATAATGGTAATTCTATTTGTTAGTTTAATTCTATAATGTTAAATATGTAAAAATACTATGCAGTCAGAATAAAGACCCAGCCGTAAATGTTGAGTTACATAAATACACTAAAAATATCTTAACTTGTAATTAGCACTAGCTGACTATGTATTTTTTCATACTTTGAGTTCTCATTTTCTCTGAAATACTGCTTAGTTTGGCATATTCTTCATTTTCATCATGGCCAATGGTAGGATATTAAAATAATATTTGTGGTATTTATGTAGAAATACATACTTAATATCCAGTTTTATTTAATGTTCTACAACCTTTAATACCTATTTACCAGAGAAATTAGAAAAATGCACCTCTTAAGAGGTACTCAGATTATTGTTTCTGTGAATAGATTTCATCTTTCATTTCATTCAGTAATGCCTAATAATGCGAAAGCAAAGGTCCCACACAGTGTTCTGCAGTGAACTGGCTCTGCTTAGTTTTAAGTAGTGCACTTGTGAAATGCTCCAGACAATAGCTTCTCTGCAGGAATCTGGTAGCTGGCTGTCTCGCCATCCTAGAGAAGACAGAAAGTGCTGGAGGGCTTTAGAATCCAAGCTATTTTCTGCCAACTTTAGCCCTCCACAAAGAGGATAGGGAAGAAGAAGGAAAGGAGAATTGTGTGTATGTTTAGGTATGTGATTTTCCTGCGATCTTGTAGCATGTGAGAAAATGACCTACTGCCTTCAGTGGTATGCAAGAAGCCAGAATTCAATGCCAGCTCTCCAGATTTAACATCAGGGAGGAGTCTGTTTATAGCCTATCTTTTATCTTAGTTATAACATATCTGGTTTGCCTTTCACACCGTATGAACAGTGTGTAACTTCAGTGACCCCTGTGTGGCTTCTCTTTATTTTCTTATTGTATGTGCCTACTTATTAGTCAAACACATGTCTCCATTGATTACATAGGACAATAGCTCCACTTAATTCCAGAGTCACACATACATCAGTTGATTCAGAAATTCTCTGCAGTTGTTACTGATAAAGTGTCCTTTGTTAAAGTGGTCCCAAATTTAGACAAGTATGACTTAAACAATTAGCCGACTTAAAAGTGAGAGAGAAAACTGTTTGATTACATGGTCATTTTGTTTTTTTCTCCTCATCAGTTTTATTTGACATACTCACGTAGGACCACAATTAATAACTTAAGCAGAATCTTCAAAGTTATAAAAGCCCAGGAATGAATTTTTTTTAAATGTGTGACACTGAACTCTTGAACCCTGGTACCTAATACTGGGCTGTCTCTTATCATCAGCTCTGCTTTCTGTTTCAACAGAGTTGTACGTGCATCTCAGCTATCACACCTTCTGGCCTCACTCCTAAACCCAAATTCATTCTCAACTTTACTCCCTTGCCTATTTGTAATTCTAACCACCTCATTTGATCGAGTGTGTGTGTTCCATGATCATTTATGCTTAGTTACATGGTATGAGGAAGATAAAGGGTAAAGAAAGCCTTAGAGTAAGGGTGGAACAGTTGTATTAATTGTCTTTCCTACATGATGGCCCATGAAGTCTTAGAGTCACTGGAGAAATGTCTACTGATTTTATAATATGAAATATATCATTTTCATTTATGAATAAAGAAAAAGCAAAAGGTACAAACGATGCTTACAAAAAATTCAGTAATCCTTTGGTGGAATTAAAACTTTTAAAAATGAAAATACTCTCCAATCAATGGATTTTTTTTTCAAAGAAACTTTTCTTATGAATAAGCTGTATCACAGAGTAATATTGAGTCAATTACATGAATTTGAGTGAGAAGAAAGCTGTTCTACAAAGAATGATAAAGCTTCTCAGTAGTCCTATTATATTTGGTTAAAGGACTGGATCATTATTCACATTTCCACACTGCTTGTATTTTACAATGTGGATGGTTTAAGGTACAAAACCCTATTATGTATGTTTTTAAGGCTATGTTTTAAAATTTTAATTTGCCTTGGTTGCCAGACATGAAAATTTCATAGAGTGCCAAAAGTTGGGAATGGTTTAAATGGCAATAAATTCTAAGGTTTTCTGTGTTAAATATTAAGTTCTGTATATAGATTTGTAAATTAAGATGTGCAAATTAAATGCTGCATTTGTTTGCTGTAGGAAATAGACAGCTGTAGCAAACCAGTACAACTTGGTCACCTTTTCTAAATTCTTTAAAGGATTCTAAATTACTGTATTTGTATTTTATAAAATGTTCTGCTTTATATCAATAAGAAAAATGAAACATTAAACCCTGAAGTGAACTGCATAAGCTATCACATCTCCTGGTGAGAAAGGAACAGAGTAAAACCTATTGAATCTAAGCCAGAGTACAGGTTAAAAATTTGTACATAGCATGGTATGTCAAAGATTGTTTCTTTCACAGACTTTTGGAGATCTTCTGTGATACCATTGTTGCCCATTTATTTGCCTTTCAGGTCAGAAGCTTGGAGTTAAAAAGAGAACTTACTTTGGGAGATAAAACCAGTATTTCTAGTTTATTAATTTATAATTGAGACTTTTTCCCCTTTTAGCTAGGAAGTGATAATTTTCCTCCTACATCTAAAAATTTAAGGATAACCTTCATTATTTTGCTTTATTTTAATCCAGATAATTAGTTCATAGTTTTTTGTTTGCTTGCTTATTTTTAAATAAAACCCATGTTTTAATACTCTCAAAAATCTATGACTACTATTTCCTTCTACAATCTGGTTAGGTTGAGGCTGGCTGTAAGCTATTATAGGACAAATTCTAAACATGCATAATAGTTTATATTTGCTTAATTCTGAGAGAAATTTAGGTTCTGTTTCTTTTCTCTTTAAAGTAATTGAACCTTCCTCTCTAAGAAAATACGAAAAAATATTTTAGTTTAAATTTTCCAAGTTGGTTGTTTTAAATGATTTTACTTGATAGGCCATAAGGATTAATGTACTTGTTAGTTTTTAGTGTATGTACTTTAACAGATCGTTGATATAGTTTTTAGGCTTCTTTGCAGTGACAATGCAAAGTACAATGTTTTCAGTATTTTGGTTGCTTTTTCTTATATAAAAATAGATGTAGAAGGGTTAGCCATTTGAATAAAAAAAACCTTTTTATTGTTAGTGGTCACAAAACAAGACTATAATCTCTCATGGAGTAGAAAACTTTCCGTTTACATGAAAATGACTTAGTTGAGTAGAAACATATTTTAAAAAAATAATATAAATTTTTTGAAAAAATTTTGAGAACCTTCTGGAAAACCTCTGTGTTTATTCTTAGGATAGTATCCATTATATTTGTGTATTGGCAACAAAATACTCTCAATAATGTGATCTCTTTCTACTTCCTTCTTTCTCAGAAAAAGCATTGATAAATATCTTTGAATAAATTCAAGATGTTAGGGTATAGATGTCATTTTCTTAATGAGAATTGAGTCTTTAAAACAATGTAAGTACAAGCTAAATTAAAACAGTCTTTATAGGTAGATGTTCTTTAAGTTGCTAACCTAGATCTGAGAGAAATTTGCCATTTTAGATCTAAAAATTAAGCCTATTCATCATTTAAAAATTCTTTCTCCAGCTTGAAAGTAAATATATTTAAAATATTTCCTACTGATTAAATCTTTCCACTTGTCCTTGATTTTTCTTACCTATTGAAATTTTGGTATTTGTATAATTCCAGTTGTGAAGAATGTTGATAATAAATTAGAACTTTAAAAATGTCAGCCATGTGGCAGAAAAAAAATTTATCCTATCCCTAACATTCGTTTTATTTCAAAGGTTGAGATTTTGTAATCTATAGTAAAATAAGTTAGCCTTTAAATGTGGTCCATTCAGCTGGGACTGAGAGGTTAAAAAGTAAAAAAATATATATTAAAAGGAAATGACTTTGCATCAGTAGTTTTGCATATGCTGTTTTGAATATTTACTAATATATTCTTTATGACAGTCTAATTTACAGAATCATCTATGAAAATAATAGCAAGAAAAGGTAGCAGAAGAGTTTACTCAAAGTACTTGACCATTATTTCCATTAAATTGTAAATCAGGAAATGGTTTGTCTTTACCTAATGTTTTTTGCTATACATGTCTGTAAATATAGAAGCCTAATTTTTTTGGTATAATAATGTTATTTACATTATCAGGTTATATTTATGTATGAAAGGATAAAAGTAAGTATGTCTTCCTTGGAAGAAAGAACAGATTTAAAGAAACTAAGAGAAATTCATTTTGAAAGCCATTCCTATAATATCTCAGGTATAGTCTGTTACTTATTTTTCTATATGAATAACCTATGGTTAGTGAGCATATTCATGGAATTAGAGCATAAAAGGATTTTTCTTCCTTATTTCAAAATAATTGTTACATATAGGTATTAGAGAAATTTGGTAAGTAGCTCAACAAAAAACTTTTGTCTATACTATCTTAGCTAGTATAGACAGTCTCTGTAAGTGATCTCAAAATAAAGTTACCACAGTTATCAGTGAATAACACTAAATGGGGTACCACAGTGTAGTTATTTTGCCTCTTTAAAATTAAGCCAGTTTTAGGGACGCCTGGGTGGCTCAGTTGGTTGAGCAGCTGCCTTAGGCTCAGGTCCTGATCCCGGCGTCCTGGGATCGAGTCCCGCATCAGGCTCCTTCGTCGGCGGGGAGCCTGCTCCTCTCTCTGCCTCTGCCTGCCTCTCTGCCTGCTTGTGTTCTCTCTCTGTTAAATAAATGAATAAAATCTTTAAATAAATAAATAATAAAATTAAGTCAGTTTTATATTCTGATATGTCAAATGCTAACAAAAGTCTGTCTTCATAGGAAGTTTTTCTTTAGTCTACTACTATATACTATTTAATAAGTTTGGATATTAATTGAATAAAATACACATTGCTCCAAAAGTTTGGTGAAACAAGCAGATGAATTTTTTTTAAAGATTTTATTTATTTATTTATTTGACAGAGGGAGAGAGATCATGAGTAGGCAGAGACGCAGGCAGAGAGGCAGGCAGAGAGAGAGAAGGAAGCAGGCTCCCCACTGAGCAGAGAGCCTGATGCGGGACTTGATCCCAGGACCCTGAGATCATGACCTGAGCTGAAGGCAGAGGCTTCAACCCACTGAGCCACCCAGGCGCCCCCACGCAGATGAATTTTGAATTGAAACATGGTGAGGATTGTACAAAATAAAATCCCGTGATAGACTTCACTTGGTTCAGCAAATCTTTGCAGAATTCTTTTGGGCAACAATAAACTTTTAGGCACTGGGGTTATTGCTGGAAAATACACAGATATTGTTCGTTCTTTCTTTCTTTCTTATTTATTTATTTGACAGAGAGAGACACAAAGAGAGAGAGAACACAAGCAGGGGGAGTGGGAGGGGAGGATGCAGGCTTCACGCCAAGCCCAATGCGGGGCTAGATCCTGGCACCTTGGGATCATGACCTGAGCTGAAGGCAGTTCTTAACCGACTGAGCCACCCAGGGGCCCCAGATATTTTTCTTTTGGAGAGAGAGTAAAACTCTTGGAAAAGCTGCCTGTTTACTTCTCTATAAGTTAAATATTTGTTCTGTTCTCTTCTGGGTTGTATATACACATCAGGTTTTTACCAGTGGATGATTAAATTGTATTGAATTCATACAGTTTTATGATGGTAGTGTTTCATAGCACTGAAGCATTTCTAACAGTTGGTTAATATTAATTGCCATTAACATTTTACTATATTTTAATAGCATGTGGAAATAGTATCAGTGCATGAGATTGAAAAGGTGGTAAAACACACACATGGTTTATGCTCTGAATTCGTAGTTGTTTAGGTTCTGTTAAACTCCGGGATATAACCTTTTTTCTGGAGTTGGGGGGTGTGTTGTAGATCAAGGCTTTATTAAAACCTAGTTGGAATTTCTTAAAATGTTAACCTTTGTCAAACAGTGATTACACATAGGTTATATAGACAAAAGTATTTAACATGTCTTGAAAACCGAGTCTGCTTCCTGATCCCCCTTGCCACTTCTGTTCGTATTTTAGCTGGTTATTTTGGCTTTTAAAAATCTTTGTGTTTCTAATTATAATGCTCATACTGCTAACTGTTAATTCAACGGTTCTGATAGGTGAGGATTTTCCTTTCTTGAATTATGCAATCATCTCTGCTTCCTCTCCTTTATGTTCTTAATTTCTTTACAGTTTAATGAAAAGTTTTAATATTTGGTAATTATTAACACCTATGTAAATATTATTCATATGAGCATTATAAGGCATTATAGCTTCTTTTATAATTTTTTCATTACTTTTAAAAATTTACGTATTTTTCTTTGTACTTACTATTAATTTCACTAGCTTCTCCGTATCGTTTTCCACAAGGTTGCTTATAACTCCTCTTAGTTCCCCCACCTTTCCCCTTCCCTGTGGAGATACCCTTCCTGGAGACTTCCATTCTCTAGCTTCTAGCTGGAAGGATTGCCCTCAGGCCTGCTAGACAGCCATCATTCTGGGAATTATTTTTGTTGTCATCTTGGAATTCTCTTTGCATTTTTCCCAAGTTTAATTTCCCATTTCCAGAATTCAGTGTTTTTCTCTTTCTTGGTTTGTTCAAATGTTTTGGTGGAGCTTTCTGATGAAGTGTGTATTCACGGTCACTAGTTTTAGACTGTAGTCTGGAAAGTGTCTTAATTCTGTACTCTGATTAACCTGGATATAGAATTCCAGGTCGTCAATATTTTTCTTCATAATTCTGAAGACATTGCTTCATTTTTCTCAACCTCAGACTTTACTGCTAAGTACAGTGTCGTGATATGTAATCTTTTGTGTATGATTTGTTTTGTATTTTTCTTCTTGGGAAGTTTTACAATACTCTCTTTCTTTGGTTTCTGAAGATTCATGATCTTCCCTGTTGGAAATCTTTTCTTTATTCTTTGTGCTGGGCTTCTGGTAGGCTATTTTAATTTGGAAACTTTGAGTTTGGAAATATCTTTTATGTTGTCTTTGATAACTTCCCTTTTGTAATCTCCCCCACCCCCTTTTCTCTTTCTATCTCCTACTTTTTTTAGTCAGATACTTTTTTTTTTTTTAATTTTTTTATTAACATATAATGTATTATTTACCCCAGGGTCCCAGGGTACAGGTCTGTGAATCATCAGGCTTACACATTTCACAGCATTTGCCATAGCACATACCCTCCCCAATGTCCATATCCCTATCCCCCCCTCCACCTCCCAGCAACCCTTAGTTTGTTTCGTGAGTTTAGGAGTCTCTTATGGTTTGTCTCCTTCCCCATCCCATCTTGTTTCATTTAGTCAGATACTTTTTTTTTGTACCTCCTGGAACAATCCTCTCATTTTGTCACTGTTTATGCTTGATGGAACTTTGCCTCAACTTTATCTTTCAAACCTATTTTTAAAAATTTATTTTGCCTAGGGCACTTGGGTGACTCAGTCAGTTAAGCATCTGCCTTCGGCTCAGGTCATGATCCCAGAGTCGTAGGGTTAAGTCCCACATCAGGCTCCCTGCTCAGCAGGGAGTTTGCTTCTCTGCTTCACCCTGTCTCATGCTCACTCGCTCTCTTCTTGCTCAATCTCTCAAATAAAATCTTTAAAAAATTATTTTGTGGGGGGGGCCCTGGGTGGCGCAGTTGGTTGAGCGACTGCCTTCGGCTCAGGTCATGATCCCGGAGTCCCGGGATCGAGTCCCACATCGGGCTCCCAGCTCCATGGGGAGTCCGGTTCTCACTCTGACCTGCTCTCTCTCACTCTCTCTCTTTCCTAATGAATAAATGAATAAAATCTTTAAAAAAAAAATTATTTTGGGGGTTGCCTGGGTGGCTCAGTCGTTAAGCATCTGCCTTTGGCTCAGGTCCTGATCCCAGGGCCCTGGAATCCAGCACCATATCAGGCTCCCTGATCAGCAGAAAGCCTGCTTCTCCCTCTCCCACTCCCCCTGCTTGTGTTCCCTCTCTCGTTGTGTCTCTGTCAAATAAATAAAATCTTCCAAAAAAATTATTTTGCTTGTTCTATTGATTTTTGTTTAGCCTAATGAAATAATGTTATGAAATACAGATATATCTCATATGTAGAAATCTGTTTATAAAAACATACATGTAAAAAATTTTTACTCTGTTGCCTGTATCATCTTTTCTCCAAGTTACTTTTTCCCCGAATGCTATTTTTTTCTCTTTTACATAAGGTGCTATCCTCTAATAGAGATTGGTAAACTGGCCTGCTGCATCTGAGTTGCATTGCGTTTTTGTATAGCTCTTGAGCTGAGAATGGTTTTTAACATTATTAAAGGTTGTTTAAAAAAGATTAAAAAGCAGACAGAAGAATATGCTGCAGAGACTGTTGATGATCCACAAAGCCTAAAATATTTATAATCTATTCCTTAACATAAAGTTTTCTGATCGCTGCTTTAATGTCTGTAGATTCCTTGGCTTTCTTTCATGTTTAGGAGTCAGACACTACAAGTGAATTGGAAACTATATGTAACTCGGGCTTGGTTAGCTTTCCTGGAGATTAAAACTTGTTAATACTGAAGTTAGTTTTGTTCTGGGTAGACTGTAATGTCATTATCTGTTGGTCTTTACTTTGGGGCCTTTTGGTTTCTCTAGAAGAGAGTCTACTCTCCTTGCCTGAGGTTATGAGCCTGCTGCCCATGTTTTGAAGGTGAGACATACTCATACCTTTGAGTATATAGGATTTTATTTATTCTGATTTCAATACAGTTGCCTTAATCTAAATTGTGCACTTCAGAATCAGTTTCTTCAGACGCTAAATCTTTATCTTCTGCTGGAGTCACAGTGAAGTTTGTTATCTGGCTGCACAGGGAGTGGAGAGTTGAGCATCCAGTTTCTACTCACGTGAAGTCAGCTCCCCTCCTGTTTTCATCCTGACATGACACTGCTGTGTTTTGTAGAATATTGTACCTCCCAGATTAGATTTTCACAGAAAAGGTTAAAAGATTTAAACGTAACTGGGAATTGTTTAAGAAGTAAAATTAACTTATTTTTTTATCATGTATAATCTGTCCTTGCATACAATCTCATACTACTTTTTGGTATTGGAAGTTCATTATTTTTATTCCATTATGTAGAAAACATCATTATTGCTAAAAACTACAAAGAAATCTTTAATATTCAAAACAGCCCTCTGAGGTGGTAGATGTTGCATTTTACAAATGAAGAAATTGGAGACACAGAGAGGTTAATTAACTTTTATGTGGAAGATCGCATAGTAAGAGTAGAACCAAGATTCAAGCTGGCAGCCTGGATCTAGAGAATGCTTTCTTTCCATCTATGTTACACTGTAGTTCAGAATAGCATATAATAGGGACACCTGGCTGGCTCAGTCACTTAAGCATCCACCTCTTAGATCAGCTCAGGTCTTGATCTCAGGGTCATGAGTTCAAGGCCTGCATTGGGAGCCTAAAAGATAGTATATGATATGCATAGCAGGTGAATTAGAATAGTCCTGCTGTGAGTTCAGAAGAGGGGGACAATGGGCTGTAGAGTTAATGGTAAGCTTTACAAAGCATGTGGAGCTTAAGTCTTTGAGTAGGTAGCGAGAACGGAATAAGGTTCAGATAATAGGTTGTGATCTAAGAGTATAGCTGTTACCTTTAGAAAATGTTAACATACCATTCTGATCTAAGTAGAGGCTTGGGGACTGTTGAATGAAAGCATGAACTGATGGGTGTAGCCAGATCATGATATTACATTTCAGAATATTGTACTTGTATTTTACACTGTTGGTTATGGGAAGGTTTTGTTCTAATATGGGATTCCATAGATACTTGGTTTCAAGATTCATCCAGTATTCAGTATGAATTGGAGGTGCAGAAGTTATAACATTTTAGGTGTTTGTGGTTAATATATTAAGGTAGTAGTGATATAAGGAATATTATGCTTCCTGCCTGGATTAGATTGCATCTAATTTTGTTATTTTCTTCCTTTGAGTGTTGACATATTTTGTAATTTAATTATTCTATGGTAATAAAGTATTGCAGTGGGTGTAATATTTGAGAAATTTCATTTTAGTCATTTGATAGCACTTTTGGCTAAGGTTTTGTTTTCCTTTTCATTGTAAGCAGAGGAGTTGGAAATTGTCTCTAGATTCTTGTATCCATTTTCAGTAAAAATGAAGCCGTGTTTGTCCAGCCTGGGGTTAGGGCCCTCAGGCAATGAGAAAGATCATAGGTAGATCTCAAAAGCAGTTCAGTTGTGATTTGGGTGAGGTGGGGTTTGTATTTTGTTTTTTTAATCTTACTCCATTTTCCTTATTCTTTCCCGATGTGTAAACTCTTCGTTATAATGCCAAGAAAGAGATAGACGTATAGTGTTTGATACTAGTAAAATGAACCACCAATGTTGTTTCTTTTATTTTTAAGTTTTGGAGAAGAGTTAAATGAGTAAGGAACACAGGATTCAGAATATCCTAGAGGGAAAAATTGGAGCATCTGTATTCTCCATTTCATCATCAGAATTTGATGACCTCATCATCAGAATTTCATCATCACTCTTAAACACTGTTTTTGTGTTTCAGTCCCTTAATGCTGAAAGTTAAGATGAGGTTTAAAGACTTGTAAAATTGTTCCAAGCTTGCTTTCTTAGAAAACTTGGTACTCAGAGATAGATTCTCTACTTCATTATAAGAAAAACAGTGATTTGTGTGGGGAAAAGCTTCAGTAGTCCTATTTATTGAAAAAGTCAAATTTTTTTGTTGTTACTTGCTTTCATAATGTCCATACTTAACCTGGTTTCAGCTCTTAATAAAGTGATTAATATCATTTAATCATAGATATAATGAGGTTATACTTTTATTATTGCATTATTTTAGGAATAATTGTATAATAGGAGCTTACATGTATAATACTTTTGTTTGAGAAGTTACTAAGTTTTAAGCCGAGAATTCTTAATTTTGTAGTTTTTTAGTAATTGAACTACTAAAAACTAAATCATAAAGTAAATATAAGCTACAACGTGTTTTTACTTTTGTTAATTAGGAAACGATCCCACAAGCTTAGTTTAGGCAAGGTGGCTTAGGTTAATACTTTGTAGCTTTTTTCTCTGTATCTGCACGCACCTCCTCTCAGAAGCATCTTTCATTACAAACAATATATTTTCACCCAGGTTAATGGAACAGGTCTGTGTTGATGGCAGGGCAGATCCTGCCTTTATTTCCCCTCGCTGGGATACTCTTGATTACTGTCAGGGCCTTGTGTTGGGTATATAGTCTTTTTTTTTTTTAAGATTTTATTTATTTATTTGACAGAGAGATCACAAGTAGGAGGGGGGCGGGGAAGCAGGCTCCCCGCCGAGCAGAGAGCCCGACGCGGGGGTCTTTCCCAGGACCCTGAGATCATGACCCGAGCTGAAGGCAGAGGCTTTAACCCACTGAGCCACCCAGGCACCCCTGGGTATATAGTCTTAATGTTTTTTTTTCCCCCTTGGAAAGTCTTTATACTTTAAGCAGCTATTGACTACCAGTGTTTGTCTTTTTGATGTGAGAGCATAAATGCAAAAACTCTAAAATCAAGATACTCTTACTTTCTGAGAAAAATATAACGGTAGGATATATGTAATGATAACTTGTAAAAAAGTTAAAAAATAATTCATATTACATCTTAAAAGGCTGTGGAACCTAAATGTGCTTTGTTAAACCCTCACTAATCATTTTATTGAAATTGACATCCTATCATTTTGACAGTTCTGCTTAAGCTGAATATTACAAAATCATGCCAGCTTTTTGCAATGATGCAATATACTCATTGCTTATAAATGATTTAGTAGCTGTTAGCCAATGTAGAAAAAAGATTGACAAATATGTTAGGGAAACTTGTGCAATAATGTTGGCTGATTTCAGAAAGAATTGTGAAGGGATAACACATGGACTATCACAAATTACCACACTGCAAAATAAGAACTACAATGTAAATATCACTCTTTAAATTCTTACTGTAAATTGTAGAGATTGTCGATTTTACAGATTTATAAGACATGAGGACTTATAAAAATAATTTAGCTTCCCCTTCCCCCTTAGTGTTCAATATCATAGAAACTGACATCTGTTATTGTGTGGTTTAGCTTTTTCACTTCAGTAGAGTTTCAGATTTCTCTATTCTATAACCAGAGTACTACAGACTTAAATTGAGCAAAGTAACTTTGTGACAGAGTACTGAATATTTGCTGGAGGTAACAATTGTAAACTAAAGGCTTTTGCTTGTTTATTAGTCTTTTTTTTTTTAACATTAAAGAAGTAATTAGTTCAAGTACTTAACCAGTATATATTTAATCTGAGTTATGGTGGATATAAGAAGACACTTAACATACCTCAAATGACTTCAGAAGTTGTATGCTGAAGTTCTCTATGTGTATTCGGGTTATACATATCCTAAAGCAGGTATCACTATAGTAAATATGAAAACATGCAGAAGTCTTTTGTTAAAAAAGTTCAGGGGTTATCATCTAGCTTTTCATTATCTGGTTTTGTCTTATCTTAGAAGCAAATTGAGTATTTTATTTATAGAATGTAACATAAAAATATAATCTGAAGGGACGCCTGGGTGGCTCAGTTGGTTGGGCGGCTGCCTTCGGCTGAGGTCATGATCCCAGCGTCCTGGGATCGAGTCCCACATCGGGCTCCTTGCTCGGCAGGGAGCCTGCTCCTCTCTCTGCCTCTTCCTGCCTCTCTGCCTGCTTGTGTTCTCTCTCTGTTAAAATAAATAAAATAAAATCTTTAAAATATATATATATGTATATAATCTGAAGAAAAATGTTAAAAAGTTGAAATCAGTTTCTCGTACAGTGATTTGTAGGTAGTATCTCCAAACTAATGTGTAGGTTGTATTCTAAAATCCTTAGAAATAAAATAATACTTTTTTAAAGAAATAATTTTATAAATGGCATCTCCCCCGGCTATCTTAGCCCATGAAAGTTCATTTTGTGTATAACATAGCATACAAGACCATAGTTGTCCAAAGAAAATAGCACTATTACTAATAAGTAATTAGAAAAATAGATTAGAGAAAGTATTTTGCATCATGGTATTTAAGAAAAAGAAGAGAGATTTATGTGAAAAGGAGATTAGCTGGAGTGGAAATAACATGAGAAGAGATGAGAAAAGTGAAAGACAGGGAAGGGATACTACATACTGAAAAATGAACTGAGTAAAAGTGTTAATAAAATACCCGTCACATACTGTTCTGGGGCCCTAGTTGATCTGGAGTAAGTGGATAAAAATGAGCTATTCCTTACTTTTTTTTTTTTTTTTTTTTTACATTTTAAAGGGGAAACTATCCACTAAATAAACCTTAAGAAAACAAAGCCATAACCTTTATAAAACCCAGGCAGTCCTTTAAATTTATAACCATGGGTGGTAAATAATTTATATTTTTGTTATTACCTATAATAAAAACAGATGTTTAGACTAACACTTTTTCTACCTTGAATGTTGTTGTCGTTGTTGAGTATATTGTCCCAGGCAAACAGTGTTGTTTTTGATATCATTCTTTGAAAGATCTATTTACCCTTGCAGCATAGAATTAATACTATTTCAGCTTTCCTAAACTGCCACGTAATAACATTTCTATAGCAAAATTCATTCACTAATTATTTGACTACCTGCTACGTGCCAGCCATTTTTCTTGGCACTCTAACTACAGCAGTGAAAAGATAAGAGTCCTTGATCTACTGGACTTTACATTCCTGTAGAGATTTATTTCAAGTTCCATTTGAAAAATGCCCAAAAGTCATCTATCTTTATTAGCTTTAAGTTGTCTTACTTTAGGATAGGTGTCCTTAACTAGAGCAGCTGGGATGCTACATTTCTATCCAGTATCCTATCCTAGTTAGTATCCAAAAAAGAGAATGCGTAATAAGTTTATTAACCCATTTTTATTATTTTATTATAATTTTTAACCCATTTTTAAATAGAGCAAAAAAAGAACAGCTTTTTAAGCAGCAAAGATGAGAGTTCTTATCCTTTCCCAACTTTCTGTGAAGGATTCTTCTGATCATGAGAATGTTTGAACTATTCACATCTTTTATGGCGGCTCTGTTTTTAGGTTTCTTGTGTTACTGCTAAACTGCCACATAATTTAGGTGCTATATACAGTTTAGAAGAGGCAGTATAAGTTAAGTGAACATTCTGGATTCAGACTGCCTAGATTTAAATCCTTACTTCCTCTAATTTAGCTGTGTGCTTTTGGGCAAGTTACTTTTCTGTGCCACAGTTTTTTAAAATCTGTAAAGTAATGATAATAGTTGGCTAATGGGAGGATGAAATGAGTTAATTAGTAATGCCTAGTACTTGCAAGTACTAAATGACAGCTGTTACTATTTTCCATGCTTGACATATAGTTGATGGAAAAGTTGCTTTTCTAGATTTTTTTTTTTTTTTTTTTTTGCCAAGCACCTCATTATTTTGTTTGGCAGGGTTATGCTTTCAAGAACAATTTGATATAATGGAAATCTGGGTTCTAGCTTTGTATCATCCACTGGTTTGATACTGATTAGATCAGTTAGTTGGCAGAGTCGGGGAGTTCAGATAAAATAATATTTTTACATAAAAGTTTTTTTGTTTTTTTTTTTAATGAGCATATTGTACCTTTGGCTGTTTTTGAGTACTCAGCTGGAACTTATTTTCTCTAGATTTTTTGTTTAATAGTAATCTGTGAAATGATGATACCAGCTTACTAGTATCTATTAGTAATTCTCAAATTTTGAATTATTGGATGATTTACAGATGATTTCTGTGATGTGTATTTGTGTGTTTAATTCTAAATGTAGTTTACTCAAAAAACATGCCAAAGAAAAGGCAGTTCCCTAAAATAACCTCTTCCTTGGCTTTTCATGTCACTGAGAACCTATTTCATAAAATTACTATAATAACCTCCTAGTAAAATTTGAATCAGATAAAATAGAAATATATTCTTTCCGTAGTTACAGCTTAACATGTATATGTGCACTTTTCATTAATTTGAAAATGTTATAAACTTTACTAAAATTTGCTTTGTTTTTATGTCCTATTTCCTAGAAGACTAATCAGATATTCATTAGTTTTTTACTTCCTTCCAAAGGGCGCCTTGTAGATAAGCACGTTGTAGAATCAAAATAAATGTTGTAGTCAGATTTTATTGGAGTTTAAGTCCTGTAAAGATGATTCTGTTTAACACCCACAAAGTTACCTGTGGTTTTTCCTGAACTTTATCTTCTGCAGCAAAGTTCTATTTTCATTAACTACACACTATTTTAAAGTAGAAGATGGTGGTGAGAGATCAGTCTGTGTTACCTTTGGATTTTTTTTCTTTGTGAAAGCAATGGCAGTCTTGATTGTAACAGAAAACTATCTAGAATTTGGACTCGAAACAGGTAATCATTTCATATAAGTTTAAAAATCAGTTTTGCTTTATCAAGTGTTAATATTTTTTTGCTTCATTATTTATGTTTTATATTTGCTATGTTTTTAAAATTCAGTTTGAGATATACTGTAATCTTCTAAATAACCTTTAATAGTCTTAATTTTATTTTTTTTGGTTTTAGCTAAATTTTTTGTTAGCTTTTTCCAAAAATGCTGCCCCCTCGTTTTTTCTTTAGTTTGTTTCTGCAATGCTGAAGTTTACTCACATAGGTAAAGATGCAAATTTTGATGCAAATTTTATGCACACTTGTGGAATGTACAAATATCAAAGGGATGTTTTCAAAGACTTCGTACTAATAACCAAATTTTATTGCATTATGGTATACTAATTAGCACATGAAAGAGCCTAAGCTAGTCACTTCAAGGTTTAAGATGTTCTGTTTCCTAACATTTTATTTTCAAAGAAAGAGTCTGTATTAAGAATAATATTTTTTTTCCCTGCAGGGTTTACAAATTTTTCAGATAGTGCGATGCAGTTTCTTGAAAAGCAAGGTTTAGAATCTCAGTAAGTTTTTAAAAATACTAAGTATCACTTAAGTTTAAATTTTTTTATTTTTTGTAAAACATTTACTGGAAGTGACTTTGTCTTTTTAATCCTTGAAAAGAGTTCTTTTTTCAGGACTTTTAAAAATATCCTCACTTGTAATTTTGACGTATGTATAAAGTTAGTATGTTGGATAGAATTATTTGGATTTGCTCCTACTTGATTTAATTCCTCTGCCACCAGGGATTAAATAACTTTATTTCTGAGTCGTATATCAAATTCTATGTTGAATATGCAGGTTGAGTTGTTACCAGTGTGGCTAGAGATGCCTGATTTAGTTTAGAGTTCACCAAAATCCATTGTAGATAATTCAGTCTGAGCAGTCTTTTTGTAAAAGTTTACTTAGTTTTTGTTATTATTAATTGTGGTTTGTAGAAGAAAGCAAATTCCTAGGAAGTCAACTTAAAGAACTTATTACTTTTTTTTTTCTTTAGGGGTCCTGTTTCAAAACTTACTTTCAAATTTTTCCTGGCTATTTTCTGTTCACTCATTGGGGCTTTTTTGACATTTCCTGGATTACGACTGGCTCAAATGCATCTGGATGCCCTGAATTTGGCAACAGAAAAAATTACACAGTAAGCGGAAAATGTACATAAGCACATGCAGATAATATATGTTTTCCATCTTAATGAAGGTATATTATTGTAATGAAATCATAAATTATTGTATTGAAAATTAAATAACCATTTGATGTCACACTACTTCTATAAGCAGGTTTCTTTTATTCACTTCTAAATTTTAAGTCCTGTGATTAAAAATACCTGTATTACCAAATTTCTTTTTTTAGTCATTAATAAAAGGAAATATCAGTATTTATGTTAGTCAGAAGTCAATGTTTATGATACAGTAGTCTATACAACTAAACTGAGGATCTGTGGTAGTTCTCTTATCAGAATATTTTCATTAAAATACTTTAATTTGGGGCGCCTGGGTGGCTCAGTGGGTTAAAGCCTCTACCTTCGGCTCGGGTCATGATCTCAGGGTCCTGGGATCAAGCCCCACATCGGGCTCTCTGCTCAGCAGGGAGCCTGCTTCCCCCTCTCTCTCTGCCTACTTGTGATCTCTCTCTGTCAAATAAATAATCTTTAAAAAATAAAATAAAATAAAATACTTAAATTTTATGTAAATCTTAATTTTCATTTAAAAGTATTCTGAAACTCTATATACATAAATTTATGTTTTTCCTATATTACTGATTGGTTTATGAGACTCTTGTTAAGATAATATATTATTTTATTTGGGGTTTGCTGATACTGTACAGTATTAAATATCATAGATTACTTTTAACTGCCAGATTCTATTTTAGTTCTCAAATGGAGGAATCATATTTAAATCGCTACATATAGTTCAAAGCCCATTTACTATATTCTTTGTGGTTGTTATAGATGTTTTTTGTTGTTGTTAGACACCTTGGCAGAATGACAGGTTTTTATCTTTCGATTCATATCCAAACCCAAATTTCCATCCTGTCTTTATGTTTTGCAGTAGAAGCCCAAGTTGAGAATATTCCATTTTGATATATGTATATATAGTCTTTGAGTTTTTTCTGAGTGATCATTTTTCTTAACATTTCTGCTCTTAAAATCCTGTATTTAATGATGCTGATTTTTTTTGTCTTTTCACATTCTTAATCTCTGTTATCTATGTCATTTTCCTTTAATTTTGAATCGTTTTTGTTTTTTGCTTTACCCCCATTTTTCTACATATTTTGTGTGTGAGAGTGTGTGTGTGTGTGTGTGTGTGTGCACGTGCGCACAGGTGTCTCTGCATGCGCACGTGTTTACCTCTTCTCACCTCCCAGTACCCACTTCTTCATCCCTCTTTTTTCCCCTCCTTTTCCTCAGCATGCTGTTGGCTGCATCCTGCCTTTCTCCCAACATCCATCCATCTCTCTAATAGCTTCGTTTAAAACAAAACCGGGTTCTCGCCCCTCCTCTTTACACATACACTTCAGTCCACTAACCCCAGTGTTAGGATTTAAATAAGCTGAAAGGGTGGGTGGAGGGGAGCCCTTCACCAGCTACTGAAACCGCTGTGGGCTGCTCCTTGATACTAGAGTGTTCCCTAGCAACACTGCATACCTAATACTGCTGCTTTCTTCCCCCACACCCCGTGGTTTACCCAGGCTGGGGGATGAAAGAATCACTTTATAAAAACATTGAAAGCATTTCGTGGTGGTTTAGGATTGGGAGGGGGCAGGCACATCTTAGTTTCCTTTTCAGTAAAATGTAACTTCTTTTTAAGGTTTTTTTTCCCTTTGGGGTTTGGAGCTTGATTTTCAGTTCCTTGCAGCCCCTGATTGTGTTATAGCACTCTGCCATGATAACAGGAGTGTGGGCAAACTTGTTCTGGTGTGAGAATAACATGACTGGCCCAAAGAGCAGCGTTCTCCTCAGCCCCGTGTCCAGGCACTAGTACTTGTTTAAATGCCAGAGCTTAGAACCAAAGTTCCACCTTTGTCTGTCAGGTGTTCTGAAGCAGCCCTGTTTTCCTCACATAGATCATTGTCATTTTCACTATAGTGCAGATTTTGAAATGTGTGTGTGTGTGCATGTGTGTGTATTCAGCCCGTTACTGTGGTTGATTCTGAAAATAGGATATGGTAATAAAATAGAAGAATTTGTCTTTTTTCTGAAATAAGAACAGTCTTTACAGTCATCTATCTTTGTATGATAAAACTTGGGACAATAATTAACAATGAAATTATAACTCAGACCTAAAACCTTTTGGTGTATTAGATATATTGCCTTTCTGGAGTAATGTAAGTTTTCCTGGTATGGATAGGGAAATTCACTTCATAATACTTCATGAAGAAATAAAAATATATGAATCATTTATGATTTTAACAGTGTTTTTAAAACATTATACACGATCGTTGCATATTGAAAGTTTCCTTAATTGTAAGTTGTTGTAGTGGGTTCCATGTAGTGGGTTCCTTCTAGTCTCATGGACCTTGCTAATCACTGGCTCTTACTTGTAAATAATAAGGAAGCACTTTGTTTTAGCTTGCACTGAAAAAGTGTCAAAAGATGATGCGTCTATACTGAAAATCCATTGGATTCATTGACTGTGTAAAGTTAGTCATTTAAATACCTGTGTATTAAATCAGGGATATAGTAGGGGATTGTTAAAGAACACTGGGATAGAACTGATCAGATTTAGATTTTAGTGCTACATCTGCCTTTAGCCTGTAATATTGCCATGAACAAGTCATTTAACTTTCCTGAATCTAAATGTTCTCATTTGAAAAATTCAGATAATGAGGTAGTTTTGCAGGGACTTAAATCAGTGTCAAGTGATAATGATAAACAGAAAATAGTGATGACAGTAGTACCTTAATACAGAATATGAAAATAAGTTTCTACGTTCATTTTGTAAGTTCCAAGTTTCTGTAGTTTATTAGCGTATTTTGTTCCTGGGTTTTTATATTTATTTCTTACATACTTTCAGAACATTACTTCATATCAACTTCTTGGCTCCTTTATTTATGGTTCTGCTCTGGGTAAAACCAATCACCAAAGACTACATTATGAACCCACCATTGGGTAAAGAAAGTGTCCCTTTGTAAGTATGGGTATTTGAGGGCTAATTTTTGATTCCTTATAGAATCAAAACTGTTTTCCAAAATGGTATATATTGTATTTAAGTTTTTTAATGATAATACTAGATACTGTATTTTTAAAACATTAATAGAAATGCTAAAAAGATGTGTTCTAAAACTAAAGGTACAATTCATCATTTAACTTTTTTATGATCTTCATTAATGAATGAATGTTAATCCACATTAGCAGTTATCTTGTACACTTCCAAGTTTTTCTCCCTTCTCACTTAATAATCCAGTTGTTATCTGACATTTTTATGTCTTGGCCCTATTTTTAAGATAGTTTCTGCAGTTCTTTTTTTCTTAACTGTGAAAATTACAGAAGGTAAAATAAGTAGTATAAATGGAAACTCATTCAGCCCCTATAAGAGTTAATATTTTCCATATTTGCTTCACCCCTTTTTTTGTTTTTTTTTGATGAAGTAATTTTTCAAGTGAAGTAGAGGTCTAACATTTTTACCCCTAAATACATGAGTATGTACCTCTAAGAAATAAGGACATTTTCCGATGTAATATTATCATCATACCTATCAAAAAAAATGCCTTAACATTATTATCGAATATTAGGTCATAATTCCCCTTTTAACAGAAGAAGATGGTAAGGAAACACAGAAACAATTTATTAAAAGGTACTAATAACTGTCCTTGATATATTAACTCATTAGTCTTGTGGAACTATGTTAGAGTAATAGAAAGATTCAGACAAAGCTAGTTCAAACCTCAGTTCTGATCTTTACTGAAACAGTCACTTGAGGGAGATAAACGTCAAGCCTCTGTTCCCCATTTGGAAAATGAAAATAACAGTATCTACCTCACAGAGTTATCATTGGAATTAAATGAAAGAATGCATGTAATGCAACCAGCTGGAAGTAAATGCTTAATCAATGTTTCCTTTTTTTTTTTTTTAATGTTTCTTTTTTTTTTTAAGATTTTAGTTATTTATGACAGAGAGAGAGATCACAAGTAGGCAGAGAGGCAGGCAGAGTTGGGGGGGAAGCAGGCTCCCTGCTGAGCAGAGAGCCCAATGCAGGGCTCAATCCTAGGACCCTGAGATCATGACCTGAGCTGAAGGCAGAGGCTTTAACCCGAGCCACCCAAGAGCCCCTTAATCAATGTTTCTTTCACTGCTCTGCCTCATCAGAATTAAAGTAGAAAACCTTGACAAGTCATTGACTCCACAGTATACATTTTATATTACATATTTCTTTTAGATCCTGATACAGATTTGTCTTCCAGTATATAATCAGTGATCACCATGACTTTTTTTTAAGAATTAATCTTTGAACTAAGGAAGTATTCATTGAGATTGTAATGTTGTTCCCCCAACTCAAGTAAGTCTTAATGGTTATTTTAACTTGACAGATTTACAACATTTTTATTTAAAACTAAGTTAAGGCAGGGACACCTGGGTGGCTCAGTTGGTTAGGTTGCTGCCTTTGGCTCGGGGCATGATCCCAGGGTCCTGGGATCGAGTCCCACATCAGGCTCCTTGCTCAGCGGGGAGCTTGCTTCTCCCTCTGCCTCTGCCTGCCTCTCTACCTGCTTGTGCTCTCTCTCCCTCTCTCTCTCTCTCTCTCTCTCTGACAAATAAATAAATAAAATCTTAAAAAAAAAAAAAACTAAGTTAAGGCATTTCAGCTGTCCTACATTAAGCACCTGAAGTGTGCTAGAGTTTAGAACAGATATGGAGCATGGTCTACGTGTTACTTTCAAATTACTCACAATGTTAACCTTTTATCAAAGGGGAAACCGTGGCCTTTGAAAACATTAAGCCACAAAGGACATCAGAAATTACCTTTTCTTCTAAACTCCTTTAAGGAGCCCTTTCCAGTCAACTGAAAAAAATGTCATAAGGGTACATCTTCTACCTGGAATCCTCATCTTAGTCTTGAGGAATTGCACCCAACTGAGCCAGCTTGAGCGCATAGCTTAAATGACTCTTTGGAGAGAGATCTGAGACATCCAGTTTCTTCATAATATATCAGTTCTGGTTTTCCTATGATCCCAATTAGGAATTCAGCAGAGTGAGGGATCCTGTTCAAATATCTATATAATCGGACAAAACTCTAGGCATGAGTTGTTGACTTGATAGCTCCCCAGGCAGTCTCTCCTGTAGTTTCTTTCTTTTTCTTATTCTCCAGTTTAACAGCACCCAGTTTCTCTCTTCATTTCACAACCAGTTTTTTTCCATGGAGGAGGATAGGTAGTGAAGAGGAGCCCAGTTACTTTCTACATTTTTCTTCTAGATGTCTGTTACTACTGTACTTTATGATGCAGTTTTCTGGCTAGGTCTGTTATACAAGTCAAATTATTATATAGATAAGTTTGTAGTATAGTGGGATCTTTTGTTTTATATCTCCAACTATAATTAAGTATAAATATCCTGTATTTTATGTGGTGAACACTGACATACTTAACTAGCATGCTAACGTATTTTGATCTTTGAGAGCACCGTATCAACTTTTTGATCTGTAGAATGACAGAAGCTACATTCGATACTCTGCGACTCTGGTTAATAATCCTGCTGTGTGCTTTGCGGCTGGCCATGATGCGCAGTCACCTGCAAGCTTACTTAAACTTAGCCCAGAAATGTGTGGATCAGATGAAGAAAGAAGCAGGACGGATAAGTACAGTTGAGCTACAGAAAATGGTAAGTTTCGTACTGTAGTCACAATGAGAATAGCAAGCACTGTATTGTAAGAAAACAAAGCATTTAATTTTCCTTAATAATAATATTATCTCACAGTACTCTTGCTGTTAAATAAATGTCATAATCTTAAATTGACAGACACTGAAGAGACCTCAGTCTGATTTTGGTGCTAAGTGAAGAGTCTCAAGTCCTTTTCCTGCCTTAGTACTTGAAGTCATATAGTTTGGGTTGCTTTGCTGTTGCTATCTGCTATTGCTAAATGGCACCCCCAATTGATTTGGAGGACCTTACGATATATTATTGTCTAGACTTTAAGACTTATGGGGTAGGAAATACTAGTTTTAGTGACTAAATTAATTCCATGTAACATTATTCCAAGTATTTGAACATGAAATGTAAATATTTAACTTAATGGGAATTCCAGAGAAGGAAAGGGCTAGGAATCCATCCACCATTATAGTTAATTGGATCTATATAACCGATCATGTATTTTTAAAAAATATGGTGTTGGGTGTTCTGTTTTTTACTTTCTTTCATAGTCAGGGGTGTTCATCAAGATTCAGACACTTTCTTTTTGTTTTTCCTTACATATTTTGTTCTCTCTATAATTTTTCCTCAAATTTTAGTTACATATGTTCATGTAGAATGGGGACTTGATGTTTTTATTTATGAGGGTTTTATGACTCATCTGTTATTTTTATTTAGCCTGATGTTTTTGGTGTATGCCTAGATTCTAACATTTTGTTTTATATTTGAAATGTAAGTGAATATACCATTTAAATTTAAGGGATTATTTTCTGCAATTTATACCACTTAAGAACTATTTTCAAAGAATTTAGTATTTCCACATTTAAAACTTATCTTCAAACTGAGCCTTTCTGAAGTCAGTTTGGGGGCATTTATAATGAAGTGTAAACCTAATAGCATTTAGCTTCCTTCCCATGATGGGATTACTTACCTCTTAAGCAATTCATTTTGATAATTATATGAAAGTTTAATTCACTCATAACATGTCAGCCATGTTAGACACTTAAGAATGTTGTTGGTTGCAGGTGGCTCGAGTCTTTTATTACCTTTGTGTCATTGCCCTGCAGTATGTGGCACCTCTGGTAATGCTGCTTCACACAACTCTGCTTTTGAAAACACTAGGTAGGCTTGCCCTGGCAACTGGGAAATGTGTGTGACTTTCTACCTATAATTAATACTGCTTTTTGTTACCTACAAAGAAATATGCTTCTTAAAATTGTTTTCTTTGAAAGTTTTAAGAAGAAACATGGGAAACTTTTAAAAGTTGATTCATCATCTTCAGGTCCATATAGTTTTATAATATGATGCTTTACTTATAAGAATTGTTTGCTAAAAATTAATTCCCAGATTTACTGAGAAACTTGAATGAGCACTCTTGGTCTTAGTTATTTTGTATTGTAAGAGGGTGATGTAAGGTTTTGTTAGTGCATGATCATTTCAGTTATTATAAGGTAGTTGTATACTTACATGAATCCAGGATCCTTTAGTGAGTTCTACTTTAGATATTGATAGGATAAAGATTTCTCAGTGGAAGAACAAAGTTCTTCTATAAGTCTGTTCACTAAACTATCAGGTTCCTGTGTGGTGTTATTCGAGAACTATCCATTATTTTATTGATTATTTCCCTTTGCTTAGATAAGGCAGTAAGCCATTGTGGGGGTTTAAGAAGCCCAAAGGAACTAAAAGTATTATTCGGGTGGGCTTCGTAGATACTGTAGAGCTGATGATAGATGTAAATGGCCTTTAGGAATCTATGAAACATAAAGAAGTAGCTCAATTATAAATTATGTGACTCATATCCTATCCAACATAGGAAAATATACGATGAAAACTTTCTGGAAGCTATTAATAGTCTCTCACATTGAAATCACAGATAGTTTCTGAGAAAGAAATTTATTCTGATATTCCAGAGGTAGAAAAGATTTCTAAGAAGTTACTGAGTTTGTCCCTGTCGCTCCAGTAGAGGTAGTTGATTAATGTATTATACGAGGAAAAAAAATTTTATTATTTTACCAGATTTTAGTGCAGTTAATTAAAAGTAAATTAGATTTTTATGTGTACTTTTACTGGTAAGACCAGCTTGTAGTCTAATCAGGTTAAATGAATTTTTTTTACCAGATATGTACAGAGGTTATTTTACTTTATTTTCAACATGAAGTAATTTGTTATGCCACTAAACTTCCTGTTCTTAATTTCAAATATGTTAAAGACCTGTTATTTTTTTTTTTAATTAGAGGGTTTGGAATTAGTCAGTCTTCAAGTTTTACTTGTGTCTTGAATTTTTAGGTAATCATTCCTGGGGGATTTATCCAGAATCTCTCTCTACCTTGCCAGTGGATAATAGTCTACCCTCCAACTCTGTTTACTCTGAATTACCATCTGCTGATGGGAAGATGAAGGTAACCGTTACACAAATAACAGTGGCACTGAGCAGCTTAAAAAATATTTTCACTCCTCTGCTTTTTCGAGGACTTCTGTCTTTTCTGACCTGGTGGATTGCTGCTTGTCTCTTTTCTACAAGCCTTTTTGGGCTTTTCTATCACCAGTATCTGACTGTGGCATGAATCTTGGTTAACAAAAAAGGATATCCAAGTCACACTTTGAATTGAAAATACTTGTGCCCTTGAAGGGCTGTCGGAAACCAGAAGAAAGCAAATACAAAGGAAAAAAACATATCAGAATATCTTGTTTTACATGCTTCCTCTGTATTCTCAGGGTGAATCAATGGTGTAATATTTAAAATTACAGAGTAGATTATTAACTGCTATACTGCGGCATTGGAATTTTAACTCCTTGTATTAACTGATGTGAGAGGGCTATCTACAGGGGTAATACTTTTGATTACCTTGGTTTACAGAAACCTCCAGCAGTCTTTGAAACTTCTCATATGACTCCAGTTATTGATTGATTGTTCTTAATGGTATAAAGGTACTGTTAATATTCATAGTGGCTGCCTATGGAACAATCTTCAAACTGAGCCATGCTTTGGGGGAGGGAAAGGACCTAGAGTCACTTCTGTTGGTAATAAATTAGTCACTCTTCAAACAACAATAGCAAAATCCAACAGAAAGGAAGAAATAGCTACTGTATATTACAGTAAAGAAAGCTGCATAGTAATTTTAAATTTAAAGGAGATGTACATGCTTAGTATCTACAAGTACTGCTGCTTGAGAGTAGCAAGAGTATTGTTTTAAAATGTATTCTGTCCAACTTGAGGGATCTTTTAAAATGATTGGCTATATGAACATTTGCAATCTGACTAATAGGCTTTGAACTCCCATATTTTATTTTATTCTGTGATCCTAAATACAGTTCTTTTAATAGTCTAAAGATATTTATCACTATTGATCAGACTTTTAAAAAATTACTTTAATCCTGCTGACTACCTGTATGTATTGTATATATATTATATATTAAATATATAATATATTGAGATTATAAAAGGTGAAAATATTGGATCCTCTTATTTTAAGTTGCTGAATGTATATTAAATGTGACTGAATGAGATGTGTTTGTATCTAGAAATTTTCTTTCTTTTTGGAATGAGATTAAAATACATTTTGAAAGTTCATCAGATCAAGCAATTTATTTACGTTGCCCATGTGTGAGACTGCTTAAAATTTAAATTGATTTCTCCCAAATTAAAATTCTTTTTCTGTCATTTTCAAACATCGGAACCTTTCCCACTAACCAAATCTATAGGAATACTTTAAACCTATGTTTAAATAGGATTTGTTTTAAGTTTATATTGTTTAGAATAATTGAGATAATTTGAAGGAAAAATTCATAGGAAATGAAGAAAAATGTAAAAATTTTTTGATGCTTTATCTAAAACTAAAATTAAGATTTTCATTTATAAAGGGAATGAATATAAGAACTAAATAAGGTTTATTTTCTTTTTGAATAAGTGGTAGAATTTATAGATAACTTTCTTCCATAGAATATTCTTGAGAGGCTATATATCAGTGCTGATGTTTCAGTGCTATTGTCACAATTAAAAGCAATTTTGAAGGTCTTTTGGGCATACTTGCAAGGCTTGTGTTTAACATTCATTTGAATAATCGCAATACAGACAAGTTCTTGTCTTTTGGTATAGATTAGATATTTTGGAATTAGCTGATATTTTTAAATATGAGTGAATAATAAGTGCTTAAGTTGGATAAAACTCTTTGGTTGATCAGAATTGTTAATATAGCCTACTGATAGTCTGTGTGAATTTCCAAAAGAAACATTCCAAATAAATCTTGAGATAACAGCATCCACCAAAATAAGTGTCTTTTTTTTTTTTTAAATAAGTGTCTTTTAACAAGATTTTAGCGAAGTATAACATTTATTTTGTATGTGAAAGTTCTCACATGTTATACTTGAAAATAACTTCACCTGATACTTAAAACCTTTTTTATTAAAGAGCTACATTTTAAAAACTATAAGTTATTATTTTGAGTTTCAAAGATTGTACTGAGAAGTAATATGAGGGGTGGAGGAGAGAAGGCTTAGACTTTCTTATTGGATAAAATAACATGCATTTCTAAAATACTATTGATTTACTCTTTTTAGACTTGAAATCTCTCTGAGTATCCTGTGAATTTGTGCAAACTGCATATTAATTTAAGTAATGGGTTGATTTAGGTTTTTTTAGTCTTTCCAAACAAATTTGAAGAGAATGATGGTTATAACTGCTTGTTGATTTAAGCATCTTGTCTCCACAAAATTTCTGTGTAAAGGGTTTATACTTTATGTAAGCCAAATAATATTTTTTAATTGAGATATAATTGACTATAACATTGTATTTGTTTTAGGTGCACAAGACAATTTATAAAGTCCAAAATGATTCCAGATAATATTTTAATATTCTTAATTAGGCCAGTAGAATTCTTTTATGTTGGGCTCTAGTCAATATAAATGCTTCATAGGTCAGTTATTTTATATTTCTAAATTAACTAGGAATCCTTATAATCTTCATATGATTTGTGGAATTGCATTTAACAATTTGTTGATTCCTTGCTCCCCACGCCCTGCCCATTGCACTATAAAAATCAGAGCTGTATTCTCCCTTCAACCCCCATTGATATGTCTGAAATGAAAAGCATATAATTTTATCTTAATATCCGTATGCTTTTGATTATCTTTGGCATTTTCCCCAGAATTCCAATTGCTATGCATAAATGACCAACGCATCCAAGCAGAATGGGCTCATTGTCTTATTGTTTCTGATATAAATATCATTGGTAAAATAGTGACATTTCTTCTTGAGTTATGATTCAGAACAGATAATTCATCCATTAACGGAATTGATAGGTCCAGGAAGCAATAAGTAGAATTCATTATGAAATCTATAATTGGAACTTCACTGGATAGATTTTATTCTTTCAAATGAAAGATTAAATTCTCAGTACTGAAAAGCATAGGGTCTCAACATTCTCTGAATTCAAACATACTTTCTGAGCCATCTCATAATTGAAAATAGTCTATCATGGTATATGGCTCTATTCACAAAATAAAACTAAGTGATTTTTGAATGTGGATCATCCTGCATCTTCACAAACTTTTAGGTGGCCTAAAGAATCAGATTTGAACACATTTATGATCCTAGACCATGAAGTGCGTATCTCAGATATTTCTACAATATCATCTTTTAACTCTTCTTGTCCCATTATGTCTGTACTCTGGGCTCATAGCTGAGCTGGTTATATGCCGTGAAAACTCTGACATGGACACAGGATGATCACAAAGCTAACATCAACCTTTCTCTCCTTTAAAATGGCAAACATTTTACTTATTTTTTTTTCCTAAGAAAAAAGAAAAACCAGATAAAGCCTGTCCATATGTTTGTCTTCTGTTAAAATTGAACTTTTTTTTTTTTTTTTTTTTTTTTTAGCTACAAACTATTATGTTGGATGGGCCTATCTTCAGTGATTCAGAAAATGTGTATTTTTCCATTTCATTGTTGTTCTTTATGTTCTGTCCCCCTTACAACTACCTATATGTGGTTACTCTCCTCCTTTCTTCCACTTGGTAAAATCCTATACATTATCTTAAATGAAGAAGCAGCATAATTTTGTGGAAAGAATGCTAATTTAACAATCAGGAAACATCCCATTACTGCCTTCAGTTAGCTATTTTTTTGTACTTAACTAGGCGTTCAACCTATACTAATGAATAATACTGAATTATCATCAATGTTGACCTCAGTTTTATCATAAAATAAAATCAGGAATTTACATTAAATATATGGCTATAAATTTCTGCAGCTGGTGTCAATTTCTCTTTATGTTAGCATGAGAAAAATGAATGGCAATTTTTGGCTTCAGGAATGGTCACAGATCATGTTAGAGGAGATTCACTTACTGTTCCTTGAAAATGACTTCACAAAGAGTGTTATCTCCAGGAACATTTTGCTTTGTACTCTTTTAATTATTCACTCAGTAAATCTTTATCGAGTATGTGCAATATTCCAGAAACTGCCCTACATAGAGTAGTGAACAAGACATCAAAATCCTTCCCCTCAAGGAGCTTAGAGTTTGGTGTGGAAATGCAGCAAAATAAATGAGTCAAATGTAGGATATGTTAGATAGTGATAAGATCTAATGGGTGGGGAAGGTGGAGAGGAATCAGGGAAGGGAGAGAGAATATGAAGTTGGAGGGTAGGGATAAAGTTAAAATTTTAAGCAGACCATCGAGAGAAAAAGCCTCACTGAAAAAGTAGTTTTTTTTAAGATTTTTATTTATTTATTTGACACACAGAAAGAGATCACAAGTAGGCAGAGAGGCAGGCAGAGAAAGAGGGGGAACCAAGCTCCCCACTGAGCAGAGAGCCCGATGAGGGCTCAATCCCAGGACCCTGAGATCATGACCTGAGCCGAAGGCAGAGGCTTTAACCCACGAGCCACCCAGGTACACCTGAAAAAGTAATTTCTGAGTAATGACTTGCAGGAAGTAAGTTTTTCTTTTTTCTTTTCTTTCTTATTAGCAGTTTTCTTAGTAGTTCATTGGTTGACAAAACACCCCCATTGCTTGGACTTTGCCATTTGTGAGCTCACTAATGAAATTTTTGAAAAGATGGACAGTATTATATATTCCCCTTTTCGGGTTGGTGTTTTGAACAGAAAGGATTATAGGCATTGAATTTAAATGCTGCTTGTTTGCTAATGAACAGCAAAGCATGTAAGAAATATAATCTCCCGAGTCTGCTTGTTACAGTTTTCCTGTCAAGTGCTTTTTAACTTAATTTCAAACATGTTTACATTTTCTTTCAATAGAACTTTTAAAGACTCAAAGGATTTAATGAATTGCAGGACCCTAGAGCAATATGATGTGTCCATTTGGCATACAAATTTTACCTACCAGTTTTCTAATCTGTCAGATAATCTGTTATACAAAGGTAATTACTTGGAGGGTAACATGGCTGAGGACAAATTTGATTAATAGCATCTTATCAAAATTTTAAATACATGATTTGAGTAAATCAAGTGTACCCACTGCTAAAGTATTAAAAATGAAAGAATGTATTTTTTTAAATAGTGCTCAACAAAAATTAGCTTTAACATCTATTTTATTTGGAATGCATTTTTATTTCTGTAATTCTAGTGAAACATATTTATGAATAGAAAATTCCAAATGACTAAAATAAAAAACTATGTCAGTAGAATTACTTTAAATAAGGAGCAATGATAAATTATAGGAATTACTGTAATTTTGTGTTTATGTGTATATTTACTTGTTCTATATTTAACATTTCCTCAGAACATGAAATGTAACTTTTTTCCACGTATTTAAATTTCTATCATTATAGTAGATAGTCCATGTACCAGTTTTGGATAAGTGGCTTAGGTCTAAAGTTAATAGTCCCAACCAGACAGTCTGTTGAAACTGTGTATCAGCATCAGAGAAAAAACTGAATTATAGGAATAAACCAAAATTTTATTTAACAAACTTTAATCATTAAAAAAATTTTTTTTTAATTTAGTAGTGAAATTTTAAAGGAGTAACACTGCAGTAATGCAGAAAGCAGAGTCATTTCAACTGTTGACACTAGAATAATGAGATATCCACATTTTAGAAAATGAACCTCAATTCTTCCATTTGTATTATGTAGTACTTCAAACTACACGCAAAATTTAATTCAAGAGGAACTATATTAACTTGCTGTAAAAGCTAAAATCATATACTTTTTTTTTAATATTTTATTTATTTATTTGACAGAGACACAGTGAGAGAGGGTACACAAGTAAGGGGAGTGGGAGCGGGAGAAGCAGGCTTCTTGCCAAGCAGAGAACCCAATGTGGGACTCGATCCCAGGACCCTGGGATCATGACCTGAGCCGAAGGCAGATGCTTTATGACTGAGCCACCCAGACGCCCAAACCATGTAGTTTTTAGAGAAACTCATGAGGTAACAGTTTGGCAATTTTAGGGGTGGGCAAAGGTTTCTTAGTGTGTAAGCAATAATCGTAAATTTTATTTTAATGATAAAACAGATTTCATAGAGATTATAAAATTTCTCATCAAAAAACCTGTTAATAAAATAGACACGTCATAGTTTGAGATAAAATATTTGTAAAACATGAGAATGAGGATTGGTATTCAGGATATATAAACAACTATCAAAAAAAAATGATAAAGAAGTGAGCAAGAAATTTAAATAGACACTTACAGCTGACCACAAAGCAGATGATAAAGTACTCAACCTTTAGCAGTTTAATATGATCCTTCTTACAATTTTCGTAAATTTCTTATACTGAATTTGTTGAGATTCTTGGATCACTAGGTGTTTTTTTTTTTTTTTTAATCTCAGGTCAAGTTAAAGACTGACTAATTTTTCTGTCTGGAGAAAAGAGGTAGAAGTGCAGTTGCAATGCATTGTTGGATTTTACAATTTTTTTGACAGCTCTTTTGCAGAAGAATGTGTTGAAAGAAAAGTGTTCGATTCTTAAAAATTAGGATGGTTCAATAAAATGTTAAGTACTAGCACTGTCTAGATCATGCATAAAAGGTTTTTCAATTATGTGATCATGTCTATGCAATAAATTTGATAATAGTTTTCTTTACCTCTTTAAGTATTGATTTTACTTGAATGTATTAAGGTTCTTGGCAGAAGGAGTGGATTTTAGTTTTCACATTTTAAGTGGAACAGCACTTTCTGGTCTTGTTACTTCATTTGAGTACCACTTAGAAGTACCATGTTTGTAATTAAGCTGTATTTGTTGCTGTATGTAAAGCAATAAAACAATTTTTTTTAAATGTGAATTCACTCCACAACTCATTGACACAGTTTGGTTTTGTTTAGGTGATTTTTTCCCTCTGTGTTTATTTTGTATAGTTTTTATGGCTGTGTCTTGAAGTTGAGTAATTTTTTTTTGTAGTTTCTAATCTGGTGTTTAAATCTCCAGAAGTTCATTTTGGGTCCTTTTTATTTCCTACATGTCTCTCCTTAATAGTTTTTTACTTTACTTTCTTGAACATAAAGAATATACGTTCATAATAATTGATTCAATGTTTTGGTTTAGTAAATTTTTTTTAAGTAGTTTCCACATCCAGTGTGCTTGAATTTTTGACCCTGAGATCAAGACCTGAGCTGAGATTAAGAGTTGGATGCTTAACAGAGTAAGCCACCCAGGTGCCCCAATTAATTTTATCTTCTGTCTCACTTTCGAACTTGTGTCTCTTGATAGATTTTTTTCTTCTTATTGTGGTTCACATTTTCTAATTTGTTTGCCTTCCTGGATATCTTTGGATGGCAAACACTGAGTTTTGCCTTTTTGGGTATTGGATATTTTTATATTTCTTTAAATATCCCCGAGCTCTGTTCTGGAATGCATCTAAGTGCCTAGGAAACCTAGGAGACAGTTTTGATTCTTTTGAGGCTTGCTGTTAAGACAAGAGCAGCCTTTAAGTTGGTGCTAGTTTTTACCCACTGCTGAAGAAAATACCCTTCTGATTTCTCTGCCAGTGCCCACTTTGACTCCTGGGAATAGGAACTATCCCCACCCATTTGAGTCCCAAGGATTGTCTGCCTGTTCCTTTCTGGTGGTTATTTCCCCAACATTGGGTAATTTCTTCAAATGCATCTATTCATCAGAACTCTGCTGAAGACATGAAAGAACTCTCTGCCAATCTCTAGAGCTTCCTCTCTGCAACTCCTTTCTGATACTCTTTCCCTGATTTTTAGTTGCCTTTTCTTCACCAGATTCTCAGTTCAGGGAGTACACTGGGTTCGGTTTTGGTTCTTGGCTGTGCTGTGGCGTAAGTGCTTCAGTCAGTAAGCTTCCACTCCTGACTTCAGTCAGTCAGGAGTGGAGTTCACCTGATAATTTTCTTTCAGGGATTACAGTCCTATGCTGCCCTTTCAGTAGTTCTGTAAGATAGAGTACATCTGATCCCTATTAATTTTACTGTGGCTAGAAGCAGCAGGCCCCAGATTCTGGGTTTTAATTTTTTTTTCTTTTTTTTTTCCTGGTTATTGAAAATATTTTTTCCCCCAAATATATTTATTTTGTTTTTTCAGTGTTACAAGATTGATTGTTCATGCACCACACCCGGTGCTCCATGCCATACATGCCCTTCTCAATATGGGTTTTAATTTTTTATTAGAGACTTTCTATTCCCCATGAAGAGTCTGTTCAGAGACAGTCTTCCATTCACATAGTTTAAAATATGTATCACTCAACATCATTTGTCTTCAGGGTAATGCAAATTTAAACCACAGTGAGCTACTGCTGTATACCTACTGCAGTGGCTAAAATTAAAAATTCTGGGGGCATCTCAGTAGCTCAGTTGGCTAAGTGTCCAACTCTTGATCTCAGCCCAGGTCTTGATCTCAGGGTCATGAACTCAAGCCCTCTGTTGGGGCTCCACACTGGAGGCGGAGCGTTCTTAAAAAAACAAAAAACAGAACTTCTGACACAACTAAATGGTGACAAGGATATGAAGCACCTGGAACTCTCCTACTGTGTGCTGTAGCCACACTGGAAATGATATAATCACTTTGTTAAAAATTGTAGTAGTTTTTTTTTAATAAAACTAAGAACAACACCTGCCTGACAGCCCAGCAATTCTACCCTTAAATGTTTACCCAAGAGAAATATATATTCACAAAAAGACTTAAAAATATTCATAGCAGCTTTATTCATAATAGCCCAGACTGGAAACAGACCAGGTGTCCATCAATAGTAGGCTAAATAAACACATCAGTTTATATGTTCAGTGGAAGACTCAGCGTCGTAGTGCATAGC
Organism: Nasua narica; assembly: GCA_028533885.1. Taxonomy (NCBI): domain Eukaryota; kingdom Metazoa; phylum Chordata; class Mammalia; order Carnivora; family Procyonidae; genus Nasua; species Nasua narica. Next base: position 59,558,431 of record CM052809.1, on the reverse strand, counting down.
AATACACGCATAGTGACTTCATTACAAAGGGTACAAGGCTGGAAATGGGAGGAAAAGCTAATTTTACAGTGGAGAAACCTGATAAAACCTCATCCTAATAAAGTGATCAAGGTTAACATCAGTAAACTACGGTGATAATATGTACCTTTACTGTGATGTAATGAGAATGGCACTTTTCTGCTGTGATGTTCCTCCCCGGAACCCGTAACACCAGTATGTACAATCATGAGGGAAACATCAGAAAAGGGTCCCAACTGAAGGCCATTTTATAAAATACCTGACCAACAGTTCTCAGAACTTTCAAGAATATCAAAAAGAAGGAAATTCTGAGAAACTGTTAAAGCCAAGAGGAGACTGAGGAGATAAAATAACTAAATAGAATGTTGTATCCTAGATGGGATCCTGGGCGAGAAAAAAGGGCATTAAGTAAACACTAAGGAAATCTGAACGAAGTATGGACTTCAGATAATAATGTATAGTATTGGTTCATTAGTTGTGATAAATGTGCCATAATAATATAGGATGTTAATAAAAAGAATAGTAGAGCTTTCTGTACTATCTTTGCAGTTTTTCTGTAAATCTGAAACTTCTAAAAGTTTATTTTTAAAAAAATATATGAAGTTTACCTACAGCTTATTAAAGTTATATAAATCTTAGACTCCAGGAATGTTGAGTAAGAATGGAGCTCATAGTTAGGCTTCTGAATGCAGTGGAGTGTTTATTCTTGTGTAGATAAGGAGAATAAGATAAGGAGAATAGGACAATGTAATATATTCTTCATGAAGCTAAGTTGATATAATTTTAAGGTTCTTTATTCTAAGATTATTTCTAGAGTTTGGTGTTAAAATATCTTTTGCTTTGAAATGATGCTAATAATTAGATTTGGTCTACTATTCTACAATCATAATAAAAGTTAATTCTTAGTCCCTGAAATTAAAAAAAAAAGATCCGAGAGCCACAGGCTTTATCAGTTTATTTCCTGAAAACTTTCAGAAAATTTCTCTTTCTGTTGCATAGCACTAAAATACTGTTGCTTTATGGTATTTCTCTTATATCTACTTTAACCAGGTTTAAGAGTCTAGATATGTATCTGATCCTTTCTAGCACCCTTGAGCAAAGGAAATAAAAGCAGAAGAACCAAATGAGAGTTCCTACGATCTCATCTCACATCCATCCAGTGGTGAAAGGAAATGCCGGGATCTTCCAAAGTTCAGAGTCCAAGGGAAGAATTCTTTCATCAACACTTCCTTATGAGTGAGGTGGAAAATGGAGGGACCTTCATTTGGCACCCCAGGGCATTACATTGAGAACGTGGTAGGAATCTGGCTATAGTGGAACCCAAAAAGGTTAATCATGGATTTTATGTTTTAGGATAGAGTGAGCTGGGATTTTTTTGTTCCTACATTTATTTCTAAGAGCTGTAATTTCTACTGATCCCAGGTTATCTGGAAATAATTTAGACCTTCATCAACTTCTACAACTGCAATTACATTGTATGGTAGTACGTTTATTTTTTTTTAAGATTTTATTTATTAGAAAGAGAGAGGACAGGAAGAAGTAGACTCCCTGCTGAGCAGAGAGCCCAATGTGGGGCTCAGTCCCAGGACCCTGAGATCATGACCTGAGCTGAAGGCAGACGCTTAACCGACTGAGCCACCCAGGTGCCCCGTATGGTAGTACATTTAAAAAGCAAGGTGAAATTTCAAGTGTTCTTGTTGATAGCTATACCTCTGTACATTAAGTGTATGTTTAAGTGATATGTATCCTTCATTCAAGTGTGCATTAGTTTGCCCAGCAAACATTTAGTGGTTACTGTTTGCACTATAATGTGTGTTGTGCATATGAATGTGAACGAGATCGTCTTAGCCTTGAAGTCGTTGCTAATCTCATTGAGAGATGTGATTGCCATACAGTATGATAAGTGCTTTGTTAAACATTAATGTATATTTGATTTTTAGGGAAATTTTTATGAAGGTCGAGAGCCGTCTTAGAAGTTGGAATTTGTGTTGATGAGTCAGCTGAATGTTAAGAAAATCAAGATGTTAAGAGTTATCAGTACTCTTAATGTTAAGAATAATCAAGGTAGAAATTTCAAACTTAGTAATTGGAATAATATTGAAAGAAAAGATATATTTACTGATCATAGATATGGGGGCAACAGTGTGAGCCATTGTTTAAGCCACTATTTTAGAGGTCTGCGAATCCGAATTATAAACTTGATTTTAGTAGGATTCCTTATTTGTAAGATGAGGAGGGAAAAATAGTCTATCAAGGAAAAAAAAAAAGGATGGTTTATCTCGGAATCCCTTGCCTTAATCTTTTTATTTTTGTAGCTGCTAATAGAAAACACTAAATGTATAAAGCATATGTGTGTCCAGAGACAGAGACAAAAGCTAGAACAGCGTAGAGGTGGGCTTTAGATTAGGGACAGTAGAAGAAGGCATGAATTGTGTAGTGCAGAGAGGGGAGAGGTGGTCCTGCAGCAGAATATCTTTGGACATTCATTGCCAAGGCAAAGACCATGTGGTGGTCTCAGATGAAGGTAATTATTAGTTAGTAGGCAAAATGAAGAAAATTTTAGCAGCTGTTTTCCTGGATCTCTTTAGTTTTAACATTTTCGGCAAAATGTACAGTTTAAGATGGCCGACTCAGACTCACACTAATCCCTGATATTAGGTGGTGTTGAAGTATATGGGGCATCCAGCTAAAGGGAAGTTGAATTACAGATCTTTGTCGTTCCAGTTTAGTGGCGTATATTTATGTGGTTTTCTGTTGCTTCCATGTGTAGTTATTGTTGGCCACCCAAGTAAAGGACCGGTTTCTAGAATATTTCTAACTCCCACTGTGCTGACTCACTCATCCAGGATCATGCCATGAGATGCTGGGCCAGAGATAATGTCATTTAATAAAAATACGTTGTTTTTCTGGATTTTGTGACATAGTTGTTATTTTCAATGTTTTAATAATTAGGATGTGATTTTTTTCATTGTAAGTAGCTATTCACTTTTTAACCTAATTCTGTATGCATAATTACATATTTTTCATAAAGAGAGTCCCCCAAATTATATATGCTTCAAAACCCACAAAACCTGAATCTGCCCATGTTTAATTCATCTAATGGGACTTAACTCATTTCTTCCTTCTGCTCCAATAACCAATCAATCAAACAAAGAAGTGACAACAGTAATTTGTTCGTCTGCCTGCTGATGCATATAAGTACGAGAAGGTAAAATTTTATTTCAGATTTAGACTACAGATCTTTAAAAAGGAACTGCTTAATTGAGGTAGTGTTTTCACCTTCAGTTTCAGTTCTGTGTAATCAGTTACTCCAAAATTCTTGACTACCATATATTTCCATCTTTAATACTGTGAGAGGATGAAAGGCACAGGATTCATTCTAGAGATTAGGATACATTGTTACTAAAGAGGTAAACCAGCCACAAGGAGGAGGCTGAGAATTTAGAAAGCCAAGACCTGCCACATCCCTGTTTATTATTATCCTGGTAATTATAAACAGAAGCTTTGGACAAAGGAACCATTCCTCACTGGGGAACTTTTAAAAATAGTTTGCAGTGACCCTAAAAGCTGGGCTGGTTTTTAGGACGCTGCCTCCAGAGACCACTTAGCAAGAGGATACTATTAAAATAATTTTGTAAATCTCCTGAGAGGTTTGGGATCTTTGGTAGACTTGATTTTTCTCAGATGAGTGGGAAAATGGTCAAAAGATTTAGCATGTGGAGGAAGCTAATTGGACAGATGAAGGCTAAATACAAGACTCTAGATTTAGTTGGGTGATTTTTGAGGGCTATTTTGTAGGTAAGAATATATAAGTGGAAGGATCTAGGGAAGGAAGACACATGGATTCAAATCCTAGCATATTTATACTATTTGATATATGGCCTACTTCCTGTGCAGTATTCTGAAGGTAACTACCTTCCCGGGTATTCAGGGTTGTCATGAAAATAAAAATAAATCTGTGACTAACACATAGAAGATCAGGAGTTCATAACCTGGGATAACCAAATGACCTTGAAGAAGGAAAGTAGACTTCTTTAAGATTATAGCTCAGCAAACCCAACATTTCATTCAAATATTTCTGTGTGTGAACATCTGGAAGAGAAAGTGGTTTGTAATATTCATCAAATTCTCAGACTTGTGACCAAAAAGGTTAAGAGTCATTGAAGTAGGAGCTCATTTATGTTTGAGAATAAATTGCTAAGTGAAAGGTCTGAAATCTCTAGTAGAATGGTCACCAAAAAGTAAAGGCTGGGACAGAAGAGAAATAGGTTATAGTGGAAAAAATGGTCAAATTGACACTGATGAAATAAAGTAATTCTGTGTTTGTACTCAGTACTAGTCTTTGTAAGTACATTTCTCTTTAATGAAAAGAATATAAAATATTTTCCTCTTTTTCATGCCACAACAACGTGGTTGATATATTTTCAGTGCAAGTCCTTTTTTTTTTTTTTTTTTTTCAGTGCAAGTAATTTTAAAAAGCATTGGGATGGGAGTTTAAAAATGAATGATGTAGTCCTGGCACTACAAATCCTAGCATATTTATGCTACTTGATATATGGCCTACTTCCTGTGCAGTATTCTGAAGGTAACAGTACCTTCCCGGGTATTCAGGGTTGTCATGAAAATAAAAATAAATCCGCGACTGACACATAGAAGATCAGGGGTTCATAACCTGGGAGCACCTTAAGATTTATGTGAGTCTTGTGCAAGTCATTTGCCTCAGTTGTCCCAAATATAAAACAGTAGTGGTAAACCACTTTTTAACAATAATGTTTCAAAAATTGACTAGCAAATGAGTAGATGTTGAATTTCTTTTAGAAAGGAGCTACTTAAAATCAAGGTGTGGTAGCGTATTTTTTCTTTCAAAATTCAATCTCTTTACAAATTTTAACAGTAATGATACCCCAGTTCATTTAAATCATTTATTGAGGAACTTAAACTATTGGTATCTATACTTTAGCCATAAGTTATTTCTTTGCATGTCTTGTTTTTACACAGCTATATCGTACCACTGATATCCTAGTGCCCAAATCCAAAATCCCCATGCCCCACAGCACACACAGTCTTGCTCCTTCACCCATCATACAGCTAACCCTATGCATTAGTACATCCTTAGCATAAAGACCACCTTCTTGGCAGGGAGGAGGTGGGCTTTCTTCAATCTAGAGTTGAACAGCTTCCTTGCTTGCACTTACAATTACTTGTTCAACTCTTGTTTTCTCTGCCAGATTATAAGGACCAGGTGGCAAGAACTGAGGGTTTTGGGGTTTTTTTCATCCTCCTGCTGTATCTCGAGGACTTAGTGGACAGCCTGTCTTATAACAAGCCCTTAAAAAAAGATGATTATTATTACTTTAGTTATTTTGAAACTATCTTAATTTTTAAGTAGGCTCTACCAAACTGAGGTCAAGACCTGAGCTGAGATCAAGAGTCAGACACTTAACTTACAGAACCACCGAGACACCCTAAAACTATCTTAAATTTACATCTAAGTTTCAAATACAATACAAATGACTTTTTTTTTAATTTGCTGAACTATTTGATAGTTGCTCAAAAAATGACCTGTCACCTCCTAATCCTGTAGTGTTTTCTTGACAAAGACATTCTCCTAGATAATCAGTATGATGATCAAAATCTGAAATTTGATATTGATACATAACTTCTATCTAAATTTTAAACCACAGTCAGGATTTGCCAGTCTTGTTGATAATATCCTTATGTAATCCAGTATAGAATTTCACTCAATTTAGTTGTCATGCCCTTCAGTGTGAAATAGCTTTTTAATCTTCTTGGCTTCCATGGCCTTAACCATTTTGAAGATTTTAGGCAGGTTATTTCTTAGGATGACCCTCAGTTTGGCTTTCTTTGATCTTTATGAGTAAACTCTGGTTATTCAACTTTGGGGGGATTATCATAGAAATGACATCTTGCTTTTCTCATTGTATCCAACCAGCTGGCACACAATTATTGTTCACTTTAATCCCTTGATTAAGGTGGTGACTGCCACTCTGAAGATGTTTTTTAAAATCTCTTTGTAATAAGTATTTTGTGGAGAGGTACTTTGAAAAAGTGTAAATATCTTGGTACTCACCAAATGTACAATTAATTTAAACCATATGAACTCATGTTTATTAAATGGGTCATAATCTGTTACTGCTGTTATTTATTGTGATGCTCATATTGTTCCAGATAATGCCAGTGGAAGTTCCTTCAGGCTGGCTTCTATAACCTTTGGGCATGTCTCCATTGTTCTCTGAGATCTTTCTTATTTTCTGCCACCACAAGATATTCCAGACTCCTCTTGCAGTTTCTGTATTCTGGTATCAGTCATTTTTCTAAGAAACCCATTTTTCTTTTAGTTGAGAATGATAATTCAACACCATAAATTGAGCATTCAGGTATGTTGATTGCTTTTTTTTTTTTTTTTTTT
>CM052809.1:59512636-59551483 GCA_028533885.1 Nasua narica | reverse complement strand
TAATTGTTTGTATTTTTTTGGTGTTGGTTGTGATCTCACCTCTTTCATTCATGATTTTATTAATTTGGGTCCTTTCTCTTTTCTTTTTGATAAGTCTGGCCAAGGGTTTATCAATTTTATTAATTCTTTCAAAGAACCAGCTTCTAGTTTCGTTGATTTGTTCTACTGTTCTTTTGGTTTCTATTTCATTGATTTCTGCTCTGATCTTTATTATTTCTCTTCTTCTGCTGGGTTTAGGCTTTCTTTACTTTTCTTTCTCCAGCTCCTTTAGGTGTAGGGTTAGGTTATGTATTTGAGATCTTCCTTGTTTCTTGAGAAAGGCTTGTATTGCTATATACTTTCCTCTTAGGATTGCCTTTGCTGTGTCCCAAAGATTTTGAACACTTGTGTTTTCATTTTCATTTGTTCCATGAATTTTTTTAATTCTTCTTTAATTTCCTGGTTAACCCATTCATTCTTTAGTAGGATGCTCTTTAGCCTCCACGTATTTGAGTTCTTTCCAACTTTCCTCTTTGATTGAATTCTAGTTTCATGGCATTGTGGTCTGAAAATAACGCAGGGAATGATCCCACTCTTTTGGTACTGGTTGAGACCTGATTTGTGACTCAGGATGTGATCTAGTCTGGAGAATGTTCCATGTGCACTAGAGAAGAATTCTGTTGCTTTAGGATGGAATGTCCTGAATATATCTGTGATGTCCATCTGGTCCAGTGTGTCCTTTAAAGCCTTTATTTCCTTGTTAATCTTTTGCTTAGATCATCTGTCCATTTCAGTGAGGGGGGTGTTAAAGTTCCCTACTATTATTGTATTATTTTTGATGTGTTCCTTTGACCTTGTTATTAATTGGTTTATATAATTGGCTGCTCCCATGTTAGGGGCATAGATATTTACAATTGTTAGATCTTCTTGTTGGACAGTCCCTTTAAGTATGACATAGTGTCCTTCCTCATATCTTATTATAGTCTTTGGTTTAAAATCTAATTTATCTGATATAAGGATTTCCTCCACAGCTTTCTTTTGATGTCCATTAGCATAGTAAATTATTTTCCACCTCCTCACTTTAAATCTGGAGGTATCTTTGGGTCTAAGATGAGTTTCTTGTCGACAGCATATCGATGGGTCTTCTTTTTTTATCCATTTTGATACTCTGTGTCTTTTGATTGGGGTGTTTAGCCCATTTACATTCAGGGTAACTATTGACAGATGTGAATTTAGTGCCATTATATTGCCTGTAAGGTGACTGTTAACTGCATATTGTCTCTGTTCCTTTCTGGTCTCCATTCCTTTTAGGTTCTCTCTTTGCTGGAGGACCCCTTTCGATATTCCCTGGTTTGGTGTTTGCAAATTTTAGTTTTTGTTTGTCCTGGAAGCTTTTTATCTCTCCATCTATTTTCAGTGACAGCCTAGCTGGAAATAGTATTCTTGGCTGCATATTTTTCTCATTTAGTGCTCTGAATATATCATGCCAGTTCTTTCTGGCCTGCCAGGTCTCTGTGGATAGGTCTTCTGCCAATCTAATATTTCTGCCTTTGTATGTTACAAACTTCTTGTCCTGAGCTGCTTTCAGGATTTTCTCTTTGTCACTAAGGCTTGTAAGTTTTATTATTAGATGACAGGGTGTAGACCTATTTTTATTGATTTTGAGGGGGGTTCTCTGTGCCTCTTGGATTTTGTTGCTTGTTCACCTCAGCAGATTAGGGAAATTCTTTACAATAATTTACTCTAATATACCTTCCGCCCCTTTCTCACTTTCTTCTTCTTCTGGGATCCCAATTATTCTCATATTGTTGCATCTTATAGTATTACTTATCTCTCGAATTCTCCCCTCGTGGTCCAGTAGTTGTTTGTCTCTCTTTTTCTCGGCTTCTTTATTCTCTATCATTTGGTCTTCTGTATCACTAATTCTGCCTCATTTTTCCTAGCAGTAAGAGCCTCCATTTTTGATTGTACCTCATTAGTAGCTTTTTTGATTTCAACCTGTTAGATTTTCGTTCTTTTATTTCTCCAGAAAGGGATTTTATTTATCCAGAAAGGGATTCTCTAATATCTTCCATGCTTTTTTCAAGCCCTGCTAGCATCTTGATAATTGTCGTTTTGAGCTCTATTTCCAACATATTACTAATGTCCGTATTGATAAGGTCCCTAGCCATTGGTACTGCCTCTTGTTCGTTTTTTTGTGTTGACTCTTTCCACCTTGTCATTTTATCAAGATAAGAATAGATGAATGAGAGAGCAAAATACTAAAAGGGTAGCAACGACCCCAGAAAAGTCAGAAGAGAGCCAAAACCAGGGGTTAAAGAATAAAGGGAGAGCTGAGAAGAAAGAAAAAAAATTTAAATAGAATAAAAAAGAGAGAAATAAAAAAATATATATTACACTTGTTATTAGAAGAAAGCCCCACACCTGATTTTGGGTGTTTTGTGTCTGTTAGAAGAAACTACCTCCCAAAATTTTAAAGAAAAAACTTATAAACATTACTAAAATAAGGGTAAACACTATGAAGCGATGGAATATGAGTGTAAAGTTGAAAATTAAGAAAGATTCTAAAAAAGGGATTGATAAGAGGTTGGTTGAAAAAAGAGAAAATAAAAGAATAAAAGGAAAGAATGTGATCAGGCTGGAGACTAGAACCAAGCTGTGTGCTAGATTTAGGGTATATTTTGATCTATTAGAACAAACTGTATCTCAAAATTTTAAAGAAAAAAAAACCCTATATGTATACAAAAAATAAGGTTAAATACGAGGGGATATAATGTGAATGTAAAAGTGAAAATTAGAAGAGATTTTTTAAAAGACATTAATAAGATACTAGTTTAAAAGTGCCAAGATAGGAAAGAGGAAAAATAAAATAAAAAAAATAAAACAAGGAAAAAAACAAAATTCAACTCTGAAAGACTAAGGGATCATGGGGGGGAAAAGCCGTGAATTCTATGTGTTGCTTTTTTTTTTTTTTTCCTAACTCTGGAGTCCCACAGTTTTCGCTGATTGATGAACTTGGTCTTGGCTGGATATTCTCACTGATCTTCTGGGGGAGGAGCCGTTGCTTTGATTCTCAAATGTCTTTGCCCGAGGCAGGATTGCACCGCCCTTGCCAGGGGCGGGGCCAAGCAATCCGCTCCATTTGCTCTGGGGATCTTTGTTCCCTGAGCGCTTTCCGTACTGCCCTGGAGGCTGGGAATGAAAATGGCGGCCTCCTAGTCTCCAGCCGGAGGAGCGGAGCGCTTGGGGCCTGCTCCTCAGTGCACCCTCAGAGGAAAGCCGTCAGTCCCTCCCATCTCCCTGGTCCCCGCCCAAGCTCTGAGCTCAGCCGCCCATGATGGAGCGCCTCTATCCCTGGTGCGGCCCCGTCTAGAGTCTCCAAACCCAGCAGATTCCTGCCGTGCGCTCCCGCGCCGCTCCTCCCGGAGGAGGAAGGGGGGGTCTCTCCGAGGCTGCCCATTGTGGGGTCCCCGCTGGAAGAGCAGTGGCCCACCTGTTCGTCGGATCATGGTCTAAGGTAAGCCTGAGCCCACTGCATGGCTCTGTCTCTGCCGCCGGCTTCCGCACCTCAATACCTGGGGGCTCTGCCACCCTCAGACACCCCCAGTCCCTCTGTGAGCCCATGGGTCCTGAGACCACACTGTCCCTGCCAGGGCTCCACCTCCCACTTAGCCACTGGAGCTATGTCCCTCAGTGGAGCTGACTCTAAAAGTTCTGATTTTGTGCTTCGCAGCTCTGCGGCTGCCGGGAGCTGGCCCCTCCCCCTGCGGTCTCTCTTCCTGTCGCTTTGGATTCACTTTTCCGGGAAGTTGTCGATTTTCTGCTCCTAGAATTGCAGTTCTTCCTCTCTTCTCTCTCCTGTTGAGTTTGCAGGCTTTTAGAATGATTTAGTAACTATCTAGCTGAACTCCTGGGACCTTATGATATTTCAGTCTCCTAGTCCTCTGCCATCTTACTCCTCCCTCTGCCCATCTGAAACCTTTAAGCACTGGATTGTTCAAGAGGAATGGTTCAGAGTACTTTTTAAGTATCTGAATAAAAACTAACTTGAGATATTACTGATCTTTGTCTCAAGTTCCTCCAAATGCTTGATGTATTTTATCTCCTTTTCCAGACTAATCTGCATTTCTCTGGGTATATGATAGGGAGAGCTCATGCCTCATCGAAAGAGGAATATAAAGAATCAGTGCTTTTCTACCTTTAATTTAATTTTTTTGTATTTGTTTAGTTCAGTATTTCTCACTTAGTATTTTTAGTAGGAAATACTTTATTGTAGGATTGTTGCATACACTGCAAGATATTTTGTATCCCTGACTCTACATTTGCTCTTGCCACCTGAGGCCTCCGGCTTAAAAGTGGGATAACTAGGGGCGCCTGGGTGGCTCAGTGGGTTAAAGCCTCTGCCTTCGGCTCAGGTCATGATCTCAGGGTCCTGGGATCAAGCCCCACATCGGGCTTTCTGCTCAGCAGGAAGCCTGCTTCCCTCTCTCTCTCTCTCTGCCTGCTTCTCTGCCTACTTGTGATCTCTGTCAAATAAAATCTTTTAAAAAATGGATAACTAAAATCAAAAACAAAGCATTTTTACACATTTCCAGCTGCCTTGTAGGAAGGCAACCTTCCCCTAGTTGAGGACCCCCAGAGCTCTTTGCAATTTGTATAATAGCTGTTCCTTAATACATTCTTAGGTTCACAGCAATTCACATGGAAACGCACACAGAACAGTTTAACTACCTCTGTCATTTTCCATCAAGTGGATTAGCCTTTTAAAATCAATGCTCTCTCTTCTGATTAAAAAAAAATGCTTACTTTTTGGCTGGGTAAGCGTCTCCTGTTGATCCTATTTTTGGGTACCTAGGCTGGAAACCATATCCTGCTTTGTAAGAAAATTTTCTTCTGTCATTGAAATGTCCCTTAAATTAAGGCCCCAATACCATATATGAAATGTGTGTTAGCTTCTGTGCTGTACATTTTCATAGCAATGGTAGATTGGGTTTAGTCAAGTTAGCTTCTAGTTTACTATCAAGACTATACTCAGCAGGCTCATAATAGAGAGGTAACCGAGGACTGTCTCTCCTGGGTGTCCCTCCTGCTGATGTGCTGAAGATTATTGCTCTTTCCCTGATTAGAGGAGGAAGGGCCACATTTTCTGTGGGTCAGGAGGCTACTGGAACAAGTTCATCCTCCTTTTCCACTGTGGGTGTGTATAGTAAGTAGCCTACCTGCATTGGGAAGATAACACAGTCTCCAGATAGAGATGTTTCTTTTCTACTGTGTCTTAGTCCTTTTAAGCTGCTGTAACAGAATACCATAGAGCAGGTGGCTTACATATAAACAGTGGAAATTGATTTCTCATGGTTCTATAGGCTAAAAGTTCAGGATAGAGGGTTGGCATGGTTGGGTTCTGATGGCGGCCCTCTTCAGGTGTCTTTTCACTGTGTTCCACGGTGATGGAAAGAAGGATAGAGACTTCTCTGGGGTCTCTTTTAAAAGGGCATAAATCCTTTCAAGTTGGCTCCATCCCATGACTTAATCTCCTCCTAAAGGCACCACCTCCTAATAACTATCACATTGGAGGTTGGGATTTCAACAGATGAATTTGGTTCCATCCATTGCACACTGGGACTCAGTAAGAGCTCTCTTGTGTTCTGCCCTTAAAAACTTGAATTTTGGGGGCATCTGCGTGGCTCAATTGGCTAAGCATCTGACTTGATTTGAGCTAAGGTCATGATCTCAGGGTTGTGAGATCGAGCCCTCCATTGGGCTCTCTTCGTAGCCAAGAGCCTGCTTGGGATTCTCTCTCTCCTTCTCCCTGCTTGTGGGTGTGCTCTCATTCTCAAATAAATCTTAAAAAGAAAAAAAAAAAAGAATTTGAGTTCTTGTTCAGAGGAGAAAAAATCTGCCACTTGTTTCCCCAACTATTCAAATAAGGGAAAAGGAAGTAAGGTTTAATCCATGTTGTGTTTGAAAAAATTATCACCTTAGACTTGAGAGTAAGCTTTGTATGAATACATAGTATGATTTAAAAACTTAGTGCTCTGTTTTGGGTAGAACCCATGGCAGAGATGTTTATTACTTAACTAATATATGAATGTTCCCTCATACTTCCCAGCTCTTGCAGTTACGTGAGATTGTGTGACCAATTCTACTAACTAGAGTGAGCTAGAGCTGTGAGAGGAGACGTGTGTCACCCAGCCTCAAATTTGTAAGGATATATTAATTTTTATGAATGCTTTCACGTGAACTAAATTTGAGTTGTACTAAAATTGGACGTAGAATGTTTCTAAGATAATTTCCAGCTATCCCAGGATATGAAAGACATTCTTACACTGTTGAACACCTTCATTTAGAAGCTAATGGTGTGGTTTTATTTGGTTTGGTTATAAACAAGTCTGAACCAGGCTTGATACTCATTACCTGAAGGGACCTAATCTGAATGGGATCAATTCAATAATTTAAAGAAAAAAGCAAATTAGAAAATTGTGTCAACATGACAGTATTCTAGTGCTCATCAGCTAGTGCTTTAAGCCACAAGAAATTTATTTTATTTATTTATTTTAAGAAATTTATTTTAACTCAAAAAGAAACTCAGACACTGTAAAGTGCCTTAATTCACTTCCTTTGCCTTCCCTTCCCTTACTTTCCCTGGCAGCCTGGCAAGTCTTATTTCAAGGACATTCCCAAAGACTTACATCAGCAATTTTTGTACCTATGAATGACCTCTTTTAGTTCATTAGGATCCTGGACAGATGTAACGCACACACATCCCTACCTAGGGTATCTCATCTATAATCAAATATTTCTTCATCTGAGAAATTTTTAGGAGTTTGATTACTTGGTGCTATTGAAAAATGAAGATTTTGCACATTGTGTCCTTATGACCTTTTTTTTTTTTTTGGCACTTGGTGAACAACAAAAACAAGGAGAAAAAACACAGAACAATTTCACACCTAAAATTGAAGGAGTTGATTACTGTCATTTTGATGATACACCTTTTATACGTTTGCAGTGGTTAAGAAAGACTTTATGGTTTGGAGCATGAGCACTTTAAAGTGATTCAAAATTATTGAAGAGCTACAAATTTTTTAAAGTGCTTCAATTTGTTACTGACTAGAGCAGCAGTGGAACAATTCAGCAGAGCTTTTAGTACTATGCACAGCCTGCAAATGCTCTCATAATCTTTCCAGGTGTTGCTTCCTTACACGTGGGGGCTCTCAGCATTCCTGCTTAGAGACACTCCGTTGCTAACAGAAGCAGAAATTCTGTTTTGGAGGCCTGCATGCCCCAAAAGTGGTACTCACACATGGGTGTAATTTTGGCAATGCTGCTAACTCCAAAGCAGCCTTCCGTTGTTACTTGGCTTTGCCAGAATTAAAAAGGTGTTGGTCTAAAAAACCACTACTGGTCACTTAGTGTCTGCATGGACATAGGCCTGTGGGGAGTGCAAACTAAGTGTCAGAAGTGTGGGCAAGGTGGCTTAGATACTGCAAAATGAAAAAGTGACCTTTTAGTCCCTTTGAAACAGAAACTAATGTTTAAAAAGTTAGTGCTTGTAAGAGAGGGCAAAATTTTGTAAAAGTAGGTTTTAAAGATTTCTTTCTGCTTTGCCATTAGCTTGCATTATTTTGCTGGACTGTGATTTGCATGTTTTAGAGCACTGGTAAGCCCTGCTCATGTAAAATAGGAAAAATAAGGCATAGTCTTTGAAATTTAAAAGGACCACGTGGTTTAGATATTGACTTGTAATATGGGGTTTCACTAAAGCACGTGTATAATTTTGCCTTTTGAAATCGATTTACACCCCTGAGATGTCCTGAATAGTAGTACATGGCCCCTCCAGGTGATGGCTGTAAGTGGCACATTTCATTTGTTTAGAACTAGAGTTGTAGAGCTCAGCCAGTTCATTAAGGAGAACGCAATAAATGAGAACAAAGATAATGCAAAAAAGTTCAAAGACACAACCAGTTTGGCATTGGTGGGGTATAGGTGGTGGCCTTCAGCAGGTTTCTAGTTTGTGAGTTTCTGGCAACTTTAGATGTCCGGAAAACCATGGTCTAGTTCATTACCTCACCCAGGTGATTCTTGCCAGAGATGAGGTTAGAATCCACGTTTCCAAGGCTCCTATCTCACTAGTGTGCTTTTCTCACTGTGCTTTTTGATCATTCATTCTATTTAATATTATGATGTGTCCTTTTGGAAGAGGACTAACATATTAGAATATAGCTTATAGGGGTGCCTGGGTGACTCAGTGGGTTAAAGCCTCTGCCTTCAGCTCTCTCTCTGTCAAAGAAATTGAAAATATCTTTAAAAAAAAAAAGAATATAGCTTATAAATTTTTTTTTAATTTTTTTTAAAGATTTTATTTATTTATTTAACAGAGAGAGAACACAAGCAGGCAGAGAGGCAGGCAGAGGCAGAGAGAGGAGCAGGCTCCCTGAGGAGCAAGGAGCCCGATGTGGGACTCGATCCCAAGACGCTGGGATCATGACCTGAGCCAAAGGCAGCTGCTTAACCAACTGAGCCACCCAGGCGTCCCATAGCTTATAAATTTTAAAAACAACATGAAACTCCAGTTTTTAGGCTTAAGAAACCTAAAATTTGCCTTGAGATTTATTAATATAATTAATTTGAATGCCCAGTATGCCTAAATTGAAGGGCTCTAAGCATTTCTCCCTATCTGGCTATCTTGGTGGAGTTTTGCTATTCCAGTGAATATCCCTGTGAATACCTCTTTTATCACCTAAAATACGAAGCAGAGCATTTCTGACAAGATCCAAGACTTCAGAGCCACAGTATGGTAAGGTAGATAGAGGGTCCTGTTCATCATACTTCCTCAAGGATAACAGTGGAAAAATTGTATGTCATTTTAAGATCAGACTTTCTAGGTAAATATATTATCTCCCCACCTTCCTTCTTCTGTTTTCTCTTTAGGTGAACTAATATGTAAAGAACTTACAGTGTTTGACTCTTATTACCATTTTATCATTTGTTGTTATTTCCTCCTTTTCTTTCTTCAATTACATTTTTTTCTCTGAAGTCATGTGTATCCCTTTTTTTTTTTAAAAAGATTTTATTTATGTATTTGGGGAGGGCCAAGAGGAAGGGCCAAGGGAGAGGGAGAAGCAGACCACCCGCTGAGCAGAGAGTGTCTATTGGGAGTTAGACACTTAACCAACTGAGCCACGCAGGTACCCACCCGATTCTTGTGTCTTTTTGAAATACTGCTTTATTAGGAAAATTGGAATTGATGATGACTCTCAACTCTGCTTCAAAGGGGGGCCCAGATATAACTCTTCTAGGTATATGCACCAGCTCACCCTGAGTGTCACAATCTGTCCCTGTTTGTGCTCTGTTGGGGAATATTAGCCAGATGCATTTAGTTCTGCCTGATATACTTTGTGGTTTATTTGATTAAAGTGTGAGCACCTGGATATTTGTAAACAGAACATTAAAATATCCAGACATTCTGTTTTCATCAAGAAAATCTAAGAACTGCAAGTGGAAATTGCTAAAATGTAGTAACATAATCAGGAATGAAAGATATTTGTCCTTATTTCCTAAGCAGATAATCAACTGTAAGTAAGGGACATTTGCATAGAGAATTAGTATTTTATTTTCTGCCTTCAGCTCGGGCCATGATCTCGTCAGGGTCTTGGGATTGAGTCCCACATTGGGCTCCCTCCTCAGCAGGAAGCCTGCTTCTTCCTCTCTCTCTGCCTGCCTCTCTGCTTACTTGTGACCTCTCTCTCTGTGTCAAATAAATAAAATCTTAAAAAAAAAAGAATGTGGTTTTGTATATGAAGATGATAATTTCTCAATGTCCATTCAATAACTTTATAGAGTTGATCTAAGAAAGAAAACCTGATTTGCCCTTACTGCTTATAAAACTGTTGTTTTTGAATTCTGGAAGTCAGGCTTTTGTTTTTAAGTTAACTACATTGAATAAGTTAACTACAAACACTGTATAAGCTGGATATTATTTTGACTTAAACCCTTTATGCCATGTAAAGGCCCTTCTCATTTCTACCTATCAAAATCCTATCCCTCATTCTCTGCTGCATATTGTAATAATCCTGGCTTAAAGCAGTCTTTCCCTCTTTTAAATGTCTATTATTGTACTTGCACCCGTGACCCCTGTGACATTTATTACACACTGCAGACTCTTATTCCTAATACATCTTACTACATCTAATTTCCCAAACCTGATAGTCAGTTTTGGAACCTTGTTTGGACACATAGTTGTTCATTCAGCATGTACTCAACACGTGTTTATCAACTGACCATGTTGTGCAAGAGCTATGCTAGGCCCTGGAGATACAGTGGTGAAAGATGTGGCCACAGCCACTTTGGAGCTGATCTGTAAGATGAATAGATGAATGAAGGTCAAATAATGTGTATCATTTGCGGTATTAAATATAATGCTGTGACCATTGTGATGGTCCTGAAAGTACTATTTTTTTTTTTTTTTTAAGATTTTATTTGTTTGAGAGAGAGCAAGAGGGTACAAGTCGGGGGAGGGGCAGAAGAAGAAGCAGGCTCCCCACTGAGCAAGGAGCCCGACAGGGGGCTCAATCCCAGGACCCTAGGATCATGACCTGAGCCAAAGGCAGACCCTCGACCAACTGAGCCATCCAGGCGCCCTGGTACTGAAGGCACTTTTAAGGAAGGATCTAATATTCCGTGTTTCTTGGTAAACAAACTTAGAACTACTAATGGAATGCCAACTGTTGGTGTGTATGTTTTGCTACAAATAGGATTTTCTAGTTTGTTCAAGTAGCTTTTGAAAAGGTATGTGGTATAAATAAATATCATGAAATCCGAGATTGTCTTTTCTAGGGTCTTTTTTGTTTGTTCCAGATTTTTGTTTAAATTCTACTTAGTTAATATATAGTGTAATATTGGTTTCAGGAGTAGAATTTAATCATACTTCCTATCCTATAACACCCAGTGCTCAACATAAGTGCTTTCCTTAATACCCATCACCCATTTAGCCCTTCTCCCACCCACCTCCCTCTATCAACCCTCAGTTTATTCTCTATAGTTAAGAGTCTCTCCATGCTAATCTTCTCTATATCATTTCAGTTTTAGTATATGTGGTGCCGAAGCAAGCCTTGTTTTTTCTAGGCTCTTAACACTAACATAGGACTCCCTAGAAATAAATATTTTATATCCATTTCACATTTGAAGCATAGTTTGCAAAAGAAAGAGTTATGTTTGGTCATTTAAATCATCCAAGACCGTGCCTTAGAACAAACTATCTAATTTATACTGTAAATTAAACTCAGGTTCATGATTGATTACAAACTGCCAATAAAAAGCAATAAATCAGATGTCTGAAATAAGTGTGAACAATAAAAAAGGTTTTTAAATTTTTTAAACATAAGCTTCTGATTCAACATGGCAATCTAACCATACTAAAACATTAATAAATTATAGAAAACAATGTTTAAATGTATAAAAGAATATAAGACTCTAACTACAAAAGAAATTTTATAAAAGTCCTAGAAATTGAAAAATGGATGGAGAAGTGTTAACTAATGAACCAGGGAGGAAACAGCCACTACTTAGAATATATGCAGAGGTGAATACAGGCAAAGAGGGGTCCAGACTGCCCTGTGGAACCCTGGAAGACTCAGAACTCATAAATAGGTGTGAGGGAGGATGAGGGTAAGATGTGTGGCAAAAAACAAGACATTTAATAGATTATATGCGAAATCATCAATGCCCCTACTCCAGTATGTATAGGCAATTATATCATTTTGCAATATAATGTGAAGTCCTTCTCTAGAGAAATTGTCAAAGTGGATCCAGGGAACTTGTGCTGGCATTGATACTACAGAACAAAGACCTGTGAGTATGACAAGTATGTGTTCTTCAGTAAAATGGCCAGCTTCCAAATAACACCTTACTAATTAAACTGCCTGTAAATAAAACCCTGCCCATGTTCAGAGAGCAACCAGTCATTCATTTTACTATTTCCTATTTATAAGCCAATACCACGCATCTCTAGTCATTTGAGAAGAGCCAGCATTATGAATGAGAAAGGCCCAGAGAAAGTCAGAAAAAGAAAGAAACAGACACAGAGATGACAGTACCCTGAAGGAAATAGATAGTTCAGGAATAACAACAGAAAAAATCCTTAAAAATTGTTATCTCTACCACAGAAAAGGTCGAAAGCATAATACATCAGTAAAATAAGAATAGGTTGGGGGAAAAAAGGATTATAGATGGAGTAAGTGCTCCTTGCATGTAAATATGTGATGATCAGATTAAAATACAATTGAATCACTGAAGAATAAAATTAAGTAAATTTCAAAAAAAAAACAAGTAGAAAGGTAAATGGAAAATATAAAGGACATGCAAAGAGAAAAAAATTAGTCTTAAAAGCTAATAGGATTTTTTTTAGAAACAGAAAAAGACAACTAAAGAGAGGAAGTCGAGTTGAAGACCATGAGTAATTAGGTTGAAGGTATCCATTCAATGCTCAGAACAATGCAGACCCATATTCAATACAGTATTTAAATATATAGAACACTAAGGATAAAGAGTGGGCTGAAAGTTTCCTGGGGGTCGGGGTGCCTGAACTTTTACAACAGAAAAAGAATCTGATTCAATTGGTCTTCATATCAGCCATAACAAAAGGTAGCAGATCAGTGTCTTAAATTTTCTGAAGGAAAATATTTTAAACCTAGAATTCTTCACACACATACACACACACACACACACACACACAATGACATGAGGGGTGGCTCAGTCGCTCAATTAATCAATCATCTCTTGATTTTTGGCTCAGGTCATGATGTCAGGGTTGTGAGATGGAGCCCTGCATCAGGCTCCTTGCTCAGTGGGGAGTCTGCTTGAGATTCTCTCTCTCCCTTTGCCCCTCCCCACCCCGTGCACATGCATATGTGATCTTTCTCTCAAATAAATAAATCTAAAAAAAGTGACATTAAATAGAATGCAGAAAATATTGGCTAAAAAAAAGAAAATATTGGCTACCACCCTGGAAAGTAATGGGGATGTCTCAGCCTATCAGTTGTAGAGACTGCTTAGAGAGAAATTTGTCAAGATTGGAGCAGAAAAGGAGAAAGCTCATGGAGGGAGGTTTTAGGTAAATAGAATTCCGATGTTTGATTCTATCTAAACTTACAGAGGCAACAAAGAGAATTGAAGGGGAGGAAAAAAAAGGAAATGGGAAACTCCAGGAAAAACAAAAAGAAAATACTACAGTTGTACAATAAATAATATTTACATTGTCACAATTGTAAAACTTTATTGATTTTCAACTTTATACTTAACTTATAAAAAGGTACATAAACTTAAATTTATGAATTTAAAAAGCAGACTGTAATGTCATCAAATTTGCTAAGATAAATATAAAATACAAAAAATACTATTTGGGTGGTGAGAGATGGGAGGAGAGCTAAAGCGCAAAATCAAAGGATGTAACCTGTGGTTGGTGTATCAAGAAACACATGTGAAATGTATTATCTAGACTTAAACAGATAAACAATGTAGAAAGTAAAAAGTGGTCAGGAAACTATTGGGAAAATGTATGGGAAGTAGTACATACAGGTAACCTATATACACATTTTGGAACCATGGCAGGAAGTTTATGACATTGTTCAAAATTAATAAACAAAAAGGTGTATAAACATAATATTTAGCAATGTGGTAGTAATCATCAGAAAAAAAAAAGAGACAATGGAAAACATTTAAAATTATTCTTTATGAGGGGCTATAATGAAAGTGAAGAAAGGGCAGGACACTGTTCCTTTTCATCATAAGTCAATCTATGTATTTATTTTTAACCATATATATCTTTTACCTTGATAAAAAATTTTTTTATAATTTCCTTTTTTTTTAAAGATTTTATTTATTTATTTGACAGACACAGCAAGAGAGGGAACACATGCAGGGGGAGTGGGAGAGAGAAAAGCAGGCTTCCCGCTGAGCAAGGAGCCAGATGTGGGACTTGATCCCAAGAATCTGGGATTATGACCTGAGCTGAAGGCAGATGCTTAAAGACTGACACACCCAGGCGCCCCACCTTGATAAAAATTTGTAAAACTAAGTGTATATTTAAATACATGTAATTTAAAATATATGTTATTAGCAGAGAGAGCCCTTCTTAATGGCCAGATTAAAAAGCCTGTCTCCTACTAGGGGGCACCTGGGTGGCTCAGTGGGTTAAGGCCTCTGCCTTCGGCTCAGGTCATGATTGCAGGGTCCAGGGATCGAGCCCCAAGTCGGGCTCTCTGCTCAGCAGGGAGCCTGCTTCTCCCCTCTCTCTGCCTGCCTCTCTGCCTACTTGTGATCTCTCTCTCTCTCTCAAATAAATAAATAAAATCTTAAAAAAAAAAAAAAAGTCTGTCTCCTCATTTTAAGCTCCCTCATGCCCTTGCCCACATCTTCCTCATATTTCAGGCCTTCTCCACATTAAATATTATTTTTAAAAAATATTTTGCTTATTTGTCAGAGAGAGAGGGTGGGGCGGGGGGAGAGAGTACAGCAGGGGGAGCAGCAGGCAGAGGGAGAAGTAGGCTCCCTGCTGAGCAAGGAGGCCAACATGGGACTCAATTCCAGGTCCCCAGGGTCACGACCCAAGCCTAAGGCAGATGCTTCACCAACTGATCCATCCACCCAGAGATCCATCCATCTAATCTCTTCAGATTAGATACACTTTGTACTTCAAAGACAGTACTTTTGGTAGGCACCGGGAGACTGCAAGTTTATCTCTGAACCACAGAGAGCATAACTTTGGTTTCATGTTAATTGTGACAGAAATATTTTCTGAAGATATCAGTTTGGGAAAAACAGTGGGGATGTTGTGGAAGTATCTAAGAGGAGCCTAACTCAACTGAGAATTGGCATTTCAATTTTCAAAATAGAGTCAATGCTGAAATTAGGATACAATTCAATCATATAATCTGTATCACACATAATAGTAACTGATATTTACTATATACTTATTTTATAGAAAGCACTCTGTATCCATTATATTTAATTGTTACAATTCCATAAGGTTGTTATCTTTATTGCCAATTTACAGTTGAAGAACTGATGCTCAGAGAGGTTAGGTAACTGGCCCAAGGTCTCACAGCCAAAAAATGAGGACCTAGAGATGTGAACCCAGCTCAGCTGACACTGCAGTTCATGCTGTGCTGTCTATTTATTTGCCGTTAGAAATATGAGTGTAATCTTTGGGTTCTTTGAAGCTCTTGCTATTTTTCTGAATATTCCTTTAATTCCCATGTTTTTACACGTCTTTCAACAAATTATGTGACCGTCATTTTAACACTGTTCTGTGTAAAGTACCATCTAAATGGCTAAGAGCTCTGTCTAGAACCAGACTGCCTCCATTTGAAACTTGTCTCCACCGTATAGCAGTCATCAGCATCATATGATTCTGAGCAGTGAGTCAATATCTCTTGCGTTGATTTCCTCACCTGTAAAATACTCAGAATAGTCCGTGTCTCAGAGTGTTTTCCTGGGAGATTAAATGAGATAATCCATGCACAACACTAAGAAGGATGCCTGACACAATAATCTCTTGGCCTCCCCAAGGAAGTTTCATTTTTACTTCTCCCATTTCCATCAGTTGGAAGACTTTTAAAAATAATTTTATGATGAAGGACTACTTAATTTTATTTCAGATTTATTATATATATTTAATATTTTATTGTGTTCATTTTGTGTTTTTCACTTAAGAGCACTTATAGGAAGTATCCCAAGAATTACTAAAAAGTTGCCTCTTCTCCCATGACTCAAATAGTCAAATACCCTGCATATTCATTCATTCATTTATTAATTAATGCCTTCTCCCATCCATGTGCCAGGTATGCTGATAGGAATAAAGATTTACTAATGTTCCCACTCTATCTATAAAAAGGCAGGCAAAATATGGTACCCAAATTGGTATTTGATCTTCAGTATTGTATAAATGCTAGCTGTGGTAGGAATTAAGATAATGGTATCTGGAATTCTGAATGTGCCTTTGTTAGGTCACTTGTAATCTGTTAACATTTAATAATTAAATGGTTGTGGACTAGAGCAGCAGAATGGGGCCAAAAATCCCATCAATGAATGCAAGAGGATCTTAAGCAGCTTATTGAAATAAAAAGAAAGGTAAAGTTTCCAAAATGATATTCAGCCTTTATTCTGTGATGGAAAGAAAAATGCCAATGCTTTAATTACAAACATGGCTTCTTAAAGCATTCCAAGTTTTCCTTAGAGACTTTCAGAACCAGGGATTGACTATCCTTGTGCCTGCTTGGATAGAAAAGGGCTTGATAAAAGTGTTATGTCTGCTGGCACAGTTTAATCACTTAATACCTTGTTCTAATTGAAAACATAACCCAACCCCATTCAGATGATTGAGCACCTACACTTGATCTGTCTATGGCTTGTGCAGTCACTGATATTTCCAAGGGAAGTCTCGTGATTGTGGAAATGGAAATTAATTTCATAGACTTGGGCCAAATTGAAAAAAAATTGTTCATTGTAATCTGCTGCTGCTGATTCCTGAAAATGTTGCTCAGACTAAAGCTTGAGTCAGCCCAGAAGAATGGGCCTAGGTGGGGACGGGGTATTGGGAATAGAAAAAGGGCTAGGGGGAGAGGAAGAGGAGAATTGAGAAAAGATCATTACTGGAGAAAAAGACAACTTCAAAGACACGACCCCAAGATCGAGAGTCTCCTGCTCCTCCAGTTGAGCCAGCTAGGCACTCCTCCACATAGTTCTTGATAATAATAATCACTGAAATGAACTAGCTCTCTTCCAGAGAAAGTTACAAAATTATCAAAGGTATTAATTCACGAACTTCAAGAATAGTGACAGGAAAAATTTAAGCTCTTTTTAGGGTCATAAAATTCTCATAGATCACACCATTCTTGAGATCTTCATTTTCTACAACTAGATGGAGTGCTATTGTACAAGTTCACATAGCATTCCGGTGCCCTTAAATTACTTTAAGAACTAACTCTTTCATCCATGCAAAGGAATGCAAATGAAATGATCGCTGGGTTTGTTGTGTTTTTGCCTACAAATGCTTCCGGTATAGATCAATGGTTCTTAAGCTTTTCTGAATCATGACTTTTCTGGTATCTAGTGAGAGATGATCTTATTTACAGAAAAGTGTATATATGCATCAAGATACACATTCCTTTATAATTCATCCTGTATTCCCTTGGACCGTTATGTTGTGATGGATCAGGTTAGACAATCCTCCCCGATGGTTGAAAGAGGGTATTATATAGATGGTTAAATACCGACTTACTGGATAAAATAGTGAGGAAAATGTTTATTAATATTGTCTTTATGTAACTGTAAAAACATTGAGGTAAATATTTTATAAAACTATAATTTTGGGGGCGCCTGGGTGGCTCAGTCGGTTAAGCGTCTGCCTTTGGCTCAGATCATAATCCCAGGGTCCTGGGAGGGAGCCCTGCATTCCGGTCTGTGCTCAGCAGAGAGTCTGCTTTTCCCTCTTCTTCCACCTCCCCGTGCTCGTGCTTCTTTCTCTCCCTTTCTCTCACTCCCAAATAAATAAAATCTTTAAAAAAAAATCCCATAATTTTTGAACTATAAATTATTTAGTTCAATCTCCAAAGTTAACAAAGCTGAGATCCAGTAAGGAGAAAAGACTTCATCCATCCACTAGTTTATAACAAAGAAAAGGTTATATTATGTTCTAAGCATATATATGTGTGTGCTAAACTTTCAAACTGCTATATGAAAAGAGTAGATTTAAAGGACAAATCTAACTTTTTTAAAAAATTTTATTTATTTGACAGAGAGAGAGAGATCACAAGTAGGCAGAGAGGCAGGCAGAGAGAGAGGAGGAAGCAGGCTCCCCACTGAGCAGAAAGCCCGCTATGGGGCTCCATTCCAAGACCCTGAGATCATGACCTGAGCCGAAGGCAGAGGGTTTAACCCACTGAGCCACCCAGGCGCCCTGACAAATTTAACTTTTAAGAGAGTACTGTTCTTTGTCAATCGTATCTATTCTGGGGGGGCCTGGATGCCTTAGTCACTTAAGCATCTGCCTTTGGTCAGGTCATGATCCTGGAGTCTGGGGATTGAGTCCAGCTCTGCTCAGCAAGAGTTTGTTTCTCCCTCTGTCTCTCATCCCACTCATGCTCTCTCTCTCTCTCTCTCTCTCTCTCTCTGTGTGTGTCTTTCAAATAAATAAATAAAATCTTAAAATAATAATAATATCTATTCTGATTTCTCCCCCAACATATTAGGACATTATGTAGCAGAAAGAGGAATTAAATTCAGAAATACTTACATCTATATTTATTTATTTATTTTTTAAAGATTTTATTTATTTATTAGGAAAGAGAGAGAGTGAGAGAGCGCATGAGAAGGGAGAAGGTCAGAGTGAGAAGCGGACTTCCCGTGGAGCTGGGAGCCCGATGTGGGACTCGATCCAGGGACTCCGGGATCATGACCTGAGCCGAAGGCAGTTGCTTAACCAACTGCGCCACCCAGGCGCCCTACATCTATATTTATCAAATCACAATCTCATTAGGATAAATATTTTTATTATTTATTCATTTTTAAAATATCACATATTTCTAACTCAGTTGTGTAACAATACAGTATTTTTTTTTTTAAGATTTTATTTACTTATTTGAGAGAAAGAGAATGAGAGAGAGAGCGCATGAGGGTGGGGAGGGTCCGAGGGAGAAGCAGACTCCCCTGCTGAACAGGGAGCCTGATAGGGGACTCGATCCCTGGACTCCAGGATCATGACCTAAGCTGAAGGCAATTGCTTAACCAGTGAGCCACCCAGGTGCTCCCCACATACGGTATTTTTTTCAAAGAATTTTGGGTGCAATTAAATTTCATGAAGTTTTCATGAAACTTTAAATTCAAGAAATTTCAACATTGTTTTTCCAGGGAAGATTATTTGAAAATAAATACTTTCTGAATTGTTAAATCGACCAATGTGTTAAAAATGAAATGGTTTCAGTTCATGAAGCAGATACAAACAAGCAGAAAAAGTAGGAAATAAATTAGTTGCTATTAGGAAGGATTTTAACACTGCAATCTTATTGTAGCTGGGTCTGAGAACCTTCTGTGAAGAATCCTGGGAGAATGGCGAGGGGCCCTGGCATCTGCCTTCCTTGTGTGGCAACTGTTGTCTTGGAGCTCACAGTCTGAGAAACCCAACTGTTCATCCTCAGCTTGTCCCCTTGAGGCATTGCTGCCTCCCCCGGAACTACTATTGTCTTTATAAACAACAGTGGCACAACCGAGAGCACTGTCCCCACTTCCGCACTCATCCTCTACCCTTAGAGGCTTTGGGGAAGGTATATTGTTTTGACCTTAAGCTCCTTCCAGAAGACTGGGTTCTGAAGGGGGTTACTGCCAGGTGATTAATTCCCACTCTGGAGGCTGTCAGCCCCCTGGAGACAGCTGGTGTCTGTCTGTGGAGTGCAGAGGCGACTTCCTGCCTCCCGGGAGGTGCACCCTGCCACTCCGAGCTCGGTTCCGTGCAGAGTCCTCCCCACGCTCCCTGTCCCGGCAAGGGCTTTCAGGGTCCTAGCTGGCAGTAAGCACAACTCACTTTCAGAGAAGTCCAGCCCTCCTGGCCAAAGGAATCAAAGGCTCAGGACCTGGCGCCTGTAGGAAGCAGAGGCACTAGCCTTTCTCTTCCTGAAAGTTCTGCCAACTTTACTTGTGTCCATTTCCGGACGGCTTTCTTAGCTCTGAGGAGAGCTGGGGAGGATACAATTGTTTCTCAAATTGCAGCGCTGGAAAGGCAGGCCCCATTGAGGGCGGGGGCGGGGGCGGGGGCGGCGGCGGCGGCGGCGGCGGCGGCGGCGGGGAAGAAGCGAGGGAGTCAGCCACTCTGGCTCTCGGCCTCTCGTCCAGGCCTCCCTGCGCTGCGCTGGCGCTTGCCTGGTGGGAACTCAGGAGGTGGGTGAGAAGTGGCGCTCCCGAGTTTTGCATTCTTGCTTTTGCCAGAGGACATTGCCTGGGGTCTATATTTTGGTTTTGCTTTACTTTTTTTGATTTCTACTTTTCCCGTTCTGTTTGGAAACGTGCACCTGCTTTTATTTACCTCTTTCATCCAAACGCATTCTCTTTGCCCTTTTTGTACCTCCAAGCTCCAAGGTGAATGTATGTGTTAGCAGCTATCCTGACTTTCCTCAAGTGACCAGAGTCTAATGCCTTAGGCTGCCATCCTTGACCGCCCCGCCCCCCCACCTTCGGGAGTCCGGGAGGTCCCTCCATATCTGGGCATTACTTTTGAAATTTTCCCTCCCACCATGGACAGAACTCAGATAGCGACCACTGTCGAGGGCGCTTGACGCATGACGAGAAGCCCGGGGACAGCTGGGCCAAGCCCCACCCAAATCCTCGAGTTGGTCTCAAAAACTTTTTAGGGACCCTAATCTCTTTGCTTTATCGGAGCTTTACATTTCACTTCTGTAATAAATTCCCCAAAGGAAGGCAGGCGATGGGGGAGGGACCATAGAAGAAAAAAGCAAACAGGAGACACTCGGATTATATATTTATTTTTATATAAAGAAATGATATATATGTAATTTTAGATTTTCTACCGAATTAGAGTTTTGAGGCTAAAGAAAACCTATTTTTAACAGCCCCTTCTCTCATAACGACCTTGATTGCTTAAATTGCTTCTAATTGGGTGGCACATATTACTGGAAACGAAGGATGCATGACAAGCAGCCCTCATTCTTTTGCAAATTTAGATAATTCTCTGGATGAATATCTTTTCCGATCAGGAAGAACTAGAAAACTCTTAAACTGCCCGCAGTTTTCCTAAGGGGTTTGTGCAATGGAAAAGAAATGTCCTGACCATCACACAGTCATGCAAATAGATGGCGTTTTACAGAATACATCGGATAACAATCCAGTGCCAACGTTTTCCTCCGGGTCTGGCATGGCACTAAGAGTAAACATACTTTTTTTTTTTTTTTAAACTCAGTCTTCCTTCCTTCTCTTATGTCACATCTGTAAAAGTTTTTAGAAAACCTCTTTAAACATACATGTTAGCTACTCCCTCTTCCCTACCGGCTGCCCGCCCCCCGCCCCCCTTGTCCAAGGTTTGGGTGGCTCTAAGCGCTCCTGGGGTGGCACGCCAGCCTCGACAGCCCCGAGCAAAGGTCATTATCGCGCAGACAGGCGCGTTTTATCACCTCGGAAGAGTCAACGCCTGGCAGATACACCCGGAGGCGAGGAGTTCTTGGACGCTGAGAGGTGTATCCCCAAATTGAGTGTGTTGAAGGCTACGGTCCGAGGTGAGGGCTGGCTTTTCTAAACCGCTTTCTGGCCAGTGGTGGGTAGTTCGCCTCAGAGAAGAACAGACATCTGAAGATGGTGGAGTTTGAAATATTATGTGGCCACCTGAACAAATATGACATGGAGACACACATCTCAGTATCTTGCCAAATTGCAGTTTCACTGTTTGTATCACCCCTTAACAAATAAATACATAACTGAAGTTACTGTTTGAGGCCAGAGGAAACATGACGAGAGGAAATGTCCTTTTCTGTGTCAACTTTAGACGCAGCAGATTTGCCTTGCAATTCTTTCCGATAAAGAAAACCCCAGAATGGCGCGGGAAGCTCCTTCAGGGCACCTTAAATTGTGTCACAGCAAAGTTCTGGGCGTGGCTGGAATACCCCAGGAGGAAGGGTGCTTATGGGTCCTTCGAAGTGAAGCCCACTCAGGTCACCTGCCTGGAGAGTGGGGAGTGGGCAGCGTATTGCCCTCAGAGGTTCACCTGCTTCTTTCCCGCAAAACACAGTACAACTTTACTTTTCCCTTAAGGCATCAAAGTGAGCACACCTCAATTTTGGATTAATGTAGCACTTTTACTGCATTAAAGGCCCGTTGCTAAATATACTTCACATTTTACATTGGCCGTCAGAATGAGTTTATTATACACATTTGTGCAGTAAGAAATTTTCAACGGTGGCATTCCAAATTGGTTACTGCAATAGGTGTGTGCCTCACCTCTGACCTTGGCTGGGTTGCCAAAACGCTGCGGAAACTCCTTGGCTGTCTTTAGAAGGTCCTCACTTATGCAGCTGCCCTCTATTAGTCCCTTGACGGGCTGAAGGCGCAACGCAGAGGAAAACATCGTGGATTGGGGGCACCTGCAACTCCAAAGGGTCAGGAAAATCCCTCCCATCTTGGAGATGCCTTTCGGCGGCAATTTAAAAACAGAGGCAACATCAAAAACTTCTCCTTTAAAAAAGGTAGCCCTGGTGATTCAAAACCGATTTTTGGCTGGCAAAGAAGCAATTGCCTGAAACGAAATTGGCATTCAAATAGGGTCAGGTAAAACCCAGCACCCCTGGCCGCATTTTGGACCCCAGAAGGGCACTCTCACTCCCGCCCCTTTTAGAAGGAGACAAGGAGAGAGGGTAGAAAGGGGGAGAGGGGAGTGCGTAAGAGAGAAAAAAAAGGGAGAACAGGGGGATATTTAGCAAGTTAAGAGGTTAAATATTTGAACAGATTTGTAAATATAGAGACAGCCCTTGTTATTTGGAATGTGTAATAATGCCTTTTGTGGTGCCGTCTGGCTGGAAGGCTGCAGGAAAGACCTCTCCCTAGCACCTTCCTCCTAGGGAAATCAACTGGAAAGCTCCTGAGCTCAAGAAACAAAAACGGGGCTACCCTTCTTTGGGGAAGGGGAATTCTCCCTCTTCTCTGTCTTAAAAAATACGAAGAACAGGAGGGGGGAAGAATAAAGAAAAGCAGAATAAATGAACATGCTTTATTTTTCTTAGGTATGATTTTTCAGGAGCATCCCAGAAAGCCATCTTCAGGCTGAAGTAATTTCAAAGTATTGTTTAAGCTGATGACATACTCTAGCTCTCAGTTATCTACTGTGCATCCATTATTTCTTTGAACCTAATTCTCCTGTCTGATAAGCGTGTGTGTGTGTGTGTGTGTGTGTGTGTGTGTGTTTAGAAAACCAGGGTTCACTAACGGTGAACGGTGGCTTAGCAGGGTGGGTTTCTTTACATTTTTCTCATGTTAATATTTTCTGGAAAACTGTACTGATGGCAGCTGATGGCATCTGTCCTCTGCTTGTGCCCGTGGGCGGAGGACACAGGCTGTGGGTGTGTCCCGCCCACAGTCGCGCGTGCGTGTGCGTGTCTGTGTGTGTGTGTATATACGCATTATCTGGTGTGTGCCTCAAATGGAGCCATTTTTTTTTGCCCCTGTCGCCATCCTGCATATATTAGTATTATGCAAATAGAATCATTCTGCTTGAGTATTTTTGGAGGGGGAGGGGGTTGAAACCTTTAAATTCTCCCATATTTTCTCGGCAGTCTTTCCACTGCGTGTGAATTTACTTGGATGCCTTTTCTGAGGGGTGTGTGTGTATGTATGTGTGTGTAGTGGTGGTGGGTATGCTGGTCGGTGGGTGTGTGCCTCAGCGTGTGGGCGAGCGTGTACAGCCCGTGAGCACCTTGTGAGTGATGCGTGTTCTTTCCGGGTGTCCTCTCTGGCTGTGCCCCCACCCGCACCATATTTTGTGTTCTCAGGGTGATTATGTGCTTATTTACATATGTGTGCCTATTCCCCTGCCTACATGTATTGTCTTTCTCTATAATCCACACATTTCATATGTAGTCTCTTATCTTTTGGCAAAGTGCCTTTTTTATTCCTGGAAGAATATTTATTGATGTGATAATCTGAAATGAAAAGTGGTCTCCCATGAAGGAGATGGAAGAGAAAGGAGTGTTCATCTTTCTTAATAGACGGGGCAGAGCCAGTTGACTGGATCACAGGGTTTCTCTGCACTTTCTGCGAGTGTCTGTGTGTGGTGGGTGGGGGCAGGGACGGAGGGGGTGG
Organism: Nasua narica; assembly: GCA_028533885.1. NCBI lineage: Eukaryota > Metazoa > Chordata > Mammalia > Carnivora > Procyonidae > Nasua > Nasua narica. The sequence goes on along the minus strand of CM052809.1, from coordinate 59,527,657 downwards.
GGAAGAGAGAAAAGGAGTCTTTAACAGGAACAAAGATGGGACATCGCGCCCCCTCGCGGCCAGACTTCATATTGCGCAGACCGGGCCCTCTTGGGCTTTCTTTAACCAAAAGAATCCTGTAATTTCCTCCGTTAAACCATTCAGCAACCGCCTCTCAGACCCAGCCTCCGGCCATCATCCAATCACCAGGCGCCATGCAAATCACCTCTTCCGTTCTCCAAACCCGCGTAGGCCTTAGCTGTTGCTCTTGCCGCCTCCCCAGCCTCTCTTTCCTCCCCCCCACATCTCCTCCCTCCTCCGCTCCCGCCCGAGCAGCTGCCGGGGAAGAGGGCAGTGCTGGGTGCCTCATGCATATGCAGATAATCTTCCTCCTCCCTCCCGCTTTTCCTGCACCCCCCTCCCGGTCTTCCTCCTCCCTACCCCCCCCCCCCCCGGGCCCCCGCCTTCCGCCCGCGCCTCCTGCGGTTTCCCCGCCGCGTCCGCGCGCCTGGACGTGCACTCCTCCGAGCTCTGGGCCGGGGCAGCTGTTTCTCAGAAGGAGGCCTGCGCGCACTCTTGGAACAGGAGAGGGAAAGGGAGGAAGGTACTATCCTTGAAATCCTCTCGAAGGTCAAGTTCGAGGCTTGCTGAGCAGGGGCGAAAGGCGTCGATAATGCCTCAGCAGGTCTACAGGAAGGTTCTGCACGCAGAATGATTTTGAAATGCCTTTCTCCCCCTAAACACCAGATTAATTTCTCTGAAACACACAATGTACTGGTCACGTCCATAGGCAGGATGATGATAGATGGTTTTGAAAGCCCAGAGCTACAGCGTGTATTTGTCTTGTACATCAAGGCTACACAGCTTCTTAAACTGCAAAGAATTGGAGATAAGATCAAACAGCATTAGATCTACTTAGTAGTATGAAGAGAGAGTGGAGGCGTGGTCGGGGGAAGGGGCAAGGAGTGGCTTTAAGATCTGCTAAAGGCGGGCAGTTTAATGTCGGAGCCTTAAACCACACAGGTGAGCCGACTTAGAGCACAAACGCGGACCCATGAAAGAAAAGCCAAGTTCTGGAGCAAGAAAAGACCCGGGAGCAGTAGGCTGTTATTGTTACTTACATCTAGACTCTGGTTTGTGGGCTTTTACAGCGACCAGGTATTCAAGCTTTGGACACTGCTCCGAACTGACCTTGAGGCACGCTGAGGGGACAAATGTCAGTGGAGAAAATCGCAGTTTGTGTAGTGCTTTGAGATCCTCTAATGAGAAAGTAAGAAAATTGTGAAGTGATCTTGTTTCATAGATGTCTATTTGGACATAGGAATATTTAAAGGACTTTGTAGTGAGAATCCAGTCCGTTGCCCCTCAAATCTTACACAATGGAGAAGTGAGTAGAGAGCACAAGATTTGAAATATTTTGCCATTATTTATTCACTCAACATATTTTTATGGAGTCCTTATTGCATGCCGGGCACACGGCATCCTCTTCCACGGGAAACACATTATGTATGCCTCAATACTGAGGTGTGATGGAAATTAGGGTGAGGAGCAGGGATTTGGGGTGGTTTTTGCCCAGGAGTCGCTCATTGTCTTTCAGAAAAAAGGAGAACAGATAAATGTGTAACATGGAACATGGAAACAGCTTAAATATCTTTCAAGAATACAGTGAATGAGTATATGGGCATATTCCTACAGTGAAATACTCTGCAGCAGTTAAAAATGAATAGAGTGTCTTCCAAGCAGTTTTGGATGAAAAAAGCAAATTGCAAAAGAATACACGTGGTAGCAATGTTAGTAAGTATTGATGTGAAAAGATTTTGCAAACCTTTCCAAGTCTAAAAGTTGTTGGTACATAATTATATAGTAGAAGCATACAAACGTGTCAGGGAAGTGGCATGCCACCTTCAGGATGGAGGATCCCTGGGGACATAAGGGCTCGAGCGATATGAATAATGTTTATTTCCTTAAAGAAGAATGGTAGGGTGGGGGGAGGAAGAGAGAATTTGAAAGTTAAGAGAACATAGAGAAATATGGGAAGGCTTTACTTAAGAGTGACATTGAAGCTAAGTTCTTGAAGCGAGAAGCAAGAGTTAGGTAGGAATATTTGAAAGACAAGTTCTCCCTTTCTGAATACATAAGAAAGAAATACTGAAGCTTTGGCATGTGTTATCTAACTTTTAATATCCATACAGGAAAATTCACTTTTAGGGGTATAGTATTCTATGAGTTTTGCAAGTGCAAGGATTCCTGTAACTACCACCAGCAGGAAACAAAACATTTCCGTCACTCCTCCCGCCACCCAATACCTTTGTGCTCTCCTTTGTAATCAAGCTTTACCATTTGTAGTCCGCTCCTCTGTAACCTTAAACCCTGAAAAGCAATCTATCCCTATAGTTTTGCCTTTGTCAGAATGTCCCGTAAATGGAATCATACAGTATATAGCTTTTTCTTTGCGTACTAATTTCTTTCACTTAGTATAATGAATTTGATCATCATCTGTGTTATTCGACGTAGTTTGTTCCCATATAATTTGTTCCTTTCGACTGCTGAGCCATATTTCATGGCATGGACATACCGCAGATAGTTTTTTCTTTTTACCAGTTGAAGGCCATTTGAGTGGTTTCTGGTGTACAGTTTCTTTTTCTTTTCTCTCTCTTTTTTTTTATTTATTTATTTGACGCAGAGAGAGAGAGAGAGAGGGAGAGATCACAAATAGGCAGAAAGGCAGGCAGAGGAGGAAGCAGGCTCCTTGCTGAGCAGAGAGCCCGATGTGGAGCTTGATCCCACGACCTGAGATCATGACCTGAGCTGAAGTCAGAGGCTTAACCCACTGAGCCACCCAGGTGCCCCTTCTTTTCTCTTTTAAGTAAGCTCTCTGCCCAACGTGAGGCTTGAACCCATGACCCTGAGATTGAAGAGCTGTACGCTCCCCTGACTGAACCAGCTGGGCACCCCTGGTATACAGTTTCTTGGTTGCAGGGAGCGGACTCATTGTTATCCAGGATGTTGTCGTGTGTATTGTGGATCTTGTGTGTTTGGTTGTTTATTGTGTTATTGTGTGTGTTATTGTGTCTCATTGTGTTATTTTGATGAATGTGCTCACCTATTTCCCGCAGAGGTAAAATCTGTAATCTGATTTTAAGTACTGTGTGCTGTTGAGCTAGGTACAACCTACTCAGTCAAAAGTATAGAAAAACACACATGTTCGCAGTCATTTGGAATTGCCCTACAAGTAATTTAGTTGCAGTGAGTGCAGTAGGACCTACTAACTAGAAATGCTGATGGTCAGCATGTGTGAATTTAGGTGTGTGGCTGATGACCTATATTTCTAACTGAGCATTGGTGTATTTCTAAGTGCAGAACTATGGCTTGTTTCTAAATATTCCCTTAAATCCTTATTGAAAGATGGACCTTTCCCCTTTGAGGTGCAGACTGAGCTTTAGTGGCAGGCTGAGTTTCCACGCATCTGATCCAGGATGATGATTTGTATCTCCAGTTTAGGGGTTCCAGACAGGTATAAGGATTCTATGCAATTCCAGATCCTGGTCTATACTGTCAGTCCTCAAGGGTTTCGTTTCTTCTTGTTTGGTTTCCTCTTTGTTTTTCACGGGGACCCTGAGAAGCTAACACCTGGGCTCCACAGAGTAGGTGCTGATTCAGAAACCCAGCAAGCCGGTGGCGATATAAGCATTTCTTAATATCTATGCCTCAGAGTTCCAAAGTCAAATATCAAATGTTTGTGAATTATCTACTACTTGGAGCCTTATTTATTTACTTATTTTAAAAACCTGTAGCCCTCTCATGGTTATCTGAAAGCTGTCTTTGTCAAAGGCAGCTGGCCCAGGATTAATACGCAAGATGGGAAGGAGAGAAACAAACTTTGTAGGTTGACTGTGTTCTGGGTGTGGTTGAGAGCAGAGAACAGAACAGTGTCAGCTGTAAAGGGTGATGACAATGTTGCGGTCAGTGGAGTGCTGTTTCTCATCCTCCCTCTGTTGCGGAAACAGGCCGGTATTTCAATTTACATTGTATCCAGCTGCTACGCTGAGACTTTGCACTCATCCTTAGTCTTCTTCTTCTTCTTTTTTTTAAGGATTTTATTTATTTGCCAGAGGGAGAGGGAGAGTGAGAACACAAGCAGGGGGAGTAGCAGGCAGAGGGAGAAAGCAGGCTCCCTGCTGAACAAACAGCCGGATGTGGAACTTGATCCCAGGACCCTGGGATCATGACCTGAGCCAAAGGCAGCCACTTAACTGACTGAGCCACCCAGGTGTCCCCTTAGTTTTACTTCTAATAATTAACATCATCCTTTGGTAAATGACTCTAGAAATGAAAGTTTCATTTAACTAGTCAACTAAGGGATCAGTTAGTAAAACAGACCCTTAGAATTTACTTTGGGAGGCACCTGGGCGGCTCAGCGGGTTAAAGCCTCTGCCTTTGGTTCAGGCCCTGATCTCAGGGTCCTGGGATCGAGCCCCGCATCGCAGAGAGCCTGCTTCCCCCCTTCTCTCTCTGCCTGCCTCTCTGCCTGCTTGTGATCTCTCTCTCTCTCAAATAAATAAATAAAATCTTAAAAAAAAAAAAAGAATTTACTTTGGATACATGTAAGTAAAGATTATAGAGGTTATACATCAAGGACTAGAGAGGCCACATTTGAGCTTTGTTAAGGCTTTTGAGACCTTGAAAACAACTCTACCTTATGTGTACCACAATTTTCTCACTTACAAAAGGGCAAAGGAGCAAATATGTTGCTATTTTTAGTTTTAAGATTTCCCTAGCATGAGGCACTTGATGAGCCCCAGTTCCTTTCTGGGTTCTTTGGCCGGGCTAATAATTAAATTGATATAAGACAGATTAACAGGAGAAACACAAAGTTCATACTTACAGGAGCCCCATAAAAATACAAGACCCAAAGGCAGCCGGGTCAGTGAGGCTTATATAACATCTTGAGCTGAGGAAAGGGATAGGGATCTGGGGATATGGAGGGAGAGAAGGCCATTTACTGGAAGGCAGAGAAGATGTTTGGAAAACACAAGTTACCCTGTTATACAGATAACTTTTTTTAAAAAGACTTTATTTATGGGGCACCTGAGTGGCTCAGTCATTTAAGCATCTGCTCTGGTCATGATCCCGGGGTCCTGGGATCTAGCCTCGGGGTAGGCTCTTTACTTGGCAGGAAGCCTGCTTCTCCCTCTCTCACTCCCCCTGCTTGTATTCCTTCTCTTGCTGTCTCTCTCTCTGTCAAATACTAAAAAAAAAAAGAAAGAAAGAAAGAAAAAAAAAAAGACTTTATTTATTTATTTATTTGAGAGAGAGAGAGAGAGAGAGAGAGAGCGTGAGCGAGCAAGAGAATGAGCAGGAGGGAGGAAAAGGGAGAGGGAGAAGCACACTCCACACTGAGCAGGGTGCCTAGTGCCGGACTCAGTCCCAGGATCAAGACATGAGCCTAAGGCAGGGGCTTAACTGGCTGAGCCACCCAGGGCCCTGCAGATAACTTTCTTGGGTAAAAAGTATTTCTGATAATAGCCCCTTTCCGATGTAAATTTAGGCAGTTGAGGAGGAGGTAAAGAGCTTTTCCTGAATCTGCTGGGTTTCGATTGCCTTTAGCTCAAAATAATCCTTCTGCCACAGAGACATATTTTGGGGTGGCAAAATCTGCTCCCCTTTGCTGCATAAGTGAGTGCCTTATCATAATGTTGGAATAAGGACATCTCAAGGCTTGTATGCTGTATTCACAATCAAGGAAAGTCCCATAACAGGTTTGACTCAGCAGTACCTGACCAGGATATGTAATGCAGTGATGAATATCGTTGCCCCTAGGAATTAAATATAGAGGTACCTGGAGCTTGTGTAAAGTTCTCTGTGCCATTTGAAAAAGGTACGCAGAGAAAAGATAGGCTGATTTTTAATTTTGATGTTTTACTCATCAGTTTAAGTACATTTATGATTTGCTTTGCAAAATGTCAACAGACATCTCAAGTGGATAACATTTAAAAAAGATTGAATTTCTTGTATTTACTCTAATATCATTTCAAAAATATGGTCATTAGTGCCTACAGGTTCATTGGTTAAAAACAACCCACTCAAATGATTATTTAAAAACATCTGACAACACTTTTTGTTATTTTCCACATTGTCCCAAATTCTCACTGGTTGGAATTCTAGCGAGATAGATCTAAAGGCTTCATTCTAGTTCTGATGCATTTAGGAAGGGCTTCACATGGCATTCCCATCTACAGGCTGGCCAAAGGACACTCTGAGAAAGAATAATTTATTATCTGATGGTATTACTTGTTCATTTCATGTTATAAATAACAGTATGCTTTTGTATATTATATATTCAACAAATGACAACACACTTTCACATAAATTATCGCATTTCATGTAAATTATCTCAAAATAACATTTTAGGATAGTCTGATAACAGTTATCCTTATTTTATGGTAAAGGATATGGAGGTTCAGAAATATTGAAAATAACTCACTTTTTTATGGAGTGCTCTATTTGTGCCAGGCAGAGTTCTAAGAACTTTCCTCTTTTTTTTTTTTTTTAAGATTTTATTTATTTATTTGACACCAGAGAGAGAGAGACAACGAGAGAGGAAACACAAGCAGGGGGAGCGGGAGAGGGAGAAGCAGGCTTCCCACTGAGCAGGGAGCCTGATATGGGACTCGATCCCAGGATCCTGGTATCATGACTTGAGCCGAAGGCAGATGCTTAATGACTGAGCCACCCAGACATCCCCATAGAACCTTCCATGTTTTAATTCATGTGATAGCAGCTGTAGGAAGCACATACTATTATTCTCATCTTCCTCTTATAGACTGAAGTGCAGAAATACAAAGAAATAAAGTAACCTGTCCCAAGCTACAGAGTAAGTAAATAGTGGAGTCCCATGAGAATCCACCAACCTGGAACATCAACCCAGTGATTAACCAACACAGTCTCCACCCAGAATTCAGCAATTTACCTAGGAAATTTGGCCACTAAGTATTGAATCATTAACTTAGAACATAGGTCTTCTTCTTTTTTTTGTCTTTTTTCTTTTTCAGATTTTATTTATTTCAGAGAGAGAGAGAGCACAAGCATAAGTGGTGGGGGGCCGACAGAGGCAGACAGACTCCCTGCTGAGCAGGGAACCCTATGTGGGACTCAATTCCAGCAACCTGGGATTATGACCTGAGCCGAAGCAGACACTTAGGCAACTGGGCCATCCGGGCGCCCCTGAACATGAGTCCTCTCATACCCAGCAAAGTGCTTTTCCATTGTGCATTTGGTTGTAATTTCTCTCATTGTCTTTGCTTTATTGTGTCCCATGTTTTACTACCTTATGTACTTCACATATTCTCCCTAGTGGAATGTGAGCTTCCTTAGTACAGAAAAAAGAGGATGATTCCTTTTATACGTGGACTCTCCCCTACCTAGTCTGGAAATTCTTCTAACATAGAGGGAGCCACTTAGAATGTAGTGAATTGAACTGAAGTTGTGGAACTCCTCAAACATATTCGGCCTGAAAATTTGCTGCTGCATCTTTGATGACATAAAAGTGGTTGACAGTGGGAAGGGGGCAGTGATTAAACCAGGGAAAAAAGGGGAAGAGTTGATATGATAGGAAAGAGTGTGATAACCATGTTTATATAAACCTTACAATGTGCCAGACACTTTTTATGTATCAACCCATTTGGTCCTTATGACTTCTCTTATTACCTCCTTTTTATGAATGGGGAGAATGAGGCATAGAGGTTATATGACCAACACATAAATACACTGGGTTTGGGGTGTGTATGTGTGTAAAAGAAGGAGAAAGGCAGTCATATACATTGTTGCCCGTCTCTCCATCTCCTACACCAGCAATTCCCCAGGGTTTCCTGGTATATTTATTTGATTTTCCTTTCCTTTTCTTTCTTTCTTTTTTTTTTTTTAAGATTTTATTTATTTATTTTGAGAGAGAGAGAGAGATAACCAAGTAGAGGGAAGGGCAGAGGGAGAGAATCTCAAAGAGACTCCCCACTGAGTGTGGAATTGGATCCTTCTCCCTGTGAGGTCAAAAGCTGAGCTGAAACCAAGAGTCAGGCACTCAACCAATGAGGCACTCAGGCGCCCCTATTTATTTGATTTTCCTCAGATATTTTTTATCCTAGATGCCCTACACTACTGACTTTTTCCTCCTCTAGTCTCTGCAAGTACCACACTTATCTTTCTAAACTATATATCTGATTCTGCTCCTTGTGTTAAAACATTTGCTGGGTCCTCATGGCTAAGAGGTTATGTGGCCACCACATCACAGCCCTGTTTTGCATTTTAATCATTTCTGCCTCCTTTCCTGGATCCCTTATTATGATTGTATTTAAATCCTTTTTAACCCCTGGATGAACCATGTACTTTAAATCTCTTGTGACTTTTGGGAAGGGAAAATTTTTCTTTATCCTTCAGAGGTTTTTTTCAGCTGGTCTAAGAATTAAGTTGACATGAGACAGATTAACAGGAGAAAATCAAGTTTAAGTTCATACATACAGAAAGCCCACATAGAGGAGAGGAGAGTAGTTCACAGAGCAATAAGAAGAGAAGCAAGTGATTGGTAATTAGATGCTTGGTTTGCCATACAGATGGGTCTCTCAGATAAAATTTATCTCTGGTCGAAGCTCTCATTCTAAAAAAGACCCCACAATTTAAATTCTTCTAGCAAGTTAAGGGAGGACCAAAGGTTTCTCTTTAGGTAACTTGTCCAACTTGGGTAGTAACTTGGGTGGTACATTTTCAGACAGATCTGTCTGACTCCGAACCGGTACACTTAACTACTTTGTTTTGCTTCCTCGGTTGATACCCTTTATTACCCAGATGACATGATCATGTATCACTTTCTCTTCAATAATATGAACTCCAGAGAAAGCAGTTATTTGATTTGAATACTTTTTTGCCTAGTGCAGTGTCTATACTATAGAAGAAGCTCAAAAAACCCAAAAAATCCACAACTATGAACACAGTTAAAAGACTGAATGGATATCACATAATCCTTATTCTCTGAGCTACATTTTCCTCCCCTGGCCCATTGTATCCCACACTACAGATCACGCTACTTCACTTTATTCTCCTAGATTACTGACTTCTGAAGTGGCTAGTCACAAAATTGACCATCTTGACAACCTGTTGCCAGTGAGAGTCTTTATTTAACACCATGGCCAGAAAGTAATGACAAGGTATGATCTACTCTAAAAGACTTGGGCTGCAGGCACTGTCCTTTTTTTCTTTTCTATTTCTGAGTCGAATCAGAACTGGCTTGAATCTTAACTTCATGATAGACATAAACATCAATATTATACCCTTAGAGTACACCTTCCCCTATTCGGAAATATTTAAGAATTCTGTGGGTTTATAGAGACCCCAGAGAAAAGCCCCATGGTTCCTCTGGCCCCGAGAGAACTCATTGTCTGGGGCCCTTGTGGCATTGCTTTGTTTTACCACACTGTGCTGCACGGATCTCCAGGCCACGATGCTCCTCCGAATGAGGGCATTTCCACAGCACATGCACCCTAGTGCCCATCCTTTAGGTTTGCATACCATCCAAGGACCTGCTAGTAATATACCATGCTGGATGGTATCCCCTGTCTACATTCAACTCCTGGGAACTCACCCACAGGGATCAGCAGTCTTCCCCTTCCCTTGCCCGAAACAAAGGATCAATTCCTCTCCCATTTCTGACATCAGAGCTTGTTTGTTAATAGAAGGGTCCGGACCACAAAGACACAAATGTCTATTTACTTCCATAATCTGGAAACATTTCCTTTCCTTTGTAAGAATTCCTTCTTCCAAGGACAGATTGGAAGACTTCATGGTATCTTCTTGCTAAAGGGGCTGCAGCAAGATCTTCACTACATCTTTCTTTCAAGTTGTTAAATCTTTAGTCGGGTCCCCAGTTGAAACAATGAAAATGCCCAAACTTAATGGGACACATAAGTGAGAGTTGCCCTTTTTAAAGGAGTCACTTGCTGTACGTTATTGTGATTTGCCACTGTCATCTGAATGGTTTTTTGATTCCATCCTCAGAGTTTTCAGAGCATGGACCCCCCCCCTTTTTATTACTCCCAAAGAGCACAAATATTTATATTTGAAAATGCATTTGATTTTGCAAAGAGCCATGTTATTTGGCTTAGTTTTGTGAATAAAATCAGTGTGAAAAGCTGCTTTTGGTATTAAAAGGAGGTGAAACTATAAGGTAATACCATTCATTTTGTGAGTCTTAACAAGTCCAGAAGGGACTTTCCAAATATGGTGTCATAGGTGGAGTGTCAGAGAAATAAGTATATAGCTTCCAAATGTGACTACACCAAGAATGGCACAAATCTGAATACAAGTGTTCTAGTATATTTGTGACCAACTAGTCTCATTACTATCTATGAAGGTACAGCTTGCATATTATCTCCAGAATTCTTGCTGAAAATAGTAGTGGACAGGTGCTTGTCAAATTCAGCATGAACACGAATCCTTTAAGGTTGTTAAAAGTGCAGATTCTGATTCAAGAGCTCTGGTGTGGGACCAAGATTCACCATTTCTAAACAGCTCCAAAGTGATGGTTCACTTCTTTTTGAGTATCACTGTCCTAGACTCTAAAAAGCTCTCTTAAGCAAGTTAAATCTTGGTTTGCCCTTTGATTTTGGTACTCATGTTAACCTACCTGAGTTATTTTGTTCCTTAACAAAATATTTGTTTGTGTTCATATATATGAACTTCGTGTCAGAATAGAGAATTTTCTGCGTACATTATCAAAGAAGATGCAGCAAGGACCTTGTGCCATTTTCCTTAGATTGGAAATTTTCTTTATTCAGAACATAAGAGAAATTCCAGGGAAAAAATGATAAAGTAATTTAACTGTTCAACTTCCCCAATTATTACATGGCAGATATTATCACATGAGAAAAAGCAAGGTACATTTTGATATATTTAAAGCTGTTATTTGGGATTTGACAGTTTTTGAAACTGATGTAACAAAAGTTCTTTTGCTAGCTAGCTAAAAACAAAATCCCATTTCACAGCTGAAATGTAAACAGCTGAGATGTAATCGGAGGACTAAATTTTCACAGCTACAAAAACACAGCTGTGAAACATAACTTGAGATTGTAATAAAGCCAAATAGTTCTGCATGCTAATAATGGATATTACAAATAAAGATGAGAATGACTTTGTTAGAATTTTTTGGTGTTTAAATACCTTCACTAATGTTACCTGTTTAACTGAGAATGTTCTCAAGTTACCTGCCACATATATATCTATTGAATGTCTAATATGTGTATTTTGCTAGGAACTAGTGATACTGAGTGCAGGAGTCCTGGAATAAGTCCTTCTTTCAAGGAGTTTTTTTTTTTAAGATTTTATTTATTTATTTGAGAGAGAGAGACAGTGAGAGAGAGCATGAGAGGGGAGAAGGTAAGAGGGAGAAGCAGACTCCCCATGGAGCTGGGAGCCCAATGTGAGACTGGATCCCACGACTCTGGGATCATGACCTGAGCCAAAAGCAGTTGCTTAACCAACTGAGCCACCCAGGTGCCCAAGGAGTTATTTTGTATTATGTAGTACGTCCTGTGTCAGTTTTTTTGAGGTTTTTTTTTCAGACTATACAACTAGTGCATGCAAATTGGAAAATCATTAGAAAATGCAGAAAAAATTATAAGAGGTAAAATATACATTATTAAAAGACTTGCCACTGTTAATATTTTTATATTATAGTTTAAGTTTCCGTTGACCTAATTTTAAGTATTATTATTAATGGATTCTTGGTGTACTTTATTATTATTATTTTTAACTGTGGAGATAACTCTTGATGGTCAGTGTCAAGGTATATTGCAGTTGAATTTGTATGCCGATGTTGGCCTGGGCTGAATTTTGGAAACCCTCAATAATGTTGTATATGACGTGTGTGTGTGTGTGTGTGTGCGTGTGTGTGTGTGTGTGTGTGTTAGGGTGGGGACTCACAGTTACTAGGGACCTGGAGCAGTAGCTGAAATTCCATCTAACTCTGTAGATACTAGAGAGTAGATGAGAGACCCTTTATGACATAACTGATAGTGTTTCTATCCCCAGAGTTACTCATGGGCTCGTTGTGTTTTGCTCTTTCAGTTTTGTGATGAATTTCTTGGATTGTGCTAATTTTGGATTGGGAGTCAGTGGACCTAGTTCTTTACTAAAATCTGTTGCACATTTTTATCATCTGTAAAATAAGGTACATTAACTACAAATCCTCATTTTTCTTGATGTCTTGAATTTTGAAATTCTGTGGCTATTTTTAAATTTATATCTTGCATATAAATAGATCTATCCTCTAGTTTCACGTAATTTTTTTGTTTAAAGAGGATTAAAGTTTATTTAGTACACCAAAAGGGAGCGGCAGGCAGGACAGCAAAGGAGAGACCATCTGTGATACCTTCATATACGTTTGATAATAATCTGAATTAATGTAAATCTAAAGGCTCTTTTTAAAATCTCTAATTTGGAGGGGTGGCTGGATGGCTCAGTTGATTGAGTGGCCAGCTCTTGATTTCTGCTCAGGTCATGATCTTGGGGTCCTGGGATCAAGCCCCACATTGACTCCACGCTCAGCAGGAAGTCTAGTTGAGGATTTGCCCTCTCCCTCTGCCCCTCTCACCACTTGTGTTCTCTCTTTCTCCCTCAAATAAATAAATAAATAAATAAATTTTGTGGAGAGTAAGATCTATAATTTAGAATATTAATGTAGAATAGACCTTGGCAAATTATTGCATGTAGGCTAAATCTGGCTCTCACCCTATCTTTGTAAATAAAATTTTGTTGGATCACAGCTACGCCTACTCCTTTAGGTGTTGTCTATGGCTGCTTTCAAGCCGCGATGGTGGAATTGAGTAGTTGTGAAAGAGACTGTATTTACTAGCTGAACTGTCATAGAAGAAAACTCGTTGACCATCATCTACATTAATGATCTTCTGGGTCAATAAATGTGCTTTTCTTTGGATACTTAGAGTGACTATGAATAAGTATGGTATCTTAGTTACAGTAGCAGGAGGTATAAATATGGACGACATGCCTGAGTCATATAAAGCAGCTCCTGGTTTTTTAAAAAGGGCTTTTTCCAAAATTGAATTTACTTGGGCTTGATTTCCAGAGGTCAGCTAGATCTGCATCAGGTAAATGTCACATCTGTTGTCATGAGAGAAACTAGAGTGTCAGAGTGATACTCTTTGAGCCTGGCAAGATTCGTCTTGAACAACTCACACAGAAGCATTTTCAATTAATGTGGGGACTCTTTGTAATAAAAACCAGGCCAGGAAAGCCACGAGCTTTTAATATCGTAAGGTTAGAGGTATTATCTCACAAGGAATAGGGGCCAAAGTCATGCTAATCATTGATGTATACACTCCTCATGAAGATTAGACAGGGCCTTGTTCAAACCTTTGGAAGAAAGTGAACCCTCCCTGTCATAAGGGGTGTAAACTTTCAAGTATTTAGTGGGAAAGTGAGTTGCAACATTGCTGGTGAAAAGTGTCCTCACTGACCTTGAAATCCCCACCTTTTCTATAGACCTTGGACTTGGAGGAAGCTGAAGCAGAGATAGATCTCTCTGAATTCCTAATGAAGTCTGAGATGGCAGTGTTTTCAAAGCAGAAGATGAGACCAGGTCCAGGGCTCAGGTTACCTGAGGGAAAGAGTGGTGTGTCCTTTTTTGAGAGGAGCTGAAGAGAAGACAGCCGAAGGGACCTGAAGATGCTTGAGAGAAGGTAAGAGAAAGGGAGAGTGTCCATTTGGAACCTCCTCCAGAAGCCTAAGTAGAGAGACCTTGCCTTTTCCGGTACCACAAAAAGTCAGTACTTAAGTGTAGAATTTCATGATCTCCAAGTTTTGGATCCTTTGCTGTTTCAGGACACCCTGTGAGCCTTTGGTAAAAGAATGCTAAAATATCCAATAGAGTCTAGTTTGTATCATTCTGGTGAAAGGATTCTGGAATGAATTCATTTTGAATCCAAATAAATACCAATCTGCGCATTAACAGACCACCAGCAAAGGGCTGCTTAGCCTGAGTAATCAAGGTCTCTTTCCTGTGATTTCTCACTCCTTTGCTAGACAGAAAAGGCACTCCTGCTCTCCACTCCAGAGAGCCTTAAAACTGTTAACCAGGTGGGAAATTGTCAGTGGTTTGAGATGATTGGAACTGAATTGAGGGTTTTTTGTGTGTGTGTGAAGTAAATAGAAGATTTAAAAGATTATCGAAAATAATTTAATTTTCAAAAGAAACTAAAGCATCTTGTATCAGCAACAAATATAAAAATTAACTTCTTATTTATTCCTTTCAGCCTTTTTCTTGTTCTCATGGCATTAATTACTCTGATGCTGTACCAAATACTTTTCATTTAGAAAATATTTAAAAAATCACTTTCTGAGATTCAGATCAATTGGGAGAAAGATTAAACTGAACTGAAGTTTATTCAGGTACTTGGGTTCCTCCACTCCCTCCCTTCTTTCCTTCCTTTCTTCCTTGCTTCCTTCCTGATTCTCCTCATCTGCTCAACCAATGTACCAATGTAAGCTGGCAGCCTAAGTCACCTGGTACATACTGGTAGGATCAACACACTAGGCAGTGTTATACTGAAATGTCTATAAAAGGGTTGTCCCAGATAATAATGGCTTCTGGGGAAAGGTTGGTAAGTCAATTGCATGTTTTTATGTTTAGGTAGAGTTTGACATTCAAGTAACTGATCAATTAAAAAAATTATTTAGGGGCACTTGGGTGGCTCATTTGGTTAAGAATCAGGCTCTTGTTCTTAGCTCAGGTCTTGATCTCAGGGTCATGAATTCAGGCCCCGTGTTGGCCTCCATGCTCCATAAAATAGAGAGTGGGGTCATGTGTGGGTGATGTGTGAGAGTGCAAACCCAGGCTGTCCTCCATGCAGTGTTCTGTGAGGGGACAGGACCTCTCAGGCAGTGGTAAGTGGATGCTTAGGTTCTGCAGTCTTGAGGGGTCATGGAGAAAGGTTTCTGTGGCCAAGATTTGGAAAGTGTTTTGGAATAAATTATACGGGC
>CM052809.1:59467120-59512136 GCA_028533885.1 Nasua narica | reverse complement strand
CCACCTTATTCCACATCCTGCTCCCCACCCCCACCACCGGCTTCCAGCAACCCTGTTTGTTTCCCAAACTTAAGAGTCTCTTACGGTTTGTCTCCCTCCCGGGGCCATCTTGTTTCATTTTTCCCTCCCTACCCCCCACAAACCCCCCCTCCGCCTCTCAAATTCTTCATATCCGAGAGATCATATGATAATTCTCTTTCTCTGACTGACTTATGAAATTTTATTTCTGATACTCTTCTTTTCCCACCCCTCTTCTCCATCCTTCACCTTTAAAAGTGTAGAATAAATAAGTAAATACAACTTGAAATGATACTGAGCATTCTGCAATGCATCAATAAATAGTTGAGTGAGTGGTAGAAGAAGTGGTAGAAAAGGACTTGGTGTAGGGTTTGTTAGCATACGAAGCTCATCTAGTCCACCACTTAGGGCATTGCATTCTACCTTTTCGTCTCTTTGGATTACCTTCGGTGCACAATTGCTTTCTTACTGATGGGCTGATCTTAATTTTCTCTTGAGAGAAACCTGGTTTTCTTTTGTTGCCTGAATTCCCCACTTCTCACCTCTATCTCTTTTGTTTCTGGTACAAATTCTTTCAAATTTCTTGGGATGTATTCTGGCTGTGCAAGGCTTTTTTGTTTGGGTCCTTGGTTTGTAATTCTTCATTCAGTGTTGAGCTTTATTAATTGAGCATGCATTCACCATATTTTACCATAATAATTAAAGACAGACCTAGTCAGAATCTGAGATTCACATTTTTTATAGTGCTCTTTAGGTGGAATTCTGGGACTACTGGCCCATGATTGGGTTGTATGACCACTATGAATAAAATGGAAGACCATGATGAGATTGGCTGAATTTGTCGCTAATTTTCTGAACTGTAATTTCTACTGTGTGGCTCACATATGGTTAGGAATTTTCTTATGCCCCAAGGGGAATACCTAAGATACAGATAATTTTTTTGTTCCTTCAAGGTATGAGAGGTAGTCTGGGAAACTAGCCAACATACTGACATTTCCTTGGCATTGTTACTTTTTTTTTTTTACAACAATGGGAAGAATATTTATTATTGGGACTATTCTAGGAAATCTAAGAACTATGGCAGTTGTAATCATGTTGATTCAATTTTTCTGTCTGGTTCTCTCTGAATGTGGTGGGATAGAAACAGCTATTCATTTTTCAACCTTTTATATTTTTGGAGGAGGGTAGTTCTTGTTTACTGTCATAAAAGGTGATTCCATACGTGGAATATGGAACATAAGTGAAATATGTGGGTATTATTTAGGGGGTACCCTGAATGTATCTGGACAGAGATGTTTCCCATTGTCTCCTTATGCTCCACCTTAAGTAATTCATTTCTGTATGTTGAACATATTTTTTTTTCTGCTATTGTCCTTAACAACCTAGTGTAAATAATGTTACCAGATTTCTTCAGTCGTATTTTGAACAGATTCAACCAATATCAGAGATGGTCAAGGCATTCAGTCTAATGAAAAAGGAGAGGAGAGGACATGGGGGAGGAGGGAGGAATATTTATCATGTTATTTTACTGTGTTAATGTTTCAAACACTTATAGTAGAGTCCTCGTGGGTTTTCCTTCTTCAAAAGAAACTTAAAAATCATGCTAAAACCAATTTTCAATTGTAGCATCAGTTAATGGTGGAATACTGTTTTCCTGTTACTACATAGATACTTTGACTGGAGTTCAGGGAGAGGTTTTCTTTGACTATAAAGATGGGGACTACGTTTGGTGTGAAATATCTCTAGAGTATTTATCAGTACCTTGAAGGTGCTTAGCTATGTCTTTCATTATTTGTGTGATGATTATATTCACAGGATCCTGCTTTTATATTATTGTTGATATTATTGATGCTTCTAAATTTTTTGTTATACTATTTTCTTTTTCTTTTAACTCATCTTTATTGAGATATAATTAACATATAACATAGTCTTAATGTAAGGCGTACAATCTGTTGAGTTGATACACGTGTATATTATGGAATGATAACCACCATACTGAAACATTAGCTAACACCTCCATCATGTCACATAATTACCACTTATTTTTTGTGGCAAGAACATTTAAGATCTACTCTCTTAGCAATTTTCAAGTATATAATGCAGTATTGTTAACTATTATCATGCTGTGCATTAGGTCTTCATAACTTATACATTTTATAAGTGGAAGTTTGTACCCTCTGACCAACTTCTCCCCATTTTCCTCAACCCTCAGGCCCTAATAACCACCATTCTACTATTTGCTTCTGTGAGTTGGCTTTTTTAAGATTCTACATACAAATGATATCATATAGTATTTTTCTTTGTCTGTCTGACTTACTTGACTTAGAATAATGCCCTTGAGGTCCATCCATGTTATTGCAAATGGCAGATTTCCTTCTTTCTCATAGCTAAATAATATGTTCAACTCTTTTCTAATCTCTCTTTTTAAGATTTTCTAGTTCCATATTTGTACACATTTGAATGCTTGTGTTTGATCCTTAGAAGTTGTTAAGTGGATGTATTTTAATCTGAAAATGTACTATTATGTTTATTAAGGATTAATTCAAAATATTGTATAAAAACAGCAAGGTTTTTTTTGTGTGTATATTTTATCTTAGTGTGTGTGTGTATATTTTATCTTAGTCTGGTGGAAAATGTAACAGAAGAGTCCAATTTTCTGCTATTCATACAAAGTTTTATATTTATGCTTTGAGTCTTATAAGAATGCTTTCTAAATGATATAAATTGAAATAAGAATAAGCATTTTAGCAGTTTAACAACCAATTGTTTTAACATGTGCATTTGAAAGAAGCAAGGTATAAAGGCTTCCCCTTTTTTTGGAATTGGAATCCTGGTTTTGCTACACCTTGTACCTTGGGAATGATGTACGAGTTCTCTGGGTCCACATATGCTCTCCTATAAATGGAATTTGTAATTTTTTCTTTATAGTGGTATTGGGAGGTTAAATTTGATAACAAGTGTAATTTTTAATGTTATGCCCAACACAAGGTAAATATTCAACAAATATGGGCATGATCACCTACCTACCCTGTCTTTCTGTCTTATTCTCTTGGCAATTTGAATGATTTCATAACCTTGCGTAAAGTTGGTCTGTCTTTAATCTGCATTTTCTCAGAAGCTCAGACCTGCATTTCCAGTCACCTCCCAGAGATATATACATTGTATCCTTATTTGCCCCTAAAACTTGACATGGCCCAAACCAAATTTAATTTTTTAATCTATTATTTTCCCTTCCAGCATTCGCTATTTGTTATTTAAATCACCATTCTCTAATAACCAGTACAAAGACTTTGTGCTAAGTTTCATTCACTTTCTTTCTCTTATTCTCTGCATTTAATTTGTTGGAATTTGGGAGAACTGACTTAGTATATCATAGTAGAAGGCCAACTCTTTCCTCCATCCCCAAACAATGCCTGAAGGATGTCAATTACTGGGTGAGGTCAACCTCTTCCAAGTCTGGCCCTAGATCTGCTCGCAGCCTGCAGGTCCAGGACCCTCTCCTCAGATAGTGCTGGGTGAACCCAGACTCATTCTTCTCCGGGTTTCTGATGTAGAGTCCTGGCCTTGTACTCTAATCTGGAACTTTTTTAATTCGGTTAGGTATGATACAACCAATCAGATTATAAGATTTTTTGTAATGATCATATTCCAGGTTGCCACCTGGGTTAACATCTGGGTTAGACTTTGTTGTATCCAGGTGTCCTTAGCCACACATTTACACTTCTTTTACTCGTCAAGTTTAAAAAACAAAACTCATTTGTTGTGGGTTGAGGATTCCTAGTTGTACTATGAGAGAATTTATATACAGTGTTCGCGATCAGTCCATTAAATTTTTATTTTTACCTCACATATTTGTCTTGCATACATCCTATTGCTTCCAGATCCATTGACATCATCCAGGCAATCATTGCCTTTTCCAGCATCATTGTGCTTCTGGTATCAGGCTGCTTTTGGCTAAAACAAATAGAAAAACAAACTAAAACTAAAAAAACTAAAACTAAAAGTAGCTTCAATGACAGGGACTTTTTTTTCCTCCCATAATAAGAAGATCCTAAGTAGGATTCTCCAGGGTTGCTTAAATAGTTCAGCAATGTCAGGGCTCTGGATTGTTATTCCGTGACTTCTCTGACATGCTCCTCGTGGTCACAGTATATCTGCAGGAGCACCAAGCACCAAGTCTCAGGTCCTCACACAAGGGCATTTAGTTGGCAGGAAAGGAATGGGAAAATTTCTCCCCATGTGTCTTATCAAGGGAGAAATGCTTTCCCAGATAACTCTTGGAAGACTTCTCCGTACATCTTATTAGCCAGGACTATGCCACTTTCCTCTGTCCTAGATCAAGTGTAACCAGGTAAGGGAATATATGCTATTTTTAGTCTCTGTATTTGTTAAGGAGAAAAAGGAAGGTTGGGAAAACTCTCAGGTCAGTATTTAAATCCATTCTGCATTTCTGTCAAATTTGCTTCCCTGAGTAGATTTCTAAAGGAAATGTCATCAGCCTGGTCTTAAACTTTCAGTAACTTTATTACCAGTAAATACAGTAAATAATCCAACTCCTTCTTTGTTCTTCTACTTTATTCTCCCATGACTATTTGGCGAATCCTAACAGACCCAGCTTGTCCCTGTGTTCACACCTTAGCTCATGGCATTTCCTCCTCTTGGAATCTCCTCGGCAGTCCCACCGAGGGCCGGCTTAGACACCGGTGCTCAGCCCTACGGCTGTCTTCTGCATGAAGCCAGCTCAGTTTCTCTCCATCAGCTGGGATTGCTCTTTTCTCTCAACTTCCGCAGCACTTTCTTTCCACTGTAGAACCTGACCACTCATGGACTTAACATTTACATTTTAATTACTCACAAAAGCCCATAAAAGTCCAATTCAAAGGCATTTTGAACATTGCTGAGGTGCAGTCCAAAACTTGAAGGCCGCCAAGCGGGAGTGCAGTGGTGAATTTTCTCACGGGGAAGTAAGTCATGCTCGGCTGAGTATTTAGACCTTGGCGAGGCTTCACTGTTCTTTCTTGGTTGTAATGTAGGTAGTAAGTTTTGTGAACTCATTAAAAGCTGTGCTTCATTGTGGAAAATGGCTTTTAACCGAGAGATGAAACTTTAGATGAAAGTTGAAAAGGTAGTTAACTTTTGGTTTGAGGAGAGGCATAGGAAAGGGGTAATTCTCCAGTCAATGTGATTTATGAGTTTGCCAGGAGCCTGGGAAAATACTTGCAGAATCTTGATCTTATGGTATAGACAACCTCTTACCTTGTATTGCCGTTAGTTATGTCTGAGACCCCTTGAAGACCGTAAAATTTCAGAAGGCAGGGAGCAAATCAGATGATGTAGTTTGGTGGTTCTGGAGCCAAGAGAATTGGGATTAACTTTTAACTCTGCTAGTTCCCTAAGATGGTGTGACCTTTGGGAAGATAGTTGAATGTGTAAGCTTTTTGTTTCCCCATCCATAAAGTGATGGGAAAAAATATCTATTTTAGAACTCTTAAATGGAATAGCATCTGGAAAAGTTCCGTGTAAATTGTAAACCTATAGACAATTAAATGATTATCATCATTTGTGTCCCACAATATCAATCATGAGACGAGGCACTACAGAAAGATTTGTTGAATGAATAGATGAACGAGGGAATGAATGAAAAGCTATCACAATAGCCGAGTTATAGGAATAAAAATACTTTTCTTTCCATAATAGTATCTCTGAGGTTCTAAGGCATTTTATTTGCTTGCATTACTAAAATATGGAAATCAATAAAAATCATTACTGAGAATTAAATACCACTAGATTGTATCAACTTTAGTATGAAACTGAATTTCTTCATTGGGTCCATTGGCTATTCATAAGCTGCTGGGCTTACGCATCATTGTTTACGGCATTACTGGAGCCCTTCCTGTGCATCACAACTTTGTAGTTCCTCTGGGACTATCCATTATTCCACAGACCCATTATCATCTATAATTCTCTTTAAAAACCTAATAAAATTTACTGTAAGATGCCTGTGCTGTGTATTGTCTTCAAACATAACCTTTTCCACATCTTTCTTGAGTGTTGTGCTTTTTACGGATCTGTTCTTACTGGAGTGGTAGCTCACTAGTGCTTCAGATTTGTACCCCTCTGTGGTTAGGGACAAGGTGCTGCTATCCCGGTCAGAAAGGCATTAGCAACCTCCTTAGGAGATCTGGGACTAGCTTCACCCTGCTGCTGGGCCAAGCAAACCTAATGAGCTACAATGCCATGAACTGGTCTGGGCGGGCATTAAATGGTTTCATTTTTCTATAACCAGCTATGGAAAAAGAACTATTTTCCTCCCTCTGGAGAACTCGCATTGTTCCAGTTAAGTAATTTGCAAGTATTTAAATCAATCACAAACTAATGGACTGGGGAGATCCTGGACATGAGAATGCACACTAGGATGTTTCTCTTATAATAATGTCACTACCATTCAAACTCACCCTCATCATGGCACAGCGTTCCTGAGATTCAAGGGGATTCAAATTGACTTTTCCCACCAACATCAGTGAGGTCATTCACTGTTGTCCCTGCTCAGGGATCTTTAGGTTGTCATGTTCCCTGCTCCTTGGCCAACTATGGTGACATAGCTTCTCTTCTACCCCTCTGTATATGTCCTAGTTTCTTGCATTTTGTGTTTATGAGTACCTCAGAGCACTGTGTGTACATGGGGGTGGCAGTGGGAGATTGTTTGAAGAAACAACCAGTCTGTTGACACAGGCAGACGTCACTTCAGCAGGGCTGTCACTGGAAAAGGAGTGGGTAAGAGAGCATTCAGCGTCCTCAGGTACCAGAGGATGGAACAGCCGTATGGGACGTGTGGTGGGCTGAAAAATGGCCTCCCAAAGATAAGGACATCCTACCCCCCTGGAACGCATGTGTGTTGCCTTAAATGGCAAAAGAGGCTTTGTAGATGTGATGAGGTTAAAGATCTTGTGATGGGGAGGTTATGCTGGATTAGCCAAATGGGTCCTAAATATAATCACTGGGCTCCTTATACCAGGCAGGGTAGGAGGTCAAAGGTGGAAGGTAATGCAGTGATGGGAGCAGGGAGGGAAAAGGCAATGTGATGTGGGGTCATAAGACAAGGAATGACAACTACTAGAGGCTGGGAAAGGCAAGGACCAGATTCTCCTTTAGAAGAAAAGAGAATCTTTCTTCTGCCTCCAGAAGAAACTAACCCTGCCTTGATTTTAGCCCTGCAAGACTTACTTAGGACTTCTGACTTCCAGAACTGTGAGGGAATCAATTTGTATGCTGTTTGAAATCATTACTTTTGTACAGCATCCACAGGAAAGTAATTCTGGTAGTTTGGCTGTACTGGCTAGAACCTGGGTGGTTGGCAGTGAAGGCTTGTCACCCTTTACAATCCAGGGCATTCTCGCGTGCATGTAAGCAGGGGCCGTTCACTTCCCCTCACTGGCCTCTTGGGCACCAGGCCCTCTTCCTTGAGGCTAGGATCAGGGCCCTTCACTCTTAAAATGAGTGATTTTGTTCATTTTCTTTCTCAGTAGGCCTTTGTTTGTTTTCTTTCTCAGTAGACCATTTCTTTCTCAGTAGGCCCATAAGCCTGGAATCAGAATCAGCTGCAGGAGTTGTTCACCTTCCTCAAATTCATGTTTAATTTTAATTTTCAAATGTTCCTTAGAAAATATTTATTCTAACGCAGCACAAGGAGGAAGGTAAACAACGTGGTTGTGTTTCCACGTGGAAGCAAGTGGAACATGTGTGCCCAGCTGCACAATTATGTTCTAGAACTCCTGGGTATCCTTTCGTCCTTATTTTTATGGCAGAGCTGGAATTACTGCTTCGGTTGCTTGCCCAGGTTCCTCCCGGTATGTACCTTGAACTGATAATAAAAGAGAAAAGATTCCATACTGTGTGCAGCGTTCTGTAATTTTTTGCCTGGGCAAAACTTAACCATAGCCCAGGTTCTGTATTACAAAAATGCATATAACAAGTGATTGTATGTTAAAAGCAAGTATTATGTAAGAGTTGGAAACAAAAAACTTATCTATCCAAAGCCATAATTTCTACATAAAACTCCTTTCTGAGTTGGCAGCACCTGATTTAGGCCTATTCTGAGTAAAACTGACTGAGTTATCAAAACTCCATTAATCTAATTTGTTTAAAGGCAAGTAGGACCTTATGCCTGGCTTAAACAGAATTTAAATGAAAAGGGAGTGGAAATAACTCAATATAATTAAGATGGCAGATTCCACTCATTTATAAAAGAGAAAATGTAAAATCAACAAAAGAAGCCCTGTGATACAGTGTTTGGGTTTGAAAATGGTAAATAAATGGAAAATAATCTAATGGTAACAATAACAGATATGTGATGCTCATTCAGGATTTTCAAATGCAAAATTTTATCTGTCTACTTCTTTTTTTCTTCACTGATGCACATCTCACAAAATACACAAATGAGTTTCATTTTATCTTCTAGACTGTGGCCTATAGTGTTAACACCTGAGAGCCTTTAGTGATACCTAAAGAAAACTTGTCCAAAAAGTACATATGTCTAAATGCTGCCAATATGAAACCTTATTACTAGAAGCCATAGGCTCTGGAATTATCATTGTCAGAGCTAAGAAGGGAGCCAACCCTCCCAGCAGTCTCTTTTGCATCTCTGAACTTCAGTGGCATTGAGTTTCTAGGGCTGGGACTAATGGTGTGACAATTGCACAGTGCTCCTTCCTCTCTTCAATTCTGTTTCTAAAGGTCGGGGTGACCTACAGTGTGACAAAATAAGCTAGTTGTTCGGTTGAGCCAGGTGTCCTTTGAGAAGCTAAGAAAAGGAATAACAGTGTCATGAAGTCATTAGTGTACCATATATTATAAGCCATAAATGACAGCTCTGAGTGAGACTGTCCTGCTTGGGAGTCTGCCACTTCCTGCTGGAATCATCTCATAGCAGGTGGGAACTAGCACCTCACCAAACATCTATGCCATCAGAACCAGGGACTGTGGGCCTAGAAATTAGAACAGGAGCAGGTCTAAGAAAGTTGATTACAAATGGACAAAAGAAGACTGTGTGTGTGTGTGTGTGTGTGTGTGTGTGTGTGTATGTATAACTTATTCGATTCAAGAGATAAAATCTTTCATGTGGTATCATCACTGCCAGGCTATTTTAAAAAATCAAATTGTTGTGAATTGATCAATTTTCTATAGGTATTGGCAGGTGTAATTGGAATCATCCCAGAGTACACCAAATCCTACTTACCATATCTCCCAGTCTGTGAAAAATAAATAAAGATATTGGAGTTGGTCCATCCTATCAGCTTGTAAAACCTCCAGTCAGAAAATTCTGCCTCTTGATAATTGCCATACTGCCAAATATTGGTTAGATGAGTCCTGATTACCTTCCTGACTCTTATATTCTAGATTCTATGTCTAGTGAGCCTCTGTACCAATGTCTTCCTAACTTCTCATCTATTCTCTTGCACATTATCCAGGCACAAACTGTTCCCCTCTGCTGTCCCCTCCATCTCCAGCTCAGGCCAGGTCTTTCACTGAGAGTGACCCCTTTCACCTACATGCTCTCTTGAGCCTGTGATATTGGCTTAGTGATGCTAGTACATTGGGTAGCCATGGGGCTGGAGAAAGAGACTATATGTTCCAAGGGCTGCTGCTGGTCCTGAATTATCAGTGAACACTAGGGTATGCTAATCTTGGAATATTCTTGCCTAACCTCTCAGAGTTCTTTCTATTTTGATGAACATTTTGTGATTTATAAATACACCTATACTTTATGAGAATCACAAGTAGTAACTCAAGAACTTTCTAGAAAAGCTTCTTGGTTCTGGCTACGTGAGTTGCATATTACTCAGGGCAGGCTAGGGTTAGTAACAAACATCCCTCAAGTCTCAGGGGCTCAAATCAACTAGTATTTATTTTTCACTCAAGTCACATGTGTATCATAGGTTGGCAAGGTATTCTGCTTTCTCAAGGATCTATATACTAGGGTTCCATTTTGACTCATACCTCCAGATTGTGTGAGGTCAAGAGAATGTGGTGAATTCTGGACTTGAAAAAAGCATAGAAGATACTAAAGAATCCCTTTCTGGAGAAATAAAATCTAGCCAAGTCAAAATAAAAAAGGCTATTAATGAGGTTCAATCAATAATGGAGGCTCTAACTGCTAGGATAAATGAGGGAGAAGAGTGAATTAGTGATGTAGAAGACCTAATGATGGGGAACCCTCCTACACTGTTGGTGGGAATACAGGCTGGTACAACCACTCTGGAAAACAGTATATAGGTTCCTCAAAATGTTGAAAATAGAGCTACCCTACGACCCAGCAATCGCACTATTGGGTATTTACCCTCAAGATACAAATGTAATGATCCGAAGGGTCACATGCACCCGAATGTTTATAGCAGCAACGTCCACAATAGCCAAACTCTAGAAAGAACCTAGATGTCCATCGACAGATGAATGGATAAAGAAGAGGTGGTATATATATACAATGGAATACTATGCAGCCATCAAGAGAAACGAAATCTTGCCATTTGCAACGACGTGGATGGAACTAGAGGGTATTATGCAAAGCGAAATAAGTCAGTCAGAGAAAGACAATTATCACATGATCTCTCTGATATGAAGAATTTGAGAGTCAGGGCAGGGGGTCTTGGGGGGTGGAGAAGAGAAATGAAACAAGATGGGATGGGGAAGGAGATAAACCATAGAGACTCATGGAACAAACTAAGGGTGGCTGGGAGGTGGGGGGGGTAGGGTTATGGACATTGGGGAGGGTATGTGCTATGGCAAATGCTGTAAAATGTGTAAGCCTGATGATTCACAGACATATACCCTGGGGCAAATAATACATTATATGGTAATAAAAAATTAAAAAATAATAATAATAAAAAATAAAAATAAAATTTACTTTATTAAAAAAAAAGACCTAATGATGGAGAATAAGGAAGCTGAGAAAAAGATAAACAACTACTAGATTACAAGGGGAGAATTTGAGAGATAAGTGATAAGGTGAAACAACATTAGAATAATTGGGATCCCAGAAGAAGAAGAAAGAGAGAGGGGGCAGAAGGTATAAGTATAGTGGAGAACTTCCCTAATTTGGGGAAGGAAACAGGTGTCAAAATCCAGGAGCCCCAGAGAACTGCCCTCAAAATCAATAAAAATAGGTCAACACCCCCAAATCTAATAGTAAAACTTACAAATCTCAGAGACAAAGAGGAAATCCTGAAAGCAGTTTGGGACAAGACCTATGTAACCTACAATGGTAGAAACATTAGACTGGCAGAAGATATAGCCACAGAGACCTGGCAGGCCAGACCTGGCATGTCAGAAATGACTGGCATAATATATTCAGGGCACTAAATGAGAAAAATATGCAGGCGAGAATACTATATCCAGCTAGGCTCCCATTGAAAATAGAAGGAGAGGTAAAAAACTTCCAGGACAAACAAAAAACTAAAAGAATTTGTGATCACCAAACCAAGCTTACAAGAAATATTGAAAGGGGTCCACTAAGCAAAGAGAGAGCCTAAAAGTAACATAGGCGAGAAAGAAACAGAGACAATATACAGTAATAGTCGCCTTACAGGCAATACAATGGCACTAAATTCATATCTTTCAATAATTACCCTGAATGGGCAAATATTATAAATGGGCTAAGTGCCCCAATAAAAAAACACAGGGTATCGGATTGGATAAAAATCTACGACCCATAGATATGCTGTCTGCAAGAGATTCATTTTAGACCCAAAGACACCTCCAGATTTAAAGTGAGGAGGTGGAAAATAATTTACCATGCTAATGGACATCAAAAGAAAGCTGGGGTGGAAATCCTTATATAAGATAAATTAGATCTTAAACCAAAGACTATAATAAGATATGAGGAAGAACACTATATCATACTTAATGGGTCTGTCCAACAAGAAGATCTAACAATTGTAAATATCTATGCCCCTAACATGGGAGCAGCCAATTATATAAACCAATTAATGACAAAATCAAAGAAACACATCAACAGTAATACAATAATAGTAGGGGACTTTAATACCCCCCTTACTGAAATGGACAGATCATCTAAGCAAAAGATCAACAAGGAAATAAAAGCTTTAAAGGACACACTGGACCAGATGGACATCACAGATCTATTCAGAACATTCAATCCCAAAGCAACAGAATTCTTCTCTAGTGCATATGGAACATTCTCCAGACTAGATCACATCCTGAGTCACAAATCAGGTCTCAATCAGTACCAAAAGAGCGGGATCATTCCCTGCATATTTTCAGACCACAATGCTTTGAAACTTGAACTCAATCACAAGAGGAAAGTTGGAAAAAACTCAAATACATGGAGGCTAAAGAGCATCCTACTAAAGAATGAATGGGTTAACCAGGAAATAAAAGAAGAATTTTAAAAATTTATGGAAACAAATGAAAATGAAATAACAACTGTTCAAAATCATTGGGGTGCATCAAAGGCAGTCCTAAGACGAAAGTATATAGCAATACAAGCCTTTTTCAAGAAACAGGAAAGGTCCCAAGTACACAGCCTAACCCTGCACCTAAAGGAGCTAGAGAAAGGACAGTAAATAAAGCCCAATCAGAGCAGAAATCAATGAAATAGAAACCAAAAGAACAGTAGAACAGATCAACAAAAGTAGAAGCTGGTTCTTTGAAAGAATTAATAAGATTGAAAAACCCCTGGCCAGACTTACCAAAAAGAAAAGTGAAAGGACCCAAATTAATAAAATCATGAATGAAAGAGGAGAGATCACAACCAAAATCAAAGAAATACAAACAATTATAAGACCATATTATGAGCAACTATATGCCAACAAATTAGATAATCTGGAAGAAATGGATGCATTTTTAGAGACATATGAACTACCAAAACTGAACCAGAAGGAAATAGAAAACCTGAACAGACCCATAACCAGCAAGATCATCGAAGCAGTAACAACAAAGGTCCCAATAAATAAGAGCCCAGGACCAGATGGCTTCCCAGGGGAATTCTACCAAACATTTAAAGAACAATTAATACCTATTCTTCTGAAACTGTTCCCAAAAATAGAAATGGAAGGAAAATTTCCAAACTTACTTTATGAGGTCAGCATTATCTTGATCCCAAAACCAATGACCCTATCAAAAAGGAGAATTACAGACCAATATCCTTGATGAACATGGATGGAAAATTCTCTCTGAAATACTATCCAATAGGATCCAACAGTACATTAAAAGGATAACAAACCATGACTGAGTGGGATTTTTTCTGGGCTGCAAGGTTGGTTCAACATCCTCAAATCAATCAATGTGATGCAATACATTAATAAAAAAAAAGGACAAGAACCATATGATACTCTCAATAGATGCAGAAAAAGCATTCGACAAAGTACAACATACTTTCTTGATCAAAACTCTTCACAGTGTAGGAATAGAGGGTACATATCTCAATATCATCAAAGCCATTTGTGAAAAACCCACAGCGAATATCATTCTCAATGGGGAAAAACTGAGAGCTTTTCCCCGAAAGTCAGGAACATGGCAGGGCTGTCCAATATCACCCCTGCTATTCAACATAGTACTGGAAGTCTTAGCCTCAGCAATCAGACAACAAAAAGAAACAAAAGGCATCCAAATAGGCAGAGAAGAAGTCAATCTCTCACTCTTTGAGGATGATATGATACTTTGTGTGGAAAACCCAAAAGACTCCATCCCAAAACTGTTAGAACTCATACAGGAATTCAGTAAAGTTGCAAGATATAAAATCAGTGCACAGAAATCTGTTGCATTTCTATACACCAACAACTAGACAGAAGATAGAGAAAGTAAAGAGTCAGTCCCTTTTACATTTGCACCCCAAACCCTAAGATACCTAGGAATCAACCTAACCAAAGAGGCAAAGAATCTGTACTCAGAAAACTACAAAGTGCTCATGAAAGAAATTGAGCAAGACACAAAGAAATGGAAAAACGTTCCATGCTCATGGATTGGAAGAAAAAATTGTGAAAATATCTGTGCTACATAGAGCAATCCATACATTTAATGCCATCCCTATCAAAATACCATCAACTTTTTTCACAGAAATGGAACAAATATTCCTAAAATTTGTATGGAACCATAAAAGACCCCGAGTAGCCAGATGAATGTTGAAAAAGAAAACCAAAGCTGGTGTCATCACAATTTTGG
This sequence comes from Nasua narica, assembly GCA_028533885.1. Lineage (NCBI taxonomy): Eukaryota > Metazoa > Chordata > Mammalia > Carnivora > Procyonidae > Nasua > Nasua narica. The sequence continues at coordinate 59,497,943 of CM052809.1, read as the reverse complement.
ACTTCAAGCTCTATTACAAAGCTGTAATCATCAAGACGGTATGGTATTGGCACAAAAACAGACACATAGATTGATGGAACAGAATAGAGAGCCCAGAAATGAACCCTCAACTGTGGTCAACTAATCTTTGACAAAGCAGGAAAGAATGTCCAATGGAAAAAAAGACAATCTCTTCAATAAATGATGTTGGGAAATTGGACAACCACATGCAGAAGAATGAAACTGGACCATTTCCTTACGCCACACGCAAAAATAGACTCAAAATGGATGAAAGACCTCCATGTGAGACAGGAATCCAGCAAAATCCTTGAGGAGAACACAGGCAGCAACCTCTTCAACCTTAGTTGCAGCAACTTCTTCCTAGACACATCTCCAGAAGCAAGGGAAGCAAGGGCAAAAAATGGAACTTCATCAAGATCAAAAGCTTTTGCATAGCAAAGGAAACAGTCAACAAAACCAAAAGACAACTGACAGAATGGGAGAATATATTTACAAATGACATATCAGATAAAGGGCTAGTATCTAAAATCTATAAAGAACTTACCAAACTCAACACCCAAAAAACAAAGAATGTAATCAAGAAATGGACAGAAGGCATGAACAGACATTTCTGCAATGAAGACATCCAAATGGCCAACAGACATATGAAAAAGTGCTCAACATCACTTGGCCTCAGGGAAATACAAATCAAAACCACAATGAGATACCACCTCACACCAGTGAGAATGGCTAAAATTAACAAGTCAGGAAACAACAGATGTTGGTGAGGATGCAGAGAAAGGGGAACCCTTCTACACTGTTGGTGAGAATGCAAGCTGGTGCAGGCACTCTGGAAAACAGTATGGCAGTTCCTCAAAAAGTTGAAAATAGGGCACCTGGGTGGCTCAGTTGGTTAAGCAATTGCCTTCAGCTCAGGTCATGATCCCAGAGTCGCAGATTGAGTCCCACATTGGGCTCCCAGCTCCACGGGGAGTCTGCTTCTCACTCTTCTCACCTTTCAGGCTCTCTCTCTCACTCTCTCTCTCTTTCTCTCTCAGATAAATAAATAAAATCTTAAAAAAAAAAGTTGAAAATAGAGCTACCCTATGACCCAGTAATTACACTATTGGGTATTTACCCCAAAGATACAAATGTAGTGATCCGAAGGGGCACATGCACCCCAGTGCTTATAGCAGCAATGTCCACAATAGCCAAACCATGGAAAGAGCCTAGGTGCCCGTCGACAGATGAATGGATAAAGAAGATGTGAGATAGATATATATATATAGTGCAGCCATAATAAAATGAAAATCTTGCCATTTGCAATGACGTGGGTGAAACTAGAAGGGTATTATGCTAAGTGAAATAAGTCAATCAGAGAAAGATAATCATCATATGATCTCACTGATACGTGGAATTTGGCGTAGGATCATAGGAGGATCATAGGAGGATCATAGGAGAAGAGAAGAAAAAATGAAACAAGAAGAATCCAGAGAGGGAGATAAACTATAAAAGACTCCTAAAATCAGGAAACAAACTGAGGGTCGCTGGAAGTGGGGAGTGGGAGGGATGCGATGGCTGGGTGATGAACATTGGGGAGGGTATGTGCTATGGTGAGTGCTGTGAATTATGTTAGACTGATGAATCATAGACCTGTACTCCTAAAACAAATAATACATTATATGTAAAAAAAGAAAAAAGAGAGAGACAATGTGGTGAACTGTGTACCAGCTTGATGAACTTCTACCATGACATACTTACCATAGTGACACAGGTCACTTGATCACATTTCATTGGCCAGAGCAAGTCCATGTTTATGTTGGCTTTGTGAATCAGAGTATTTGTGAATAACCCTAATGAGTCCTAAAGGGGCCTTTGTCTTTTTGTGGCACCAAGTTCCTATGGTTATGCTCTGTGATTTCTTCCCTATTTTTATAAAAATTATTGGTTTTTTATTTCTTTCTCTCCCATTCTTTCTATCTCTCTTCTATAAGTGAACCTGGCTTTCTCATTATGATATTATTTCCAGGGATGCCTGGGTGGCTCAGTGGGTTAAAAGCCTCTGTCTTCAACTCAGGTCATGATCTCAGGGTCCTGGGATCGAGTCCTACATCGGGCTCTCTGCTCAGCAGGGAGCCTGCTTCCCCCTCTCTCTCTGCCTGCCTCTCTGCCTACTTGTGATGTCTCTCTCTCTCTCTCTCTCTCTCTGTCAAATAAATAAATAAATAAATAAATTCTTTTAAAAAATCATGTTGTTTCCATGAAATTCCTCCCAGGACAGATGTCTCCTTTTCCCCTTCCTTTATCGCTAACACAGAGGACAGAGAAAAGGGTTAACATTCTTTGTTGACCGTTGCCAATTCTAGATTATTGTTCTGGCTGTTGAAATTTAGTAATCTATCCTCTTACATCTGTCTCATGCCACCCTCCTCTATGGAGCTGCTATGGGATACTCAGGCCTCCAGTACTTTCTTTGTTACCACATTGGTGACTCCACAGTTTCTTCCTTCTTTCACACCAATGATCCCTACCTCCACTCCAACTAGGGTCTCATCATCTATCTGCACAATCTCTAATTGTGAGTATCCAGCCTCTTACCAAATCTCTTTAATGTCAGTCATTCTTAATTTGTTGCTCAGGCAGACCCTGTCTTCACTTTCATCACGCCCCTGCCTCAGCTCTTCTCCCTTCTTTCTGACAGCATTTTTCTCCTGCCTATCCTGCTTTCCAGGGCCAGCCAACTCAGCAGTGCCTTTGCTTATGCCTCAAAATTCCCCACTGACCTTGAACTTCCAATCACTTCCTTGCTGGGCTGCTGAATACTGCTGGAGAAAGCTGTGCTGATTGAGTCCGCCACACATTCGTGCTCGTTCACTTTAACCAAACCGTCATTTCTGCTCAGCACTTCTTTTATTCATCGCTTGCTGACTCACTGCACATCCCACACAGCAGTTTTTCCAAACATTTTTAACTCTCTTTGAGATTCAAGCCCCACTCCAGATATGGCCCCAAAATACCTTTTCAGTTTCATCTCTCATTTCTCCCCAAAAGCTCTTTGCCTTGTGCTTTCCAAACTCTATACATTTGCTCTGCCTTTTATACCTTCCTCTGTTATCTCCACTGAAAATGCCACCTAATTTACTTCCTCCTCTGTGGAGAGGCTTTTCTCCTCTGACAGAGGTCGTGATTTGTTGTAAAAGTCCATATGACTTTTATTACCTGTTATAGGTACTTAGCAAATACTACCCCATACTCGGTGCTTGTACACGGGTACCATCTCCCCAGCGTCATTGTGTGTTCCTTGAAAGGAGAAACCATGATGGTTTGTGTACATAGTGTTTATAGATAGTATCATGCCATTTGCAGGTAGATGTTCAGTTGTTGTTTGGTGGATGTATTGGGGAAATAGATGTTAGCTGGCTAGAGAATAGTTTTTTTTCCCCCATCTTCAAAAGAAGTATAAGTATTATTAAGGGTAAAGATGTTTTTCATCTATTCTAATCATTTACATTTTAATGAAACAGGTAGTTTTGGATGTTAATACTGATAGGTTGAATGTATTTGGAGAGTAGCAAAAGAGTTATGTGAAAAAGCCATATTTCATGTAATGTTCTTGAGTTCTGTGATTCCTTTCCATGCAGGTGAATTGAGATCTGTATTTCATTTTTCTTTACTTTTATCCCTATTTTTAATATCTGAATCAATAAAGACAATAGCTCACGTGTAGAATTTTGTCTTAAAGCAAGCTGCTTTAGGTTCTGGTCTCCTGAAATCCATTTTATTTAAAAGTAGATACACCCTTTTGGGGATTTGCGTGTAATACTTTGTGCCTGTCTGAGTGTGAAATTGTTTGAGAGAGAAAACAAAAGACAGTCAGACGGCGTGCTTGGAGGGCCCCTTTATTACCAGTAAAGCTGATGTTGGAGAATGTTGGCAATCATAGGATTCCTCTTATTCCTATTATTGCAAAGTTAGATCTGCTCATCCAGCCAAGGGCAGCCCCAGGTCAGCCCAGGCCTTCGTGTGGACTCCTGCCCATGTACAACTTCCAGCATGGGGGGAGAGCAGAATCCCAGGCACCTGTCTCTGCCTTCTCCCTGTACTTGCACACAGGTAAGTTTCTCTATCTGATGAGAAAGCAAGGTGGGGCAAAAAGGTTTAGTACTTGGGGAAAAATACCTGCTCCTGGAAACCAGGATGAGGAAAGAGCATTCCTATCTACCACTCTTGAACGTGATGGTATATTGTGTGTACCTATAGGATGATTTGATGGTCATCAGTGTTGAGCAATCTAGTCATTTCTGTCTCTGTCTTAGGTGATATATCTAATATTAATCAAATGGTATATTTATTTTGCAACTTTTATTAGACACTTTTATGACATTAAAATAGGTTAAAAATGATTAACTTCTTAGATAAAACAAACTGATGTACATTATTACGTTAGCAGGCTCAACTGTATAAACACATGGGAATAACAGTCCTTAATCTAAATAGTTAGGTTAATAAGTATGTAGAGGCTTCAGTGTCACCACACAATTGGATACTTTATTAATGTGAGATTAATATGAATAGAAGGGATTTAGCTAAGACAATACATATCCAAGCATTTTTTGGCCCATAGTAAGTCCCTTCACTAAAACTCTTAAGGCTACATATACATTATTTTTACTCTAAATTTCTGTTTACTGTTGCCTAAACTTTACTCTTAACCCTTGTTTTACTAATTATATTACTTTTGGATTTATAGTGCCTGATTTTACCATTGTCTTTCCTTCTTTTGTGCTGTTACACATTGACTCATAGATCACTCCCCATGTTTATTGAACTGTCCAATCAGCGTCCTGCCAGTTCTTTCATTCCCTTATTCCCTCCCCCAACAATGCACTTTGATTTTGTTGAAGTCTTCACGCACTTGAATTTCCTTCTGATTCCTTTTACCCCAATTGGTTCTTCAGTGTCTTATATTCTGTAGTTGCATGCCTGTTCTTTGCTCAGTATTCCTTGAGGGAATTGCTTGTACTCTAATCTCAGTTTATGGATTGGATGGTGCTGTTATCATCTGCTGGATCCAGGGGTGGACATGTGACCAGGCTTGGCCAATCATAGAACTCCATTTCTTTAGTTGTAATGCTTCACTCAGAAGTGGACATATCAGTCCAGATTGGTTGCCTTTACTAGGGAAGAGGCACCCTTTCCTTCTTTCTCTTCCTTCCTTCCTTCCTTCCTTCCTTCCTTCCTTCCTTCCTTCCTTCCTTTCTATTTAAAGATTTTATTTATTTATTTGTCGGAGAGGGAGAGAGCACAAGCAGGGGGACCGACAGGCAGAGGGAGAAGCAGGCTCCCTGCTGAGCAAGGAGCCCATTGGGGGACTTGGTCCCAGAACTCTGGGATCATGACCTGAGCTAAAGGCAAAAGCTTAACCAATAGACACCTACTTTCTCTTGGGGTTTCTAAATTGGTGAAAGATAAGCCTGTTCCTGCTGCTGATCATTTTGGCTACTGCTCATGGAGGACCTATCAGAGAATGAAGCCCCCACAGATAGAAGAGCGGAGCTGACAGTTAGGTTCCAGTTCAAGCAAAAGAAATCAGATATACCTAAAGGGATACTTACTCTTCCAATATTCAGTTTCACGAGCCAGATGATTCCTTTTCTCCCCTATGCCAATTTGAGTCCTAAATACTTTCGTTCTTATCTAGACTGGGTGCCATTTCTTTTCTCTTTCTTTTTTCTTTTTTGCCAGCTCTTTCCTTTCTCTTACAAAGATATTTTGCCGCCTTCCAAGCTTTGGGTCCGTCCAACTCACCTTCTTCATGTCGAAACTGCTGACTGCTGCTAGTATCAGGGAACTACCAAAGTTGGTGCCACTATAAGCTTGTGATCCTCATTTTTAGGTGGGCCCTTGATGCTGCTTGTTGAGCCCTGACTATGTGTCAGGGACTTTTCTAGGCACTGAGGATACAGAAAAGAATATGTTAGATAAGACTGCTATCATGTGGAACATTCTATTAAAGCAAACAGTTAAGCAAAAATGCAAATGAATGCATGATGTAATTTCAGGCAGTGTCACATAAAGAAAAAAACACAAACTCTGGGGCTAGAGAGTGATGTAGGGTTTGGAGGTTACTTCATATGAAGTAATAAGGCAAGTCTTCTTGACAGCCCTTTGAATAGAAACTTGGATGCAGTGAGGAAATCAGTCATGCAAGATCTCCAGTAAGGAACAAGAAGCCCAGTGGCCCTAAAGCAGAAATGAACATGGAATGTCCCAGTGATAAAAATGGAAAGTTAGTGTGACTGGGGTATAGGTGAAATGGAAGGAAATGAGACATGTCAGAGGCAGACCATGGTTTGAACACACAGAGCTAAATATCTCCTGAAATCTCCACCTGGTTATGATGTTACCACATTAAAAAGAACCAATCTAAAAGTGAATTTCTTAAGATTTCCTCTTACCCACCAACTTCTGTTCTCTCTATATGTCCCACCTCAACAAATGGAATTACTATCTATATGGACACCCAAGTAGGAGCCATCACGGTCATCCTCCTTTTTCTTCTTGCCTTTCATCTGACCACTCACCAATTCCTATCAATTCCACCTCTTAGATTTAGTCTAAATTTGTCCTCCAGCCTCTCTGCTAGTGTCTTAGTTCAGGCCCTTATCATTTCTCTCTTGGGTAGTTGCAGAGACTCCTCATCCTCCATTCTTGTCCCTTTGCAGTTCATCCTTCATATCATGATGATTTCTCTAAAATATGGATTTGATTTTGTTACTCCATTTCATAAAATCCTCTAATCTTCTATTTCCCATGGCCTGCCATCCAAGGCCCTTTGCATGTCATACAGGGTCTTTCACAGACTGGCTCCTGCCTACCTTTCCAGCTCCTTCTTCCTCCTCCATCTCTTATTTTTCCCCTGCTTTACCTGAAGGATGCCTTGCTCTGCACTCTGCACACTTGCACTCTCCCTCTGGGATGACACTACAGCTTTTACTTTCCTGGATAATGCCCACCTATTTGGCAAGTCTCAGCTCCAGGGCTCCTTCATATCTCTTCCTATAGAACTCCACATCTAGCCATGCTCTAGTCATTTTCACATTGTTTTGCAGCTGTTTGTGTGTCTGTCTCTTGAAGGCAAACTCTCTGAGGGCAAATTATTTTTGAGGGGGATCATTTTTTTTTCCTAGTGCATAGCATAGTATTGGCACACAGTGGTTACTCAGTGATTCTGAACAAACAGGGATACTATAATGTGCATGAAATTCTTCCTTCAGAAACACATTATAACTTAAGTAGTTCAAGAGTACGGTATTTTTTATACAAGTAATTTAGACTTTTATTTTACCATTCTCTTTGTCCTTATTACATAAAATGATTCACAAGTACATAACGCACATGAGCACTAACACATTTATATCCATATATCTCTTGGAAGTCCATCTATAACCTAGTTGTTTAACTTATTTAGGGCATTGCTTCAAATTTATTTTTTCAATTAATAAAATTGTACCCTTTGTGGTTATTACTCCATGGGGTGTAAGCACAAAATTTAAAACTTCAATTAAAATACATAAAACAAAACAGCAGCAGTTAAAATAATATATTTGAAAAATCTTAGCTTAAAATGATGCCACAACAGGGAAGGACAATTTAAAAAGACACACACACACACACACACACACACACACACACGTGCACACGCACGCACAGAAGCAGCTAGGAAGAATAAAATGTTGGTGATTTTAAAATAATCTTTTTGTTTTCTTTCACATAAACAGATGTGGATTTACACTTTGCTCTTTTAAATTGTCATCTCTTATTTTGTGGGCAATGTCTCATTCCTAATTGAGTAAATAGTATTCATATCATTGTTAAAAAAACTGAGAGATTGGGTCACTATCTTTAAGTATTTTTGATGGCAGGAGCTTTTCAATCACAATAGGAGGGTGCTCAATAGAAACCTAGACATTGAGACTGAAATCCTTTATGGACATAACTACATTTTTTTTTTGTCAAGTAAGAATTCTACTTACCCTGACATTCTGGCTGGCTTTGTCTTTAATGCTTAGAAATAACCAGGGATCTTTTGCCTTTTCTTTCACTGTAAATTATATTGTTTGGGGCTTCTGGCTAAAAAGTAGAAGTTGAGTGAAAAACATATGTCTAGCCAATAAAGAAAAATCTAAACAATGAGGTGAGGAGATATAAAGGTTGATCTGCCCAATTCCAGGGATTGTTGACAGAAGGTTTTTCCTGAACATTTTATTCTTAAAAAAAAAAAAAAAAAGTTATTCAAATGCCCTGAAGTGAAGTAGGTTTTGTGAGCTCCTGGGTAAAATTTCAGGTGGTTTTCCAACACTCCAATAAAGTAGACATTTTTTGAGCGTCTGGTATGTGCAAGATCCCATGGGAGATAGAAGGCGGAGTAATTTATGCTACCTGCCTTCAAGAAGTTTATAACTCTGTTGGGGTAAAGAAAGTGTGCACATGGATAGAACATAGGCAGGCTAAACTTAGTGGATTATGTACACGTGTTTATCTTTTACTGTCCTGAAATACTACTACAATGAGAGTAAAGAAACTAAAGAAGCATGAACTGATAGGCATACCAGAATGGGAGTGGATACAACAATACAGAAAGCCATTTCTAAAAGATAGGAATGAATGAAAGAATTGGCAGAGATAGAAAAATGATTCTAAGTGTCTACAGATGGTAATGGTAATGGTAATGGTAATGAGAAGTCAAATTTTGCCACAGGACCCCAGAAAATCTCAGAAATTAAAGATATTTGGTATCGGTGAAGACAGAAATAGAGCATGGAATTGAAAACAGGGGGAGAGGCGTCTGGGTGACTCAGTGGGTTAAAGCCTCTGCCTTCGGCTCAGGTCATGATCTCAGGGTCCTGGGATCGAGCCCTGCATTGGGCTCTCTGCTCAGTGGGGAGCCTGCTTCCCTCTCTTTCTCTGCCTGCCTCTCTGCCTACTCGTGATCTCTCCTCTCTGTCAAATAAATAAATAAAATCTTTAAAAAAAAAAAAAGAAAACAGGGGGAATTGGTTGGAAATTGCTACAAGAAGATACTAGAACTCCCTGGTTCTCCTTCCCTCTCCAATGTTGACAGAAAGCAGGGGTTTTATTAAAAAAAAAAAAATTGAACTGGAGAGTCTCATGTGAACGGTGGGAGGAAAGATACTATATGGAAAAGTGGACAGCCAAGTGAAAGTCTTTATGCTGAATGGTTAAGCCTCCCTGACCTCCATGAGCTACTTAGCTGAAAGAAGCAACTCACAGGCAGGTGAGCGGAAAATTTTCTCTGGTGGTTCTGAACTATCATAGAACATCTGTATCCATCTACAGAGACTGATTTAAATCACTCATCCAAAGGGCTATGTCTCCAGCCAGCGCTGAAACCTACCAAATGACAAATTCCACCTTACATAGTTTCTAAACAACTTTTTAGTGTTTCCCTCTTAAATGTGAATGGGCAAAAACTCAGTCGATATATGAGGATAGCCTTTAATAAAAAACAGAGGAACATGTGTGTGAAAGAAAGGGAGAGACAGTGTGTGAGAGGGAGAGGGAGAGAGAACAAAAAAGAACTCAGGAAAATATAGATAAGACAGGAAACAGAAGAAATGCACCTTTTTCTGCTTCAAAGTCATTAATAAAATCTTTAGACAGCTGACAGAATGTACTATATCTGTGAATCAAGAACAAGATGGCATTAAAAAGAACACTTAGGAAACAAAAGAGCTCTTGGAAATTAAACATAAGATAGCCAAAAAAACAAAACAAAAACAAAAAAAAACGATAAAAAGTTTGGAAGTTAAGATCATTTTCCAGAAAGTGTAAGAGAAAGACAAAGAAATGGTCTTTTAAAAGGCAAGAATAGATAAGAACATTTGAAGGCCAATCCAGAAAGACCAATATTTGACTCATAATATTTCCATAAAGAGAATGGGAAGAAAATGAACAAAGAAATCATATAAGAGTACTTGCAAGAACTAAAAGGTAAACATTTCCACACTGAAAAATCCCACTGAGTGCCCAACATGAAGGCCAACAAAAGATCCACGCCAACACATCTCACTGGGAAATTTCAGGACCTGTCTGGAAAGAAGATTCATAAAATCTTTAAAGTAGCCCACAAACAAGGATCAAGAATTGTAATGGCACCAAACTTCCTAGTAGCAACAATGGAAGCTTCGGAGTCTCTATCCATTCAAACTATAGTAAAACAAACACATTTTGCACACAAGATCTCAGAAAATGTGTCTCCTTTTGTAGAAGCCACTTAGGACTTACTCTAAGAAATTGAGGGCCCAATTATGATCAGACAAAACATGGACACAAGACAGTAGGGATTCCACGTAGGAAGAAGAGGAGGGAATAATTGGGATGACAACAGAGCTGCAGGACTACTGGACAAGCAATCCAGGAGGGAGCTGGGGAATGGAAGTTTCTAGAAGCACTGGGGCAGGAAACTACTGTTTTTCATTCTAAGGTGCCATGATAAATTGACTTTAAATTTTCCGTTTTTCTCTTTTTTTGACTTAGATAAAAAGTAAAGTTAAAATAATAATGTTTCCAAAAAAAGATGCTATGTACTATCAGATTTGCAAACATAGTGCTTTGGATATTGAGGAAGTAAAGATTCATTCTGCCTGGAAGGCTGTTTTCATGGAGGAGGATGCACGGTGGAGATTTGGTCTTTGGCAGTCATCACACATACCTCTGCATGTGTCAGACTCCCTTGCAGGTAGACCGGGTCCAGGTGACTGGGTTGTGGCCAATGAGATGTGAAGGGAAGAGATGTAAGTCATTTGTGGGCCTAGCCCTTAAAATAGTCCTGTAAAATCCTATGGATATTTCTTTCGCTGTGGTGATAGCCTTGGGGGCCAGATTCCAGACGGTGAGGAGAGTGCTTGACCCACGTATGACTTTGTGTGAAAGAGAAATGTACTTTGTCGTGTTAAAACCCTGAGATTTGGGGCTTCCCTTGTTAACACAGCATGCTTTGTGGGCTCTATGGAAGGTCAGAGGCAGCATGGAGTAGTCACTAGAGGCAGGAATTCTGGGACTGGACTAAACGGGTTCAGATCCTAGTGCCTCTGCTTACTAGCTGTGGGAACTTTAACAAGTTAGTTTTAATGTTTCTGGGCCTCACTGTCATCATCTTGAAAACTAGGTAGCAACAGTACCTATCTCATAAGGTTGCTGTGAGGATTCAATAATTTAATATGTAAAGCACTCAGAGCAGTTTTTAGCACACAGTAAATTCTTCTAAGTGTTGGCTGTTCTTATTTCAAAAGTAGGGAAGCAAGAAATGGCATCATAGGGGAAGGTAATAGAATGAAATGGGATGATAAGTTCTCTTTGAGGTATGGCTTCCAAAAGTAGAGGTGGAATATAAAGATCGTTAGGGTACATAGGCTAGCGTACTTATTAGGGTTTGATCAGGGGAGGAGACCCACTAAGAGGGATATGAAATAAGGGATTTCTTTTTTTTTTTTGAATATTTTATTTATTTATTAGAGAGAGAGTGAGAGAGAGCATGAGAAGGAAGAAGGTCAGAGTGATAGGCAACTCCCTGTGGAGCTGGGAGCCCGATGTGGGACTCGATCCCGGGACGCCGGGATCATGACCTGAGCCGAAGGCAGTCGCCCAACCAACTGAGCCACCCAGGCGCCTGAAATAAGGGATTTCTTGACAAACATTTGACTGCAAATGATTTGGAGTGCTGGGGAAGAAGTCTCTGGCAGGTTGTTGTTTGTTTCTGGGGGCGGAAGGCTAGCAGGACGGGCAAGTGGAAAGAGATGGTGGATGTAAACAGGGGAAGAGCAAAGAAAAGTGCAGCTTTGGAAGCTTCAGCTATCACCACATCCAACCTTTTTTTTTTTTTTAAGATTTTATTTATTATTTGACAGAGAGGGAGAGAGAGAGAGAGAGAGAGAACAAGAATGTGAGCATGCACGCGCAGGGGGAGCAGCAGGCAGAGGGTGAGGGAGAAGCAGTTTCCCTGCTAAGCAGGGATCCCAATGCTAAGCAGGGGCTCTCTGTGGGACTTGATCCTGGGACCCTGGGATCATGGCTTGAGCCGAAGGCAGGTGCCCAACCGAGTGGGCCACCCAGGGGCCCGCACCACATCAACCTTGAGGACGTGCATGCCCTGCAGAAGGACAATAGGGTGATCCAGCAGATTCAGCATCAATGTATGTGGATGGCAGTGGCGCCTGGTACCCTGCACTGACTGACTTTCGGAACGCAATGGCTCCTGTTTCAATCTGGGTATCCAAATTCCGCGAAACTTTGTCTTGTGGCCAACTAACCCAGAATCCTATAAGGAATAGATTTTGGGAAATGTAGGTCCAGATGGGGATCAAGTTGTACAGAGGGACTCTGGATGCCAGGCTGATGACTTTGGGCTTTTCTGTGTTGGCTCTAGAGAGCAGTTGAAAGCTGAGAAGATGAGCAAGACATTCATAATTGAAAGCTCTAGGACCCTTGGCTAAGTTGCTTTTGAGGATGTTGATTTGTTGTTAGAGTTGATTGTATTTGCCCTTTATTGCATACCTACTGTGTATTTGTAAATCAATTCTGCCTTGTTTTATTACTTAGGAAGACTCACTGCACTTGTGAGGTTTTTTTTTTTTTTTTTTGTTCATAGAAAGTAATCTTTATCACTAGTACATGTCGATAATTCCAGGAAAAAGAGTATTAGACAGTAGATGCAATTCAGTGTCATTGCCAGTAAAATAGTAATAATTATCATGTGTTTTTAAAGTGCTTTAGGGCTTTTGGAGGACAGGTATTGCTGGATGTAGGTATAAAGTTAAAAAGGAAATTTAAGATGAATGATGCTTTTATGGTGATGGCTGAATAGTGTGTTTCAGAGGGCCAGGCAAACCGCCGTGTTTAAGAAAAATGAACATTGCTACTTAATGGTGCAAGCTGTCCCAGTTTAATCATTCCAAAGAGTAGTTCTCCTTTTTGGCAGCACTGGGAACAAAGGTGTAGTGACTCTTCATACAGAACTGCCCACAACAGGACTGTCATGGTGCTAGATATGCTCTTCTCCACCTATTGAAATTCTCTCATCCTTCAAGGTTCACATTTACCCCATGCCATCCTTGAAGACCTCTCTGATGGCTTCACTGAGGAGGCATGTTCCCTTTCTTTAGCTTTTGTGGTCCATTGTGTTAGATTTTGAAAATTATTCTCATTCTTATTCTTATTCTTATAATTATTCTCATGGCTATCTTAATACCAAAATATAAAGCAGGAGACAGTGAGAGAGATCTGGGTTTGAATCCTAATTTTCTGCTTCCGGTGTGATCTCAGGCCGGGTACTTCACATCCCTTGGATTCAGTTTCAGTTTCCTTAAGCTTCAAAAAATTTCACTGAAGTACCTACCACATAGGTATAAAATGAACACTAGTGCCCTCCTTATGCTTTTCTGTTCTTTAAATTTATTACAGTATCGCCGTTGGTTTTTTTTTTAAAGATTATACTTATTTATTTGACAGAGAGAGATGACAAGTAGGCAGAGAGGCAGGCAGAGAGAGAGGAGGAAGCAGGCTCCCTGCTGAGCAGAGAGCCTGATGCGGGGCCCGACCCCAGGACCCCGAGACCATGACCCGAGCCAAAGTCAGAGGCTCAACCCACTGACCACCCAGGTGCCCCTCGCCGTTGGTTTTAATCACTTTAAAGATAACCTTTAATTATTGTTAAAACAAGCAAACAAATCTTAATCATTGTTAACTCCTCAGCATTCAGCCCAGTGGCTGACCATAGGCATTCGACGTGACGCCATGTTGAACAGAAGAAAGAACACGGAGGCAGAGTGCTCTAGCTGGGGTGCCTACTGAGTAAGGCTGCTGGGATGGAGGCAGATTCCTCGTCTGGAGTCTTGATATGTCCTTTCCTCGGGCACGTCTTGTTTTATCAGAGAATTGGGCTGCCCCTCTCAGTGGAGCTTCTATGGTGACATCCGTCGTGGAAGGTGAAACAAAATCAAAAGTACTTCTGGAAAGAACAGAAAGGAGCTTTTGAGGTTTCCCCATCCCCAGTTTTCACCAGGGCCCAGGGGAAGCTTTCCGAAGTGGAGCATGATGGAGTGTTGGCTCCCAGAAGTCCACCTTCCTGTCTTGAGCAGAATATCAAAGCGAAGGCGGCCTTTCTGAGAGAGCTTCCTCCCATGCTGGGCCCTGCTGAAAGACCATTATTAACCCCACCAATTCATGTCCAAGTGGCATCAATCATTTGGGTCACACAATGCCTGACTGTAAATTATGACATTATCTCTGAGTACGAAGGTGATAATAATAATAATCACTAAAAAAAAAAAAGAAAAAGAAAGTGCCCGGCATGGCCACGGCCGGCTGAGGACCTTCGCCGGATCTGTCATATTTGTTTCGAACATGAAAGGCTTGGCTGTTCCCTTGCAGGCCCATACATCACGGGGCCTGTCATGGGTTTCTGTAGGACCGGTTGACACAGCTCAGAACAGCAGCTGCTGGATGGCTTTGGGGAGCCTGACTCAAGAAACAGTTGCTGGGGTACAGGGACCACAAGCATTCCCGCAAAGACTGACATCCCGTTGTGCTATCCTGCCACTGCCCTCAGTAAGTCACAACGAGGAGTAAACTGCTGTCACTGAGATGAAAGGCCCCCTTCCTCTGATCTCTCCACTACAAAATTACTTCAGTGCCACACTGTATTTTATGTCAATACCTATTTTATTTTTCAAAATTGAAAAAGATATAAGTACATTGTTCCCTGAATTCCTGATGCTCTGGGTAACCTAGCAACTGACTATGCCACATAGCATGCAGCAGGATATTATCATGCACTCCACTCAACTAACAAGCAAGCGGCACAGATTTCCCTTGCAGATGATTTAGGCTAAATTAATGGTTAATAGTTGCTATTAATATTAAAAATAATAATAACCTCCCTTTTTCATTTCTCAGAGCTAGATTTGTAGGGAAGAATGCTTGGTTCTAATTGTACATGTGGGAGAGGGGCTTTTCACTGAGCCTACATCTTCCAAGCGATTTGCATGGGATTTAGGCAGCCAGCAGCATGCTGCAAAGTGATAATCACATGAAACGGGCGAATATATCCAGGACACTTGGAAACCATGCAAAATTTTCAAGTTCAGAATCAACTCACGCTTTCCACCTCTGGGAAGTTGCTGTAAATAAAGGGCTTGTGTGCGGTGACCGGGCTGTCTAGCCATGCCAACACTGGCCCCTCATCCTCAGAGGAGGCTGCCAGGAAGCCCTCTGGCAAGCATCTCCAGGGCAAGAATGAAGCCGGAACAAGTGTCAGGGTCAGGGAGAAGTTCAAGGAGTTTTGACCTGAAAAAACATGGCAAGGTCACGGCGCAGAGCAAGAGTCCACCGGAGAGTGGCAGAGGTGACAGGGAAGGGAGGAGACAGTGAGATGGAAGTTGGCTAGAACAAAGGAAGAGAAAAGGACGTGTGTCTGGGAGCAAGGAGGTAGAGCGTCAAACACACAGAGCCTCAAGGAACAGGAGGTGGGTGGGCTCTTTTTTTGATAATAGATCAGCAGTTCAAGACTTGGAGGATAGGTATTGAACACCAGCTTTTATGTCCACTTGCCCTTCACTTTAGATTTCCTTTCTAGTTGACCCACCTATTTGTATTTTGTGAAAATAAGCTACTTACTTAAACATATACAGACACACACACACACACACACACACACACCCAATTTTCATTAATGGAGCCTTGTGAATAATTCACTGTTTGCTTGCTCTTCTTTCCCTCCCTTTAAAAGCAATCAATTTAATTTGGTAGCTTCTTTCCTGAACTACCAGAACTTTGAGAAGCCGTTGCAACTTTCTTAGAACTCAGACCTCAAAAAGAACCCTTGAAAAGTCCTGCTGTTTCTCTCCTTAACTAGTCACCTAAATCTGAAGAACTAAGGGCCTTTCATTTTGAGTACGTCCTGCTGCTTTTTAATAACCTACGAGTGAATTAGGCATTTTCGCCTTCAGGTTACAGCTGTTGCAAAGAATGTTTCCTTCCAATCACGAAGAAAATAGTTTAATACTTTCCGAGACTCTGAACAACCTGTTATATGAAAAAAGGGCCCAGTTTCTCATCTAAATTGAATTAACTTCATTTGCAGATATCGGTGTAAAAGCTGATTCTGAAAATACTGTTGTTTTTCCTTCATTAGAACAAAAACTTAAGAGCACGTTTTGCTTGCCAATAGGCCAAAGCAATTTTACTTATTTAAAAAGCATTTTGATATTGTAATCAAGGAACAGCTTTTCCTGAGTGTGGTTTCCAAGTGCTCACAGTTTGTGCTGATTAAGTAGCAAACCATTTGGTTGCACTCCTTGCCACCGGGGATCTGACAGGACACTAAATATCACTGCAGTGCAGCAAAGCATGGAGATGCTCCGAGGACAGCAGAGCTGAAAACACGAATACAATGCATAAGCTTCTGACTGGATGGCAGAAGGGCGATGAGAATCTGGGAATCAGCAACAGTCGGAAATTGTGCCGTATTGGGATTTGCTCAGTTTTAAGAAAAGTATTTTAGAAAGCAGAGAACTGGTGTGGTGATTTTTTTTTTTTCGTGAAAGCACTGAAGGATCAGCTGCTTGAAAAAAACAAAAAAGGTCCCATTAATGTATTGATGCCCAGACACTTGTAAAAGCCAGACCACCCACGGGGAATGTGTTCTTGTCAAAGCCGCAGTGGAGTGACCTGTGCATCGGAGGGTTTCTGTTGCTGAGGTGATGGGATGGGAGGCTGGCAGAGATGGCTGCCTTCTGAATTTGCAAGAGCCCGTCCGGGCACTGGCCCAGAAAGGGGGCATCCCTCAGTGCCTTAGAATCAGTCTGCTAATTGTTTCAGGTATGGAATTGTGCGGAGGGTGTGGCTCTAAGGGTGGCTCCAAAAGCAGTTCACTTTTCTTTTCCCAATTCTAAAATGCTGTCTGTTCAGAGAGCGTTGATACAATGGAAAAATGTTAGGAGGGCAGCTAAGAAATCCTGGGACAGATGATGAAGACAACTGACCGAAAGGTTCATGGTTTTGGTGTATTGCAGCGCGAGAGAGTCACTGTCAATGAGGCGACAGTGGTCCTGTTTTCATCTAGAAATAGCAGTGAACAGATGGACATTGGTGTAAAAAAAGACAGGGGCATAAAAATAGAATTTGAACTTTGTGAGTTTCATGTAGTAAATTGCCAATAT
Source organism: Nasua narica (assembly GCA_028533885.1). NCBI lineage: Eukaryota > Metazoa > Chordata > Mammalia > Carnivora > Procyonidae > Nasua > Nasua narica. The sequence goes on along the minus strand of CM052809.1, from coordinate 59,480,724 downwards.
TACAAAAAATGCCGAATACTACCAAAAAAATCCTTCAGAGATCTATCTAGGCAGACCAAAGTAGGATCCTCATGGGCCGACTGCGGGGTGCTACTAGTAAGTGAACAGTGGCCCCCTTGCCCAGGAGTGAGCACACGTGAGCACAGCTCAGGCGGAGGGTGGTCCCGGCCACAGACCAGTTTTCTACCGAGGACTCGAGAATACCTCTTTCAGTAAGGGCAAGGTGGGTGTTATTAGCCCTCAGTGAACCCTAATGCTTTTCAGGGTTTGCTCCTGCTTCCTTCTTCCATAGCTCCCACCCAGTCCAGCTAAGTAATACCGTCAGGCCTGTCATTAACATTACAGGGTTAGATACGTCACTTCTGGCCTTCTCAGCTGGGGGTCTGTATCTTAAACGCAGACACTTGGAGTGGACATCATTTAACCCAAAGAAATACAATGTTAGTGATGGCATTCTGGGCATGTCCCTGTGGGAGGTTTATTCTGATGGGTGACAAGCCTGGCATCCCTCAAACCATTGGATGTTAGCAAACAGCTTACAATTATAACCGCACTCTGTCTTTCTATTGAGTGCCAAAGTCCTTCTAATACATTCATCGTCTCTAAACTTTTTGTCAGAACATTCAACTTCGTAAAAATCTATCGTTTTTGACTTAGAATTTACCTGTTTATAGATGCTGCCTTGTTATATTTTCAATTCAAGTGACTTGTTGAAAGAAGATAGCATTGGGTTAGAGACCCTTTTTAGCACCTTGGGGAAGTCTTTTTTTTTTTTTAAGATTTATTTATTTATTTTAGAGCTTGAGAACACACACAGGTGAATGTGGGGGGAGGGCAAAGGAAGAAGGACTGAGTGTGGAGCCTGATGTGGGACCCGATCTCACGACCCTGGCATCATGACCTGAGCTGAAACCAGGAGTCAGATGCTTAACTGACGGAGTCACCCAGGCGCCCCAGGAAACTCTAGATAAAGACAATGGTAGGCAACATATATGTGATGTCATTTTACTCTGGTTAAGGCTGATATAATATGCTTAGAAGAAGCATCAGAAGGTGTCAGAGGGTAGTATGATGTACTGAACATATGATCAAAATAATACAGTGTTTAAGCAATAATCGTGCTGTAAGCTATTGTGGTTTGCATCAGACAACCAATAAAGAGCCAAACACCACAACAAACCAAGTCCCTTCTGTGATTTCACAGTAGATACTATTATTAAGTGTGTTAAAAAAAACAGCCATCTCCCCGGTCCCGTTTCAGTTTCTTCTCTCACCACATGCCCCTACTGGAATCAGACGCCTTCTGGCAAACCAGTCCTTGCGCCATTCCTGCTCCCACAGAAGCAGCTCCTGACTTTGGGGCTGCAGGACGCTGTCCTGAAACACGTGGCGGGCATTGATGATCATTGATGATCTCCGTGTTTGCAGCTTCCTAGCAAATAAATTCGGTTGTCTCTTAGCGCTCCACACAGCACCTTTCTTATGCGAGTGGTGAGTGGTCTGTCCTAAAATTCAAGTGAGTGAGGCTGTTTGCCTGGATTTTGTGTCATTTGTGACGATACATGGCAAATCAAGACCACATAGTCTTCATAGAGGAGACGTTCTGGTAGACAAGAGTCCAGAGCACTGGGAGAGTGCATGTGAGCTGGGAGGGCCTACCATGCCAGCTCTTAGGAGTCTAGGATGCCCAGCAAGGAGACCTGGCTGTTTCCCCTTGTTCCTGAATAATTCAGTGCACTTCCTCAGGGCCCTGATTTCTTTTCAGGCATGCAGTGGGCATCAAAACACCTTGCTGGAGAAGGTTTAAAATTTCTTTCCCAATCAAGATAATCATATTATTTCAAACCAGAAGAAGAAAAAAAGTGGAATAAGGAAGCTGGAAATTGTATTTCACATAGGCTGGCCTCAGCCTTTTGCAATGAATATTTAAAATGGGTGTAGGAAAAATATTAGAAAAAGTGAAAAGGCATTTTGTTTCAAAATAAAATGCCCATCTCTGAATGTAAATGTGAACTATAGTCCTAATCTTTCATGTGTTTTTGAATGGTACTTATAAAGTTGCCAGCTCTGGAGTCAATGGCTGGTACCAGGAATTAATTAGTTCACTTTGTAATGTTCGTAGTTTCTTTCATTCAAGGAGCACCACCCCTGCAGAAGCTAGAGATCCTCCCCCAAACCTGTACCCATACATATCCAAATAAAACCTTTACCAGTGAAGTCCGTTAGTTCTAGTCCAAATGGCAGACAACCGGGTTAGAGCTCAGCGGCCTGGTCTGCTCTGGTCATTTCCCTCACAGGGTCATTTGCTTGGCGGAAGGACAATGCTAGACACATGCTAGCAGAGTTAATTGCAGTCACACGTAGGTTTTCTCTTTGGATGACAGGGCACTGCCTTAAAATTGATCCACGCACTGTCGAGGAACTAATTCTGGGCTTCCTTTCAGCCCCACCCTAACCCCGTGACAGACTGCTGCTACCTCCAGGCCCTGGGACACCCTCGCCTGGCTTTGCACGAAGTGTGGGAACAGGCGCGGGTCCGGGTCAGAGGGCACAGAGCCAATGTCGCTACATGCATGTCTCCGCTTTTGTGCTGGTCCTGGCCTCGTCCTACTTTATGCAGATTCCACCTCTGCGAGATCCAGATTGTGCCATATGGGATTCCTGTGTATTACTAGCGAGGACACATGCCTGTGGGAACTATTCTAATGAAGGACCAACCCAGGCACTGCTGCCTGAACAGTTGCTTTCCCAGGAGAATTTCTGTAAGGGGGGTTGAGGGGTGACGTCTGGGGGCAAAGACATTCTCAATGTCTGGGAAAAGAGTTGTGTGTCTGGTTCTTTACAGAGTGTGTGTATGGAGATGGGAAGTTTTAGGGTAGAATTTTCTGAAGTAAAAAAAAAAAATTACTTTGTTTCCTTTGTATTTCTTTTCCCCTTATTTTTTCTCCTCTCTTCCCTTTGTTCTTTTATAACCATTATTGTGTGTGTGTGTGTGTGTGTGTGTGCGCGCGCGTGCGTGCTTGCACGTGAGCACGCGCATGCATGCGCACACACGTGCGATCTTGTGTATTTGCCTTATCACTTCTGATGTTTGCCTTCCTTCCATCTAATTATGCTTAATTTTAAAATGTCATGCTTGGATTTTCTCTCTGATAGATTCTATTGCTTATCTGTTGTTTAAAGTCACATTTCCTATGCAAATTCTGCATTCCTTTACCAACGCTCATATATTTTGAAGCTGTACCTCTTCCTCTCCTCCTCCTATGGGTCATATGGGTTATAACTATGGGTTATAACTTTGTACATGTCCATTCCTCATCATCAATGCTCCTCTTTCTTCCTTTTTTCCAAATCCTGCTGTTTATAACTGTCGTATGGTTTCACTTAATTATTTTTTGACGGAAGCATTCATTTTACAGTTACTTAATAAAAATAAAAACAAAAGCTATTCTTTTTTTCTCTGTTTTCTTCTCAGTCTTCTTTACATCCTTGCCCCATTTTTAAAGCATTTCACCTTTTCATTCATCTTTCTAATCCCAGAAGAATTCTTATTTTCTTTTGCATGGATGCATTCATCTCTAAATCCCAATTTCTCTCTATCCCCCCTTCTTACATTCTCTTCTCTTTTTAGTTCAAGTGAAGATTTAGTGATTGCAGATTTTATTTTGCTTTGTCTAGATAGTTATTATCTGTATAATGCAGTTACTTTTCAGAGCTTGAGATTGAATCTTCCATAGTCAAAAAGAGTATATAATTTGAAGTCAGATGATCTGGGTAGAGACCTGACCTAATCTCTTGTCATAGGTTCATTCATGTCTCTTATTCACTTACTCATTCATTACTTACTGAATTTATTAAACACCTCTCAATGTCTAGTCTGTGCCACCATGGTCCTGGGTAAATACCTATTCACTTGTGCCTATGATTAGCCTCAGATCTCAGAATTCTTCATTTGAAATAACCCTCTTCTAGACTGATTGACTCATTTTGGGGGGACATTCAGGCTTTCTTCAACAAGGACAATTATGCACCATAACCATTTTTCCTATGACAACTTTTCAAGTTGTGAATAGAAAAAAATATTGAGAGCTGAGACCTACAAGGTTTACTCTGGCTTACACTTTACAACTCCAATTGAATGGCTCAGTGTCTGTTTTCAGATAACCTTGATCTTTCATAAAGACATATCCCTGGAGTTAGTTTCACTTGTATTTATTGCTGGAGGTGAATTGATAAGTAGGGCTTCTCCTTCCTGTGGATGTGATGTTTTAACACACAGCTGGGGAGCCACGTGGATTCTTATACTGGTACTCCACAGTTAGAAATTCATTCCTTTAGCTTATGAAATACTTTTACGTTATGTTAAAATATAAATGCTCCTGGGATGGTAAAATATCTAGTCATTAATGCCTCAAAAAATCTTTCCTCCTAAAAGATGCATTTTGGTAGCCAGGGGAAACCTACTTTAGGAGGAAAACTAGAAATTGTAGGGTAGTTTTGTAGTACTAAAGATACAAGAAATGTGTGTTTTGCTTATTATCAACCCTACTACAAAAGCAGCTATTTGCCATAGAGTGAAACTTCTCATCATCCTTCATTGTCACAGTGTTTAAAAGTCGTGTTGAATCACATTAGTTTTTGATAGGGCCTCCTTTGACTTTCAAAAATATCCCAACTTGATGAAATATACAGTCATCCTATTTCTAAGTGATATGATAGGGCAGAGGAGATAAAAAAGAAAAATTTAAGAAAGACATTCTTTCTATTGCTTTAAAAAATCTATTTTATTATTTTCTTTGTATTTTATTTTATTGCTTTATTTACTTACTGTGCATTTATTGCTATAGTTTTTCATTTTTTTCAATTGGTATCTTTGATTCTTTATTCATTATCATTACTGCTTGGTATAACTTTGGGCACCTTTTCTTATTCTGACCTAAGAACAGACACATTCCTCTAATTCTGTGATTTGACGTCCTGTGAAGGGCAGATGCATGACCTTCTCTTATATATATTAGACCTGACTTGGGTGAAACCTTTATTCTATAAGAATGAAGAATAAAACCTTTATTCATGTCATAAAATCAAGAACAAGAGATTAAGGGTTAAATTTTGGCATTGGCCATTTATAGACTGTGTGATTTTAGACAAGTTATGTAACCTTGAACCTCAATTTCCTCTTCTATAAAGTGGGGATAATACTGTTTATCCTGTCAGGGATATTGTGAGAATTAAATGAGATCATGTACATAAAAGTTGACACAGAGAAGCAGAACAAAAATATATGACCCCCTTTTCTTGTACGTATGGTATCATTTACAATAGGTTATTGTTGGGGCACCTGGATGTCTCACTCAGTTTCATGTCTGCCTTTGGTTTAGGTCATGATCCCAGGGTTCTGAGACAGAGCCCTGAGTTGTCTTGGGCTTCCTGCTCAGTGGGGAGTCTGCTTCTCTCTCTCCCTCTGCCCCTCCCCCTGCTTTGTTCTCTTTCTCTCTCAAATAAATAAATGAAATCTTAAAAAAAAGTAGGTTATTATTTAAAGGCACAATCTCTAAAGAGTGACTTTATTATACTTCATTTTATTAGTGCAAATATTCAGGTTCTTTTGGGGATTACCTTTCTGGTGTTGATTTACTTCTGATTCTTTTTTTCCATTGTTCCAGATGTCACTCTAAGATATTCAGGAGACACGGAGGCATCCTTTAAGTTCCATCAAACTGACTAAAAGTCAGTTTTTGGCAAAAAGCACAGATTCCCCCAGATTTTCAAGGAAATGGTGATAAACATAGAACGACTATCATTTCAATTATGTTAAAAAAGAAAAGAAAAGAAAAGAAAACAAAAAGCCTTGAATTTCATACAACTCTCTTGGATCTCTTGGAGTGCCCTGTGAGGCTCCCATAGCTTCTTCTGGTTTGCAATGCTCAGTGGTAGATTTTCAAACCAGAAAGTAATCCTTTTGTTATCTCTTCTATTACCATGGCTGCACATCACTCCATCTTCCATCATGGATTTTGGAGAGAAAAAGACCAGACTTTTTTCAGCTTCTTCCTTAAAAAAATCAACTAAAATGTAATATGGAGAATGTTTTTAAATTTTTACTTGGACTCAAAACCCAGGTCAATGTGATTATGTAATTAATTAATTAATTTATTTATTTGACAGGAGAGAGATCACAAGTAGGCAGAGAGGAGAGAGATCACAGTAAGCAGAGGGGCAGGCAGAGAGAGAGGCGGAAGCAGTCTACCCGCTGAGCAGAGAACCTGATGCGGGGCTCGATCCCAGGACCCTGAGATCATGACCTGAGCCGAAGGCAGAGGCTTTAACCCACTGAGCCGCTCAGGTGCCCCTGATTATGTAATTTAGATTGAATTTAGTTTTAAAAAGTATTAGAAAAAGAATTCTTACCTGAGTTGAATTTTGCTTCCTTTTGTTACTTACTCAAAATGTTGTTGAAGGCATTATCGTATTAGAATATGATGATTTTTTCAAAAGTTTTATTTGGGGTAACTCTAGAATCATACCATAAGTTTACAGGAATGCCACGATTCAACCTAGATTGGGTGACATGTGAAGAAGATTTGGGTAGGGCCCCATCCTGTTCCTTGACCGAAGAAAAAGAACTTATAGTGTAAGAAAGGATTGCTTTCTCCTACATCACCTACATACCTACATCGCTGAAATACTTAAAAAGGTAGTCAGCATGCAACAGGACATTTCTTTGATTGGTCTGATGTTGGTTATTGGGCTAGATCTTGTAGTTACAATTTAGTTGAAAGCCAGAATGAAGTAACTTATTTCATCTGAGGAGCTTGCATGAAGGGGTACAGGCATGTAACAGATTTCTTATATATGTCAGGCTGCACCAATGCTTGTACCATAAAGATGATATTTGTGTTCATCCTTTCAAAAGAGGATTCTAAGCCCTGATTTTCCATTGCCAAAGGTGATAAGCTACTATAGAGACTCAACTCAGAGAGCCACTAATCCCCATAAAAGGCCAGCAAATGAAGAAGAGTGGTTAAGGTCATTGACTAGAAGCTATACTGTTCTTTACTGACAGATGGAATGTTGGCTAAAGAAAGTTCTTTCATTTTCAGAACTACTCTGCCAAGAGAGAAAGCATGAACTTGCTACTAGAAAAAATAACCTTGTTTGAAATACAACTAAGCTATTTTTTGGAGTAGTCCTAAAAGAATGAAGCATGCTTTGTGTAAAGGAAATGTCCTTATATGTCCAACTTTTCCATAGTCATTTTCTTTGTCATCTAGGTTTTGTTTGAGTTGCCATGTGTGCGCTCACTTGCCACGTGTGAATGGGTAAGAGATACTTCTTTATTCAAAAGAATAGGCCGACTTTACTGGCTGATTCTGTGGTAGCTGATGTATTAGTACATTCATTTTCGCACTTTCCCATATAGGAAGACTTGAATCATTTGACCAATGTGAAACCTTAAAAACACTTTTATTCTTCAAACAGAAATGGAACTCTTCTACTGTTTCCACTTTTAATGTGTAAGGAAGATGAGAGCCTTCTTGAATAGTGGCTTTTGTCAATCACCCATTTGGAGGGGCTTAAGGACCCACTGAAATGTCACTCTTTTAGAAACACATTTTGCACGAAGTGTGACTTACCGTTCCTTGGTGTTTGTTCTCTAGATTGCATTAGAAAATGAGGGAGGCCATGGTAGGGTACAGAATGTAGATACGAGATAACCTCAAAACATTTACCTAACAAGGCCTTGGCTGGGTACTGAACACAGACTTTTTTTTTCAAATCCTCAAGTGTTGTCTTTCATTATCAAAGACATTAAAATATGATGGATACCACTGACACACACTGTTATTGTAATGGCAATATGCATTACTGAGCACCTTCTAGATTTGTGCAGTTTGCGTTAGTGCAGATATTCTTTATTGCTTTTGATAGATTCCTGGTGTACCCAATTCTGACCAGTAAGCCAAATAAGTTAGTTATTTGTGAATTTAAGTTACATAATACCTTTAGATCTGGGATACACTGATATATGGGTCAAGTTGCATTTCAGACATAATTGTATAACAAATGACAATAAACCTATTATTTTTACTGAAGATATCATCTGTTTTTAAACTAATGGTTACAGAACTAATGGTTAGAACAGTTACTGAACAGTTCTGTAGTCTGTCACTTCTTCAGAAGTTTGTCGCAGCAAGACTGGGTTTTTTGCTCAGGGTCTCACAAGCCTAAAATAGAGGGGTTCATGTGATGCCTTCTTCCAAGCTCATATGGTTGTGGAAAAATTCAATTCCTTGTGGTTATAGGACAGAAGGTGATATTTCCTTGCTGGTTAACAGCTGGAGGCTGCTTTCAGATTCTTCAAGCCCCCCACATTCCTTGCCACGTGGTTCCCTCTGTCCTCAGTGGAGAATCTATGTTGTGTCAGATTCCTCTCACATTTTGAATCTCTCTCTCTTTTGTTTTAATGAAAAGCTCTATCCCTTTTTAAGAGCTCACCTAATTGGGTCAGCTCCACTCAGGTTAGTATTTTCTAGAGTCAACTGATTTGGAAATTAATTATATCTGCAGAAGCCCTTCAGAGTACAGTAGTTCTCCTCCCACATCTGTGGTTTTGCTTTTTGGGTTAAACTTTTTGTGGTTTTGGTTACCCATGGTTAGCAGTGGTGGGCAAGCAGATGATCCTTCTGACGAATCATCGGAAGGTCAATAGTAGGCTAACTCTACGTCCCAATGCCTACGTCATTCCCCTCACTCCACCTCCACATGGGCATTTTATCATTTCACATCATCCCAAGAAGTGTGACTGCAGTACAATAAGGTATTTTATAAGGGGCACCTGGGTGGCTCGTTTGGCTAAGGGTCCGACTCTTGGCTTTGGCTTGAGTTGTGATCTCATGGATTGTGGGATAGACCCCCATGTTGAACCCCATGTTGGGCTCCTTGCTCAGTGGGGAGTCAACTTGGGGATTCTCTCCCTTGGCCCCTGCTCCCACTTCCTCTCTCTCTCTCTCAAATAAATAGATAAATCTTAAAAAAAAAAAAGATTTTGAGAGAGAGTATGAGAGACCACATTTACATAATTTTCATTACAGTGTATTGTTATAACTATTGTATAGACAGTTCTTGAATCATGGTGGTTTAACCTAGTGATTTTTCAACTTTACAACAGTGTGGAAATCATACACTTTCAGTAGAAACTGAACCTCGAATTTTATATTACGGTCTCTTCCCGGGCCGGTGATATGCAGCACAGTACTGTCACATGATGCTGGGCAGCAGCAACAAGCCACAGCTTCCAATCAGCTACACCAGCTGGAGTGTAGACAACCCATGGACTTACAGCCATTCTGTACCCATACAACCATACTGCACCTGCATTAGAGTATTCAGTAAATTACATGAGCTACTCAATACTTTATTATCCAATAGGCTTTACGTAGATGATTTTGCCCAATGGTAGGCTAATACGAGTGTTCTGAGCACATTTAAGGTAGGCTAGGCTAAACTATGATGTTAGGTAGGTTAGGTGCATTAAATGCATTTTCAACTTAATTTTCAACTTATGATGGTATACTGGAATGTAACCCCATCATAACTCAAGGAAGATCTTTTGTTAATAGTTAGTTATTAGTATTTTGTTATTAGTTAGATTCTGAGTTCGCAGGATTAATTTAACTATATTATTTTATTATTTAACTATATGTTATTTTAACTATATAAAGAATCTAGTAATAACAAAAGAACTTGGCCTCTGCTTGGATGACCAACATCAAACAACTTAATGTTACTTTATTTAATCTTATGTGGTCCAAAAGAATCATGCCAGTTTGGTTCAGTACTTCTATTGCTATAGGTATAAAAATAAATACAAAGATATAAACTTTATATCCTTGTAGGGGACACACCTGATATACTGTCTAAACTGAAACCAAAAGTGCAGTGATCTGCTTAAATCAAGCAATATTTAGTACTTGCTATGTTTTAGGCACTGTCCTAGATGATGGAGAAAGAAGCGGGTGTTGTATCTCAAGTAAATTTCTTTCTTTTTTTATTATGCTATGTTCGTCACCATGGTTGATCATAGTCATCGTGAATTTTTGATGTAGTGTTCCATGATTCATTAATGCATATAATTTTTGCATACAATTCAAGTAAATTTCTTAAATCTAATTATATTTAAGTTAAAACATCAAAGGCATTTTTATGACATTATGATTTATGTGCAAGGATAAGTAAGCAATAATAATTTTTAAAAAGTATTAGTAAGGGAGGTATACTTCAAATGATACTTAATAATTTGGCAATACTACAATGATTAACACAGAGAGGGTCACCACAGGAATGTAGGCAGATCAATAGGACATAATTAAAAGTTGAGAAAAATCAGAAACATCCTGATATGTATTATATATAAGACTTTAATATAATTTAAATACGTAATAAAGTTAGCATTTGATATTACTGATATTATGTTATGAGAACTGTGAACAATTTGGGGGAAAATGGAGCTACATTTCTTTTTCATCATACCTATAGAAATCAATTCCAGATGATAAAAAATGTAAAGGTTAATAATGAAAACTTAAAGTTATATGAGAATATAAGGTACATATGTGTATTATTTGGGGGCAAGGAAAATCTTCTTAAGCATAATCCCTAAGCAGATGCCAACACAGAAAATGAAAGATTAAACTCCATAGCCAACTCTTCTGCAGTTCAGAAAACATCTTAAATAAAATAGAAGGAAATAAGAAAAAGAAAATAAGAAGAAAATAAGAAATAAGAAAAAAATGTTTCCACATATAACAGCAGAAAGTTAATACTGTCACTGCTGCATAATGAGCTCTTACAAATCAATAAGTAAAATGATTCAGGAAGAAAAAAGGCAAAAGGAGTAAGAAATTAAAAATGAAGAAATACATATGGCCTCCTTCAAAAGAAAAAAAATGCTCAAAACCACTAATAATCAAAGAAATTAAAACTACAACAAAGAGATGTAATTTCCACCTAAAAAAACTGGCAAAAAAGTTTGCATATTAAGTGTTGGAGAAAATGTGGATAAGTGGGCATGCAGAACTTTTGGACACTAATCAATCCGCAGAAAAGTCCTGAAAGTATGTATAGTCTTTTACCCAGAATTCAATTTTTATTAATATATCTTTGAAGATAGCTAATAATAAATGCAAAGATTTAACCAAAATATTTATTCCAGTATTACTTATAAAAATTAGATCTAGTCTAAATGTCCAATAATAAGTCATGGTAACTTTATATTATTGACTATTATAAAGTATTTTGAATTATTTTATTTTTAAAAATATTTTATTTATTTATTTGACAGAGAGAGAGAGAGATCACAAATAGGCAGAGAGGCAGGCGGAGACAGAGGGGGAAGCAGTCTACCCACTGAGCAGAGAGCCCGATGCGGGGCTCGATCCCAGGACTCTGGGATCATGACCTGAGCTGAAGGCAGAGGCTTTAACCCACTAAGCCACCCAGGTGCCCCTATTTTTTGTTTTTTTTAAGTAGGCCCCATGCCCTGTGTGGACCCCAATGAGGGGCTTGAACTCACAACCCTGAGATCGAGACCTGAGCTGAGATCAAGAGTAGGATGCTTAACTGACTAAGCCACCCAGGTACCCCTTGAATTATTTTATAAAAGAGTATTTCATTCCCTCATGAGTGTTAATTATATATGTGATTTAAAAAAATATCCATTCCTCATTATATATAACTACTTCCCCCCATGTATACATGTTAATTTTGGGGACACATGGATATGAAATTGTTTACATTTTTATGCAGTAATTGTGTGTGTATATATATAAAGAGTTCTATATCTATATATCCCTAAAGTTAACAGTTTAATTGTGTCCGAATTTTGGGATTATAGGTAATCTAAATTTTATTTTCTAGATTTTCTATGATAAACATGGATTATTTTTAATGATCCAATCCCCCCTTATTATTGATAATTTTATTACCCAAAATAAGTTGGCAGTGGAACATAGGGCAAAGAGCTCAGAGTTTGGAATGTGGTGGACCTGTGTTTAAATCCTGGCTCACCGGTCACTGTTTATCCTCTGGAATGATTGTCCAGGATCAGGTGCCTGCCTTAATCCAATCAGCTGTGGCAGAGGAAGCAGCGTCATATGTTCAAAATCTGGCTGCTTAAGGACTAGCCGTCAGCACAGATTGTATTATAATAGTCTTGGGGAGGTGGTACACTGAACAGTGAACTATAATACAACAGGAAGTGGTAAGCTTTTGGATTAAATAAAGTGCTATGGACTCATGGAGAGGGGGCTAGAAGACTTCTGAAAAAGTATCACTGAAAAGGTGACTTGCAAATGATCTTTCGAGGAGGAGGAGGGGCAAGATGGCGGAGGAGCAGGGGACTCAGTTTCAACTGGTTCCCTGATTTTAGCTGGATATCTACCAAGCCAGTCTGAACACCCATGAAATCAGCCTGAGATGTAAGATTATACGTCTGGATCTCTACAGGGGCAGAGGATCTTCAGTCAAGAGGTACGAAGAACGGAGTTTTATGATTGTGCGGGTAGATATCGGAGGATAAACAGAAGGGGGAGGGGGCCACCAGACGCTACCCACTGGAAAGTAATACAATTTCCCAGTGCAAAGGCGTCCTGCACCTGGGGACCAGCGGGAGCTTGCAGAGTGGTGATGGTGGTGGGATGGGAAGTGCCCAGTAACAGTGCTCAAACAGAATCCAGAAGCTTAAGGGGCAAATGCTGGCACCCTGGCAGCCGCTTGTGTGGACCTAGGGTAGCCCTCGCCGCTGCTGCCACTGCAGCCACCGCCCGAACCCACTCAGACCAGGATCGCTTGCGGTTTTTGGTGGGACGGGGGTGCAGAGACAAGTGGAGGCCGGAGTTCACTGTTGAGAAGATTGCTGGGGGTGTGCAATGCCTGTGGGAGGCTGTGGTTTTCAGCGGCGCTTACGGAGGGGGAGACGGTGTGTACTGGAAGGTTCAGAGAGGAACAGATTGTGGCTTTTCTCCTCTGGGGCGGAGGTCTGGGTGCAGACATTTTCTTTTATCCTGGCCCTCCGAAAAGGTGCGAAAAGACGCCAGAGAGCAAAAGCCACCAGAGAAACAAAGCCCAAAAAACTGGTTTCCATGGAGCCCAGCCCCTTGATAGGGGTCAGGGCAACTACACCCTGCTTGGGTGAAAAAAACATAGCAGGCCTCTCCCCCAGAAGACAAGCTGGAAGAACAAGAGGATGACAACCTGAGGGTCCCCATAAAACTGTAAAACCCCAACACCAGGGGAGAATAGTATACTGAACTCTTGGTGTTGCCTCACAGCCTGTGTATTTCCTAGATACAACTTGTTTATTCTTTCTATGTTTCTTTTCTGTCTTTTCTTTTTACCTACTTAGCATTTCAACTGGATGCTTAATACAACATACTCTATAGTAACTTTTAACTTCTGCTGTTTCACACATATACTTTATATGTATATATATGTGTGTGTGTGTGTGTGTACATGCGTACACACACACACACACTTCAATGTAGTCCTTTTTCCATATATATATATATATATATATATATATATATATATATATATATATATAT
>CM052809.1:59439884-59467020 GCA_028533885.1 Nasua narica | reverse complement strand
CTAGGAGGAGGAACTCCCGAGAAAGAAAAGAACCAGACACTATGGCCTCTCCCACAGACCTAATGGATATGGATATAAGGAAGATGTCAGAAAGAGACTTTAGAGTAACAGTTATGAAGATAATAGCTAGGCTGGAGAAAATGATCAATGGGAACATAGATTCTCTAAGGGGAGAAATGAGAGCTAATCAGGCTGACTTAAAAATGCTATAAATGAGATGTACTCAAAACTAGATACTTTACAATCTAGAGTAAGTGAGGCAGAAGAACGAATTAGGGATCCAGAAGATAAACTGATAGAAAAGAAGGAATAGGAGGAGGCCTGGAACATACACCTTAAAATCCACAAAAACAGAATTAGAGAAATAAGTGACACTATGAAACATTCCAATGTCAGAATTATTGGGATCCCTGAGGGGGTGAAACAAGTGTTCATGTCCTAGAGGCAGAGAGACCTTTCCCAAGATCAAGGAGAACAGACCAAATGGCCAATGCCCCGGCATGTAATAGTAAAACTCAAAAATCTTAGAACCAAGGAAACTATCTTAAGGGCTGTTAGGGGGAAGAGATTCCTTACATACAGAGGGAGGAACATCAGAATAACGTCAGACCTGTCCACAGAGACCTGGCAAGCCAGAAAGGGCTGGAAAGACATATTCAGGGTACTAAATGAGAAGAACATTCAGCCAAGAATGGCAAGGGTGTCTGTCATTCAGAACAGAAGGAGAGATAAGAAGCTTCCAGGACCGGCAGACACTAAAAGAATAAGTGACCACTAAGCTGGCCCTGCAAAATATTAAGGGGGGTTCTATAAAAGGAGAAAGATCCCAAGAATGATATAGAACAGAAATTTGCAGAGACAATCTATAGAAACAAGGACTTCACAGGCAACCTGGTGACAAATTCATATCTTTCAATAATCACTTTCAATGTGAATGGCCTAAATGTTCCCATGAAATGGCACAGGGTTGCATGTTGGATAAAAAGACAGAGCCTTCATATGCTGTCTACAAGAGACTCATTTTGAACCTGAAGATACATCCAGATTGAAAGTAAAGGGGTGGAGAACCATTTTTTCATGCCAATGGACCTCAAAAGGAAGCTGGGGTAGTTGGGCGCCTGGGAGGCTCAGTGGGTTAAAGCCTCTGCCTTCGACTCATGTCATGATCTCAGGGCCCTGGGATCGAATCCCACATCAAGCTCTCTGCTCAGTGGGGAGCCTGCTTCTCCCCCTTCTCTCTGCCTGCCTCTCTGCCTACTTGTGATCTCTCTTTCTCTGTCAAATAAATAAATAAAATCTTAAAAAAAAAAAGAAAGCTGGGGTAACAATTCTCATATCAGTCAAATTAGATTTTAAGCTGAGGACTGCAGTTGGAGATACAGAAGGACATTATATCATTCTTAAAGGGTCTACCCAACAAGAAGATCTAACAATTGTAAATGACCCCAACATGGGAGCCACTCCATAAGCCAACTGCTAACCAAAATAAAGAGACATATTGATAATACGGTAATAGTAGGAGACCTCAACATTACACTCTCAGCAATAGACAGATCATCTAAGCAGAAAATCAATGAAGAAATAAGAGCTTTGAATGACACACTGGACCAGATGGACCTCATAGATATATACAGAACATTCCACCCTAAAACAACAGAATACTCATTCTTCTTGAGTGCACATGGAACTTTCTCCAGAATAGACCCCATATTGGGTCACAAATCAGATCTCAACGTATACCAAGATTGAGATTATTCCATGCATGTTCTCAGACCACAATGCTTGGAAACTGGAACTCAATCACAAGAAAAAATTTAGAAGAAATTCAAATATTGGAAGCTAAAGACCATCATGCTCAAGAATGTTTGGATCAACCAGGAGATCAAAGAAGCGCGTAAACAATTCATGGAAACCAATGAGAACAAAGACACGTGGTCCAAAATCTATGGGATACGGCAAAGGTGGTCCTAAGGGGGAGATACATAGCCATCCAAGCCTCACTCAAAAAAATAGAAAAATCCCGAATTCACCAACTAACTTTACACCTTAAAAAACTGGGGAAAAACAACAAATGGAGCTTAAGCCATGCACGAGAAGAGAAAGAATTAAGATTACAGCAGAGATCAGTGAATTAGAAATCAAATGATCTTTCAAAACAGTATAATTCACTAGCTGATAAAGAGGAAGCAGGGCAGGTAAAATGTAACAGAAGCAGAAGAGGCATCATGAAAGAAAGGTGGAGGCATGAAAACACTGCATATTTGGGCAACAGTACATTTATTTGAGAGAGAAGTGCATGCAAAATAAGGCAAGAAAGGTAGGTGAGAGCTGGCTGTTCAGAATGTTCAGACTCTGAACATTCAGGGCCATCACTTTTGCCAGTTTGTTGTTTTGGAAAATGATATTTCAATTTAAAGAATCCCCTACTATCACTCAGGGCATTTCAGCCCTGGCAGCATTTTAAGAATCACTTTAGAGACTTTAAAAAACAGGGGTGCCTGGGACCCCAACTTGGATCCCAAAGCCAAATTTCAGGGGATTGGGCTTGAGTGTTACTAAGACCTTCCCCGGGTGATTGAAAGAGCAGCAAAGAAGGTCAAGAGCCATTGTTATAAACTATGCTGTTGGACCTGTCTCTTGTTTTCTGTATAGTCTCTAACTCCCTCTTTGGTTTCAGGCTATTTAAAAACAGACACCAGGCTCTCTGGGTATAACTAGATTAGTCTTGGTTTGTGCTTTTCTGAGACTATGGAATCCACTGCTTGACTTTCAGAGCTTGATAACTCATCTCCACTTGTAATGGTTTCATCACATTCCACTTTCTTTATGGTTTGCAACTTTTATCTCAAAGATAAACTCATCAAGAAATTTCTCCCGCCTTTAAAATTTTGTCGCACGGCCATGCTGCTGAGGCCTCTCTGATTGCCCTCCTAGGCAAGCACTTCTTTCCTACTGGCTCTTCTGCTCAGCCCTACAGCCCTTTCCTGCCTTTCTTGGTTATGAGCAATCATTAATGGACTCTTCCTTTTGGGATCTTTACCTCTCAGATGATTCTTTCCACAAAAGTGGGTATAGCTTTTCTCTAATTTTTTATAGGGTGTATTTTTCAAAGACTATCATTTACTCTTAGAACATTTATTTTTCCTTATAGTTTTCAATTTCAATATCCCTATTTTCTTTTCTTCAACTGACAACTCTAAGCATTCTTTATTACCACATTATTTCTGAATAGGGCAAACATGAAAGAATTCAAACTCTTTAACAATGCTACTTTTAAAGAGAGTGCTGGTAAGATGCAGATTTTTTTTTTTAAGTTAGAGTGAGGATTATCCAGGTTTTCTCACCTCTAATGCCTCCTAAAGTGAATTGGGATTCATTAATATAAAAGGCACCAACCATGGCCCCATAGTCCTAGAACTAATGAGCACATAATAAATCCCAGCTCTCTTCAGCAAACTCTGAATGACACAGGCTAAAGAAACATGGTCTTTCAATCCATCAATTTCTATCTTACCTTGATAGCAGTCATGAATGCCTTCCAATGCCAAAGCAGGGCAGAGTTGTAATTCAAAAAGAGTAAGATTTTTAAACCTTGAAAAACCACTTTGGATTTATGGTCCAGAATCAAAATTTTATTCCTTCTCCCAAGTGCCCAAGTGTGGAATGCTCAAAAAAAAAGGGGGGGCGGGGAGAATTGCTGGCGTATGGAGCTTACCTGCCTTGTTTTCACAGGGATGTAACAAACTGTAATGTTCTTTTATGGGCCTCAAATGCATCAACCCAAACTTTTTCAGCTTTGAGACTCATAATCTATAAATATCCAAGAATCACTGTTACCTCAGTTTGCCTAAACAGAAATTTTTCATCCCAACTGTCAGTTGAGTGGATAATGAGGACCATTCCTCTCATCCAGTTAATTACTCTCCACAGACTGTGTGCTGCTTCTTCAGATTTTTGTCTGGGCTCTCTGGAGTCTTCACTACATTCTCAGCTTTTGGGATTTCTGTATATCTTTCTGTATATTTCTGTATATTTGTATATACATATATGTATATATATATGTATATCTGTATATATTTCTGTATGTCTGATATACCCTCCTGTCTTTTGTCATTTAATATTATCTCCCGGCGTCTTCTGAAAAGAGTGATCATCTTTGGGAAACTAAATGGTGTCTTTGGATGGTAGGACACTTATACTTAAAGGGCTGTTTTAAATTTTCCTATCAGCTGAAATCATGTTCCTGATTTTCTGTGCAAACATGATTAAATGTTCAATGTATAACTTAATTTAGGAATACATTATGTAATCTACACTTAAAGAGTGTAATGGAACAAATATAGTTTTTTCCAGAACTGAAGTGAAGTGGAACTAAAAATGTTCAGTAGTTTGGCCTACTGTTAGAAATAGAAAGAATTTTCCTACTTGAGCAAAAATAACAGCCCATTGTGGACTGACATTTGGATAGCTATTACACAGGAACAGGCAATCAGTGAAGAGATCAAAAGCTCTGTTAAAACACTTCTATCCACCACAGACTTTTGATAACCTTGAAGGGGTGATTAGAATGAAAAGGAACAATTAAAAATTAACATCATATTTTTAATTATAAAAATTGGCTATGTAAAGGGAAAATATGATTGTGATGCCAGAATAGTTAGAGATCATCCAAGTTAGTCCTTCTATTTCTTGTAGAGACCTGGCCATGAGGGGATTGCTCAGGGTTTGACAGGAAGTCACTGATAACGAACCTCCATTTTCTTAGTATTAGAGATGAAAGTGGAATTGGGGACACGTGTCCCACATGCTTTTTGGTAAATGCTGAATCTTTTCATGTTTTTTTTTTTTAATATGGGGAACTCTATCTCTGAATATACATACACACACACCTGTATATGATATTATAAAAGTTATGTAGTATATAGGAAGTATAAGTGTATATGAGAAGTATATGAGGTAACCACTGATCTAATTAGTTAATTGGATCGAATTATCACTAGCTCTAGTTTCTGAGGTGATTCTCACTGATGCTGCATGCATCTTTTGAAATATTATAGTCTAATAAAAGCAGTAATTTACATGATATTGTTGATGAAGAAGGTAACATGGAACTAACTTACGCATGTCTAGATGCATGTTTTCAGATTGGATCCACTGAGATGGCAGTGGTTGTCTCAGAGGAAATGTGCCTGATGGAATAAGTTTGGAATCCCTGTCTTAAAGAAAGTTTAGGAAGATTATTTCCTGTAGGACTACTTAGAGCCTGTAATCATTTAATGAGCCCTGTGTATTCTCCTGTTGGGGTAAACTATGTAATATTTCTTATATATATTTGTCCGTGGAACTTTGATTTTTCTTCACTAAATAACTATTAACATTCTACCAGAATATTTGTGTTTTGAGAAACACAGTTTAGACGTGTAGTTCTAAAACGTCTCTTTCACTTTTCCTGAAACTCAGCTTTTTGTGTACTCAATTCTAAATATTTATGTTGACACTTATGATCTCAAGTTAAAATTTCCTAGAGTTCTATTATGAAGAGAATATCATCCACATGGTCTCTGTGGCTTGTTGGTTGGCTCTCTGTTCTTCCTACTCCATTTGTCCAGAAAATCTCCCTTGACATCCTGCTCTCCCCAGCCCCAGGGGACCCTCTTTCATCCCACTTACGATGGGTGTTACAGTTGTTTGTTTGGACCGAGAGCTCCTTGAGGTCAGGGGCCGTGCTATATTCTTTATATTCCCATTTTCTAGCACAGGGCCTATTGTTTATTAATTCAGCAAATATTTTTTTGACACTGCAAACAAGACGGATAAGAACTCAGCCTTTTTAGAGATACGGTCTACTGGGGGAGAGAAAGAAGCAATTGCCACACAATGTGAGAAATGCTCTGGTGGAAGAACTGCAGACTATTCTGAGAGAGACACTCTAGGGAAGGTTTCCTGAGGGATTGATACCTATTTTGAGACCTGAAAAACAAATAGGAGCTAGTGGAAAGGTGCATGTGGTAGTCTTTCGTGGAATACTCATTGGAAGAATGAATGTATTCCTGGAGGAAACAGGACCTTGATCACCTTATTTTTTAGAATGGTTCCTTGTCCTTTTGTTGGAAGCAATTTTTTTCTAATTATTCAAATTATTGAATCTAGTTTTGAAGTTTCATGGAGGTTTTGGAGACATCCTTAAGAGGTTTACTTTTGCAAATATTTTATTGCCTTCACCATCTTATTGCTATTAGGCTGTTAGGATTCATTTCCAATTTTTATCAGTACTGTGTGTGCGTGCGTGCGTGCGTGTGTGTGTGTGTGTCTTAGCACATACTTTATGTGTGAGATAACTTTTACAACATTTACAATTAAGATTTTATGCATAGAAATGGCATAAAGCTGTGAAATATATACATTCAGGATGTGTCTGCATCAAAGTATATTTTACAGATAACTAACTTCTTTTATACTGATTTCAATCATTACTATAATGCTCAACAAGTTTTCAGAGTCCTTTTGCATATATTGTCTCATTTGAAATGATAAATTCACAAGATTTTCAATCAGTCATTGATTCCCCAAGTAGCCATGCAGAGTAGACAGTACAAGCATTGTCCTTTTTAAGTAGCCCCTCCTCCATGGACGAAGAATAAACTGAGTCAGAAAGATAACAAATAATTAGTCTGGCCACCGAGTAATGTTATAAAGGGAACTTAGCTGTTTTTGGATTTCCAAACATTTATTTGTTTTGTTTCTTACATAAATTTGGGAGGTTTCTTCATCTATTCGTTAAGTACTTCATTGTAGAGAGCGTTGTGAATTGCTCTTGGTCATCTTATGTGAGAAATTATTTGTGCTTAGAGATATAGTAATTTATGCTTTTCTGTATGGATCACAATGCTTAGGGTCTTAAGAAGGGTTGTCTGATAATGAGTTTTAGTTTTGAGTTCCTGGCACTTTCATATTCATTTGCAGAGACAGTTCAGAATGTTTAAGCTAGGAAGCTATCACTGTTCTGATGCTATAAGCAGGTGTAGAATGCCTGAACACACAATGTTTTGTCATTGTTTGTATCTTTTATGTTTTCTTAGCCTAGGTACCGAAGTGCCCTTTAATGGCTTGCAGGTGACTGCAGGGACAGCAAATTAATATTGATCTCAATCAAAACTAGATTTTTTTCCCCTAATACTAAAATGGGAATTTTTGTTAACCAACCATTGCCTGTAAGTGTAGCAGGAGGAAAAGATCATGGTGTGGTTGACTCTTTGGAGGTTAACAATGACCAGATAAAGTGTTCAGAAGACAGTGCAGTGAATTTAACTTGCCTAGTTTTCTTTTCCCAGTTAGAGGTTTGAATATTAGAAAACACCTTTAAAAAAACATTTTTTTTTTATTTAGAGCTCATTCATTCATCTACTGAAACTAATGGGAGATGCATCTAAGAGCAAGAGTAGGCAGAGGAATTTTTGAAAAGCAAACACAGATGCCAAAATGTCTTCGCATTGTATTTCACGTGTCAAAGATAAGACGAATGCATCATCATTAGGTTACTTAATTCCAAAGCCAGGTTATTGGTTTTCCAGCCAATTAGAATTTGAAATTAGAATATTAAAGTTATTACAGGACACAGGAGTATTGATAGCAGTAAGTAGGGATAGCTGAAAGCCGAAAGAGATAAATATAAATAAATAGCTAAATAAATATCAGCTATAGAAAATAAAAAATAATTATGTGGAAGAATTTCTTTTCAGAGCAAATAAACTCAGTGTTAATAGCCAAGAAGAGTCTGACTACACATTAATTGAAGTTTATTATGATGGCTCCAAATCATCAGTAAAATGATGACTACATCAGTATAATCAACTAGAGAGGGTAAGGAAGTATGAAGTACATTTCAGAAGGTATATTATAAAAAGAGTTAAAGTCGACTAAAAAAAGTTTTGATATTAGGCTTCACTTCTGTGGAAAATCTTATCGCTTATCAATGCTAGAAATAAGAGGCCACTGTACTTTGTAAAGTAGCTACGATCTTCATAATGGGGTTGAAATTTCTCCTAGACATTTAAATTTTTTTCTTTCTTTTTAAAATTTTATTTATTTATTTGTGAGAGAGAGAGAAAGCGGGGACTAGCGCATGAGTAGGGGGAGGAGCATGAGAGGGAGAGAGCGAGGGACAAATAGACTCCCTGCTGAGTGCGAAGCCCGAGTTGGGGCTCACTCCCAGGACCCCAAGATCATGACCTGAGCCCAAGTCAGATGCTTACCTGACTGAGTGACCCAGGTGTCCCCAGGTATTTAAGTTTTTAAGACCCCAAATTTAGAAGCTTTATTTCCTGAATGATCTTGTAAAGGAAAGAGAGAGCATAATAACTATTCCCTTTTGAATCATTTGCCCTTTCATCTGTTTTGTTTATTTTATTTTTCATGAAAATTTTGATGCTTCTTGTCTCCGTGCCCTCTTCACTTCAGAGAGCTATTTATTGTCTGTCAAATGTCATGTTACATGTTATAATAACACCACATGGGTATATACAATGCCATAAAGTATCCGTATGTGACATCTAGTCATAACTGTGACCAAGAAGATGCTCAGATTCCATTATACATTTTAAGAGTCTATATGACATTTACATAGGCTACTTCCATGCTCATCTCTGTGGTGCTAATTTTTAAAATCATCTTTTCTCTTTTCCTTCAAATTAACCATTACATGGAAAGAAGATAATGCAAAACAAAATTACATTTTGCAGAGTTAAAGATAGAGTCTTTAAAAAATTAAAACACTGGTGGTCATGACATAAATTCTAGGCCATCTGAAACAAATTATTTGTAAACACATAGTAATGCCTCCCAAGCATGTTATTTTAGAAAATTTGCATGAAAAAATTTATAAAACAAGTATAAATCTCATACTATTACTTTTTGGGGGAGTAATATCAGGACAAGATTATATATTAACGTAGGACATATTACTGAACAAAATGAAGAAAAAGAGAAACCTCTGAAGTAGAGACTAGAAGAAAAAGTTGTACCTGGAAAAAACAGAAAAGTAGAGGAATTTTAAAAAGCTTTCTATTTTATGATCGGTAACAGGGGAGAAAGTGAACTCATGTGTGCTTTGATTTGCTAGGGTATAGTTATCAAGTAACTATACCCAGCCTCTGAATTACTGTATTTGGATCTGTGAAACAACTTTAGGAGGAATTCTAAGTGATTAAATTGTTGCACTGACCAGCGGTGTGGCATTTCCAGGTGAAGCCCTTCTGATTTTAGGGGATTCTTGGGTCATGTTTTTAGCAACTTTTACATTTCTTTAGGTGTTCCATTAAAAGAGACTCACAATAAAGATTTTACCCAACTATAGCAGAAAACATTTCAACAGAGATGAAGTATCTCAATCATTTTCTTTTGATGTCTCTTAGAAATTAGCTCACTTAAAGCCACTTCATAATTTTACACTATCAGAACTTAAAATGGAGGAGACAAGATGTTTAATATTCCAAGCATGACCCAAATACACAATACAGAGAGATCTGAGAAGAAAGACTTTTGCTGAACTCTCCATAGAGCTATAATAGAGAAGGAAAAACCCACCCCATATAATCAATATATAAATAAAATAAAATGAAAAACCAAACTTCAAACCAAACCAACCACACGCAGTCTCAGTGGTTACCTAACTTATAGTCCATGTCACTTTCTTTCATGCTAAGGGAATGACTAGCTAATTAGAATTTTTGAATAAAACTGTGCGACACCCCCCCTTTTTGTACTTTGCATCCTCTTAGTCAGGTATCCGCAAATACTATTCGTGCCAATTGTCTGAGAGAAAAATATAGACTAATTAAAATGCTAATCTTTAGTAAACACGTAAGTACTTGCATGAAAATTAAGCACTTGGGTGGCTAATTTATGAATACGTGCTCACACATCAGGAACACTGCAACTAGTGTGGACTTCACAGTCTTGGGCTTAACAGCCTCGTCTACATGTCAAATCCACTTCAGGGCTGAGAGTATCTACCATTGAAATCACCCAGTGTGCCTTCTCTCAAGAGCGTCTAAGGAGAAAAGAAAAGTGATGTGCACTTTGAGAAGATTATTTAAAGCCTGCAGATTCATTAGGGGAGAACTTAATTGTGATAGAATCTATAATCCTTTCAGTTCATCCCATAAATAATAACAGTCTGAACTCTATTGAATCACATGGCCTCTTTTGCACAAACCTATAGAAGAGAGTCCTTAAAATTGAATAGATGGAATTGAATGGACCTGGGAAGTGGGAACTGGAATTTGATGGACAGCCTTTCACCTCTAGGTTATTGGTTTGTATCTGACCCAGGTGATGAAAAGTCGTTGTTCTACAATGGCTGTTTAGTAGCTTTCTGTGTAATGAGCTGTTGGCTCCAGTCCATTCCTCAGTGGACAGGTGTCTGCTCGCATTCCCAAATCACCATTCCACTTGTCAGTCACATTTGAGGTCAAGGGCTAAATAGGAACTGGGGCCGAAATACTTTCTCATTCTGATGAGTACAGGCCTTCCTTTGTTGGTTGACTTGGTTGAAAAAACGAAAACTGCCAGAGTCACTGTTCCTGTTCTGCCTATTTTCTGTGTAAGAAGATTTTACTGTTTAGAACTTCTATCATAATGAAAAATTATTAGGTTCTCAAATGGGCATTTTTTTTTATTGTTGCATACCATGGAAAGAAATGCTTAAATACACTCCTAGACCCAAGGGGCATTAAAAATTAAATGTATATTTCTAACTGCAGCAGGGCTATATCATACCAAGAAGGCATTTGCATCTTACTTTTCTTCAGTGACCTAGGAAAATCCTGATATAGGCTCCTAATCCTGACAAAACTAGCAGGTGGAAGATATCCAGTGGCTGAACATTATAGGATATCTTGACTGGAAGAACAGTCCTCTTTGAGGGTGGGAGGGAGAAGAAGACATATAGGAAAGTCTTTAATGCTTCTTGGAATTTATAAGATGGAGATAAGTTGCTTTAGCTTAAACCTAGTTTAAATACTTTTGTTTCTGTAATTTTTCACCATTCTTTAAAATATGGATTTATATTTATTAGCATTTCTGGAAAAGTCTGTGGCCTAGAGTGACTGGTCAGAACGCCAGAAGCCAAAGGACTCAGATGTTTTAACCCTAAACTCTTGGGAGGGTTTTATACTACGAATAAGTGGTATGGCTTCTTACACAAATTGATTGGATATTTCAAAGATGTGTTGCCAGTAAGCGACACACAGTTCCTGTTCACTTGCTTCTGTAGATCCTGTCTCTATTTGCTTAAGAAAGAATGTATCAACTTGGGTTATTTTCTATCCTGGTAGAATTTATTGCTAAATACATTAACTTGTTAATATGGGCTGGATTGAATGACAAAGCTTAATTTTCATTTCTTTTTTTTAAAGTTTTTATTTATTTAAGTAATTGCTACACCCCACGTGGGGCTTGAACTTATGACTCCAAGATCAAGAGTCCTATGCTCTTACAGAGCCAGACAGGCACCCCAAATGACAAACTTTAACCTTTCACTCAGCCTTCTTATCATGGACCTCCTAGCTCATTTTTAAGTCTGAATCTCTCTTTGCAATTACAGATTGCCAGCTAGGTCATCTCATTGTTTCTTTCACTTACGGATTTGATGGCAAACATTCTATAGCTGTAGTTCTTAGAAACTGGAAACATAATAAAATACCAGGAACCCTAATGTTTCTAATGTGAAACCAAGTGTTTTACCACTTCTTGAGAGATATATATTCATACCTTTGGCCAGTTTTCTTGTCTTACTTTTTTTTTTGTCTTGTCTTACTTTTATATTCATTTTTCTTAAGCCCACTGAAAAAATGATACATTTTTCTGAGTCTTTATTGGTAAAAAATAGTATCAGAATTCCCAAGGCACTATTTGTAGATAAATATCAATTGATCTTTTCTCTATGCCTTCATGATATTATGATCAGAAAATCTGAAGACTAGGGTGGGGGAGGGAAATTAAACAAGATGGGACCAGGAAGGAGACAAACCGTGAGAGACTCCTAAACTCACGAAACAAACTGAGGGTGGCTGGGGGGTAGGGAGGGTAGGGATAGGGTGGCTGGGTTATGGACAGTGGGGAGGGCATGTACTATGGTAAGTGCTGTGAAATGTGTAAGCCTGATGATTCACAGAGATGTATCCTGGGGCAAATACTATATTATATGTTAAAAAAACAAAAAGAACATCTGAAGAATAAGCATTTGATCTGAACCCTGATAATACCTAAGTAGTTAATTTTTCTTTCTTTTAGAAAACAGGCTTTATTAACTTCAGTAGCTGCCTAAAGTTTTGAAACAGCAATAGCATCAATATTTATTGAATGCCAATTAGGTGAGTATCAGTGAGGGCCAAGAGTTGCAGAAAAATTATGATAAATTTTATTGCAAATTTGAACTAATGCAGGTAGTCAGGACTTTTTGTATTATATTCTTCTTTAGTGAGAATTTAAGAATAAAATGATTCCCTCTTTCTGTGGGGGAGATTTCTTAAAGCAGGGGGTAACCTATTTTATCTGTAGTGATTCCTACTAGACTTGAAGGCCTGTGAAAATCCTGGCACACTGATGATCTTACGACACCTTATCATGCATGTTTAACTTCTTTATTCTTACTGTTCTTGTCCATTCAGTGGACGTTCTTGTCCAACACCTGCCCGATTTGTAAGGGTTTAATTCTTAGTGCTTTTCTGATACTTGTTAAGTGATGCTTACTGTGGTCACCCTAGCTTCAGGCCCACAATGCACGACACTGGCAATAGAGTGTGGTAAGGGGATGCCGCCCAGATTTCTAGGGTCCATATTCTATACTAAATCCTCTAACTGAAGATAATCTTCAGAAAAGCAAGTAAGTCCATGTTCCTTCAGTTTTACTAACAAAAATTATGCTGGATTCCAGTCATAGTTAGTAAATGTGTGTGAAGTGAAAGTTTGGGCAAATGGTAGAGGTGACTTGTGGCACCCCCTTCCCTCTTCAGAGTGAGTGATGCTGCTCAGATGGGTGCTGCAGTGGAGGAGGACCTGTGTTGGAGCCAACCATCGTCAAAGGTGTGGCACGTGTATGTGTGTGTGTGTGGTGTGGTATGTGTGTGTGTGTGTGTGGTATTTTAAACACTATTCAGTTAATCACATTGGTGGAAAACAAGTCTTGTGGTGACATTAGTGGGAGGTTTGCGACAAGTTATTCAGTCTGGCAATTATTGCAAATTAGAACTTTATTCAGGAAAGGATATCAATTTAAGAGTAGACAGAACACATTTACTATAGTTAATTCAGACCCTCTTTGAATGGGGTACATTTTCTTAGAAGCAGCCATAGAGATAAATGCATCACGTGACCGTCGGAACCGAACTGCTGAATGAAGATATTGGAGGACTGGAGCTATTCATTTCCATTTACAGAATCCAAATCGCTGAAAAGTCATGGGAAGGCAGGAAAGAGACTTGCTGTTTTTTAAAATGCTCCCTGGCATTTGTCTGCTTGCGTCATCCAATGCAGTATCTCATTCTGCTGCCACCCGGAGTCCCATTCACTGGTTTGTTTAACCTCAAAGTGGGAAAGTAACTAACACAAATACATTCATTGTCCATGCTCTAATAGAATTAAGATTCCCAATACACTGCCTGCATTTGAATGAGGTTTGTTACACACTAGCTTTTATGGTCACACCCTTTTCCCTTGATGGTTCTTAAGAATGGCAGGAGCAGGAGACCAGAAATTTTGTAAGCTCATAAATATGAAGCACACTGTGTTTAAATAATGCCAGGGTGGTGATACAAATGGACCAATGCCAGGAAGCTCAAAGTTAAAGCTAACAATTCATCCTTACAGCATTATGAATAAGAAGGAAGGAGAAAGGGGCACTGTGTTCGTTAGAGTCATGCTGCCAGCAGACTGGGACAGCTCTGTCTAATGGGCCGCTGGGGCACAGAGCTTTGAATTGCGCCCTGTTTACCCAGAAGACAGGAAGTAGATCTCTTCTGCTCTGAAAAGGCCAACTTGATATTGGGGAATTACATAATGTTTATTTCACACTGTCCATTATCAACCTGAGTGATTGCCAGCATTTGGAATAAAGCTCCATCTAGTTTCCTGCCAGCCAGGGGCGAAGACATCACAGGGCATTCGAAGCGGAAGCAGCCACTCTGTGACTATGGGCAGAGCCAGCGCAGGTTGTCAGGAGCTGTGCTTCCCACCCTGCGGCTGAGCTGCCCTTGCCCCCTCTTTCCTCCGCCCACAGTAAGAGCGGGAGCCCACACAAAGTCTTGGAAACACTGTAGTGAAGAGTGTCAGGGCGCCAGGTTCTCCATGGTCAGAGACAGACTCGCTGCTCTCAAGCCAAGTGTTAACGTTTTGGTGGCTTTTAAAATCTTTAACATTTTTTTGCTTTGCTATCCTGGAGTTTGCCATTTGCTTATTTGGTGACTGACTCTTAGGAATCTAAATCTTGCTCCGTCTTTGCCAAAGTGAAACTAGCCGTGCACTTTTGATGATTAGCATGACTTACATTTGTGGTTGTGGAGAAGGCAGTGTTTGTCTTCTTTTAAGGCTAAGGTGAGAGGAAGATACATTTCTTTTCGTTAGCAGTTCTTGGAAGAAATAATTTTCTAAAATACAAATACTTAAAAAAAATAAAATAATTACATGCCATTTTCCGCTTCACATGTGACTGCATTGGGTATCCTACCATCATGATCTTTAACTCCATATTTCATATAAACTGAATTTCTTGTAATTCCAAATTGCATATGCTCTGCTTTACTTTCTTCTTCTTCTTTTTTCTTTTTCAGTGGATTTTAGGGCTGGCCCAGATTTCTCAGTGCCCGAGTTAACCCATGATTGTACGTAATGCCCGTTGTCAAACATTCATTCAGGGCTCTAGATTCTCTTCTGGGCCATTTAAACCTGAGAGATGCTTGAATCCTTGAGTATCCCCTATCCTGTGCTCATGACTGACCCCAAAGGCAGCACACTTAGGGGTATCATGTTGGAGGTATATTCTTTTTCCTAGCAGGTTTTTTTTTTTTAATATTTTATTTATTTATTTGACAGAGAGAGAGAGAGATCACAAGTAGGCAGAGAGGCAGGCAGAGGGAGAGCGGGAAGCAGGCTCCCCACTGAGCAGAGAGCCCGATCAGGGCTCTATCCCAGGACCCTGAGATCATGACCTGAGCTGAAGGCAGAGGCTTCAACTCACTGAGCCACCCAGGCGCCCCTTTCCTAGCAGGTTTTAAAGTGTAATAATGATAGTGATACCACTGCTAGTTCCACTACCGGCTAATTATAGTTTACTCATTTATCCCTGTGTGCCAGCAGTGATGCTATTTTTTATTAGGAAAAAATATATTAATATCTCTGATAATTAGTTGCAATAGAAGACTACTACCAGGTTTATGGCTGATTATCCTGTGGCTCAATGATGTCAGGGCCAGTGTCTCTAGGATTCTCTGGGCCTATCCCTCAAGGTCCAAGATGGTGGCCACAATTTAAGTCTTGTGCTCTGTGTTCAAAGCAAAAACACTGAGGAAAGAGGAGAGCCAGCTGCCATGATCCCTTTTACAGGAAAGCAAATGTTTCCCCAATGACTCCCATCAGACTGTTTGATTCTGTCTCACTGGCCAGAATGGCACTGGGCGATCAACCCTCGCTGGACGGGAGTCTGGTAAACAAATCATGAGTTCTTTTACCTGTGTGAGTATAGCAGAAAGGGGTCAGGCATGGTATTGGGTCAGCCAGACCAAGTGCTCCATACGCTTAGAGATCAGGAAAGCAAGGATCAGAGAGGGCTAAGTGACCTTTTAAGGAGCTGGTGAATGGCAGAGCCAGGATATGAACTCAGGCTGTTTCAGAGCCCACACCCTTAATCAAGATGCCACATTGCTTCTATTTTTCTTAGGTTCAGTTTTTTTTTTTTCCCCTTATGGGTCTTGGTGATCAAAAGAGATGCCCATATAAAACAGTTCTTATCAAATTTGAACCTAACACTGCAGGACTGTTCCAATATCAGTTTAATTTATATAGCCCTTGTTTGCCACCATACTTCTAAACATGGAAATCTCTGAAGCATATTATCTAACTGTATTTAAACAGGCTATCATCTTGTCACTTTCATGTGTTATTGAAGAATCTCACCACTTATGGACAAATACTGTTATTTTAAGAGCTTTAGTTCCTTTTATTATTTTTTTTTCCTGCAAACTGAGCATGCCCAAGAATGCATTGTAACCCATAATTAAGATACAGGCTGTCTTATTGCCAAGCAATTTTTCCCTTGCACCACAAACCCAGTAATAGTTTCCTACTGCAGCTAATTGTCAGAGATATTAATATATTTCTCCTAATAAAAAAATAGCATCAGAGCTTCCTCTCACTTTTAAGGTCCCTTGGTTATAAATTTTATTAACTTGGTTATCTGACCAGTATTTAGTTTTAATCATAGACATTTTGGGGATATCTGCATATCTTGCCAGAATATAAGGAAGATAGAAGAAATACCGGGATTCATTAACTAAAAATTAAAGCAACAGGGAAAGGCTTTCTTCAGTTCTCACTGCCACTCTTTTCCATTGCAGTTGCTAGTAAATAGAGTGGGTATAACACCGAGCAATACCACATATATTATACACAGGTTTTATTTGGTTCATAATAAAGGTGATGCATTCCAATTCCAAAATGGATGAGACTTACATAAAGTCTAAAAAAAAAACCCAACAACTTTACACCATGAAGGTCCTAGAATATGTAAACATAAAATATGTAATCTATCTTTGATTTGCGCCATAATACTCCTTTGCTTTGAAATCATGGCTGTATTACCAAACTGACAGTTTTAATGGAAAAAGTGGCTTTCAAAAGCTGCTGTTGAAAACACACTGCATAATTCTCTAAGTCGTGAATATTTTACTACCAACATATGCAGGGAGGCAGTGAAAACACACTGGCATTTTATTCTCTGCAAGCTGGGATGGAGGAAATTCACTGGTGTTAAAACTGCATGTTTGTAATACGATGCAAATTCATAAATACCTATGAATGCACACTGTTGTTATTGGCAGGCAACAACACTTTGTAGAGTCATTTGGAAGATGACAAATGGGTATGCTTTCATTTGTAATTTGCTCATTCAGCAAACATCTATCAGAGGCCCACTATATTTCAGGAACTGTGCTAGGCTCAATACAAAGAGAAACAGGGAAAAACCTCCACAACTGTTTTAAATGTCTCAGGAAGGTGTTTCATACAGAAGGCTCTGGGCAAATACTGCCTGGTCACTTGGTCAGGCTGGAGCTCCTGGGCACTGGGTCATGAAGCGCCTAGTTCCTTGAGTCTCTTGCATACTGTGGAGTATATGTGTGGTCCGGGACACAGTTGTTAGAGCTCCATTTGACTGTGTACCAGGAGATAGACCTTGACCTTGTGAGGCTGGGACTCTTTGAGGTGAATATAAGTGTGGCCTATGGGTGGTGGTTGGGTACTGGCAGGTACTGATATTCTTTTGGCTTAGGTGCTGAGGAGTCTGAGCCTATTTAGTGGGGTGATAAGACATGCCAGCTTCTTACATCTGGTAGTTTGGGCCCCTCATTCTTGGGAAGGGAAGTTTGGGGTATGGTTTTTCCCAAGAGAGGGATTGGTCCTTCTTCCTGCTAGTTCACTGATAGGCCACCTAAAATGAATCTTGATAGGATCCTGTATAAAAGAGAAAAAAAAGAGAAGCTATACATGATATTTTGAGGGTGATTTTGGGGGTATTTTCCATCTTACTGCTAGTTCCTGCTATCTCTTCCAGGGTCCATTGACTTTTTGACAACAGAATAGGTGGGAGTGTTAAGAATGGAATTGTGTCCTTCCTCCCTCCCCTCAATTTGCACGTTGAAGCCCTAGTCCCCAGTAATTTAGAATGTGACCGTATTTGAAGATAGAGCCTCTAAAGAGGTATTTTTTTTTTTTCATAAAATGACTTGGTTTCATGATCCAGGATATATTTACTTATTATTCAATACTATGATACACACAAAAAAGTTTCAGAATTTTTCACCCATGCCACTAAGAAAAACAAGTCTATTAATTAGAGTTTAATAAATCTGTAGCTCTCCTCATCTTTAGCCTGAGTGTGTATAGGAAAAAAAACAAAAAACAAAAAACAAAAACCCAAAAAATTGTACTTAGAAGTTAGCTAGATTAGTTATATTTCCCTTCAGTGTGTTTATATTATTCACTCAAAATATAGTTAATTGTATTTGTTGCTGTTTTTATTTTAGGGTTAAAGAGGTAATTAAGATTCAGGAGGTCATAAGGATGGGTCTCTAATCCAGTATGACTGGTGTCTTTAGAAGAAGAGACACCAGGAACGTGTATGTACAGAGGAAAGCCCGTGTGAGGACAGAGCAGGAAACTGCCTTAGAAATAATCTCCAACGCAGGGCAGATTTTTAAATTTATTCTTATTTTTTGAATCATAGATCTAAGTTGTACTAATAGATGAATCACTTTGTGTAGTTTCTTACCCAATAACGTTTATCAATATCTGACAATTGGTATCACCAAAGAGGAGATAGAATTTTCTATTATTGCTGGGTAGAAGTTGGCATGTTAATAGGTAATTTGTTTCTGACGATTCTGCAGCTGGTCTTCTAGTTAACACGATGAAAGGCAAGGTGTATGGCCAACTTGAGCAATTTGCTACAATCTGCAATGTGGAGAACATTTTCCGAAAGCTTTTACCTTTGCGTGCATGATTTCTCATAGGCTTGAACAAAAATGCCTTTGCAACGCGCACATCCGCAGTCTGGGTCAGCCAGCCAAGAGAATTTATTGAGGATTAAGTTGTATACATAACATATTGCATTGTGTTTAAAGGAAGGAGAAAGAATTCTTGCCCTTGAGACATGTGTTGCAGATATAGACTTTCTGATAATTATTTCAGGAGATATAAGAGAAAGCAAAGGAACTTAGTAATCTCAGTGGTAAAATATAAACTGAGTAATCTCAGTGGTAAAAAATAAAATATATTTTATAATACAAAATTATCAAATAAAGTGGTAAAATTAGGGTAAGGACCAGGTCTGTTTTGCCTAGTACTTTATTATAGTATCAAGAACAGTGCCTGTCACACCTTACGTGCTCATGGTTTTTAATTATAGTTTATTTTTTCAAAAAGATTTTATTAATTTATTTGACAGAAAGAGAGAGAGAGCGCACAAGTAAGCAGAGCAGCAGGCAGAGGGAGAGGGAGAAGCAGGCTCTCTGCTGAGCAGGGAGGCTGAGGCGGGGCTTGATCCCAAGACCCTGGGATCATGACCTGAACCGAAGGCAGATGCTTAACAGACTGAGCTGCCCAAATGCCCCTAATTTTAGTTTAGTTCAGTTTTTTTAGTTTGATTTAGTTTCTGGTGCTTGAATGGAATAGAGATTTTATTTTATTTTATTATTATTTTTTAAAAAATTATTTATTTGAAGGAAAGAGCAAGAGAGAGTGTGAGGGAAGGTGGGATGGAGGGAGAGGGAGAAGCAGATTCCCTACTCAGCAAGGAGCCAGATACAGGGCTTGATCCCAGGACCTTGGGATCGAGACCTGAGCTGAAGGCCCAAATGACTGAGCTACCCAGGTGCCCCTGGAATAGGGATTTTAGAACATATTCTTCTGATTTAATGCTTAGTACACTCAACACTAGTAAACTAATATCTGTTTGATCAGCGTCTATATAATGTAATACACAAAAGGAGATTTAACATTATTTAGTTGACCTAACCTGGTAACTGGTCCAAATTTCTAT
The DNA here is from genome assembly GCA_028533885.1 of Nasua narica. Taxonomy (NCBI): domain Eukaryota; kingdom Metazoa; phylum Chordata; class Mammalia; order Carnivora; family Procyonidae; genus Nasua; species Nasua narica. The sequence continues at coordinate 59,447,213 of CM052809.1, read as the reverse complement.
TGATATATTTGGCAGTATGAACAGATATAAATAAGTATATATTAAAACTCTTCATCTTTGAATTTGATGTATATAAAACCATAAACATATTCAAAACTACCTTAGTAGTGTCTACTACTAAAAGAAATTAATAATGAATATGTATTTTAAAAAAAGATTTTATTTATTTGACAGAGAGAGACAGCATGGGGGTAGAAGGGGCAGAAGGAGAGGGAGAAACAGACTCCCCATTGAGCAGGGAGCCCTATGTGGGGCTTGATCCCAGGACCCTGAGATTATGACCTGAGCCGAAGGCAGATGCTTAACTGACTGAGCCACCCAGGCGCCCCTATAGATATGTATTTTTAGCCTTTTTGAGATAATTTTAGACTTTTGGGAGAGTTGCAAATATGATATAAAAGATTTCTGTGTGGGGGTGTCTGGGTCGCTCAGTTAGTTGAGTGTCTTTTTTTTTTTAAGTTTTTTTTTTTTTTTTAATCATTTGAGACAGAGAGAGACAGACAGAGCATGAGCAGGGGAGAGAGGGAGAAGCAGACTCCCTGCTGAGTTAGGAGCCCAAGGCAGGGTTCCATCCCAGGACCTGAGCCCAGGATCATGACCTGAGCCCAAGGCAGACCCCTAATCGTCTGAGCCACCCAGGTGCCCCAAATGTCTGACTCTTGATTTCGGTTCTGGTGGTGATCTTCGGGTTGTGGGATTGAGCCCCCTTGTGGCATCTATGCTCATCTTGGTGTAAGCTTCAGATTCTCTCTCTCTCCATCTGCCTCACCCCCCTACCTCATGCTCTCTCTCTCTCTTTCTCTCTCTCTGAATGAATGAATGAATGAATGAATGAATAAAATCTTAAAAAGAAATCACAACCTGGAAATTCCTTCAAAAAAAAAAAAAGTTTCTCTATACCCTTCACCCAGCTTCCCCTAATATCAAAATCTTACTTATCAGAGCACAATTGACATAATGAACAAATTAACTTTTGTATAATACTAAACATGAGACTTTGGATTTTACTAGTTTCCCTTTTTCTTGAAGGCTGTAACCCAGAATTCCAGATTAAATTTAGCTGTTATTTCATCTTATTCTCCTTCAATAGGTGGTAGTTCCTCAATCTTTCTGACACTCAGGACCTTGAGACTTTTGAAGAGTACTGGTCAAGTATTTTGGAGAATGTCCCTCAGCTTGGGTTTGTGTGATGTTTTTTCATGATTATATTGAGGTTATGCACTATTAAGAAAAATGCCACAAAGGTTGTATGTCTTTAGTGTATAATTATGTAGATATATCTTATTATTGGTGATATTGCCCTTGGTCACTAGAGTAAAGGAGGTGGCTGTCTTGTTTCGGTACTGCAAGGTTACTATTTTTCTCTTTGTAATTAACATATATTTGCAGGGAGGAACTTTAGAATTATGCAAATATTCCATATTTCCTTAATTCTTACCCACTAATTTTAGCATCCATCAGTACATTGTGCCTGCATTAGTTATTACTGCGGCATTCTAATTGTTATTGACTATTTCTCTTATTCCTTGTGTGTATGCGTGCGTGTGTGTGTGTGTGTGTATTTATATATATATATATTTAATTTATTTTAAAAAATTTATTCATTTGAGAGAGAGAGAGGGAGCATGCACGAGGGTGGGGTAGAAACAGAGGAAGAAGCAGACTCCCTACTGAGCAGGGAGTCTGATATAAGGCTCCAACCCAGGACCTTGAGATCATGACCTGAGAAGAAGGCAGACACTGGACTGTCTGAGCCACGCAGGCACCCTCCTTGTATATTTATTAACTGGGAGAAAGTAAAGAAGTGTTGCCTCTTCTGCTTCATTTTTTAATAAATAACTATTTTTAGGTAAATAAATATTTTCAATCTAGGGCACTTACTTTATTTTTTGGATTATGAGCCATTATTATTTTTTTGCTCAACTTGTTACAAATTTGACCATTTGGGGTACTTTTAGTTTGGCTCTGATTTCTTTTCTGTAGGCCTTCATCTGTTTTCTTCTTCTTCTTTCTTTTATAGCACCATTAGATGCCATAGGTTCATCTTGTATTTTGCCTGCCCCAGACTTGAAATCAACCACTTTCCCATGGAGAATTGGTTCTTTTTATTAGAAATGGTACTTAGAAACCATGATCTGGATGCTAAGTGTGCTGATTGCTCCTGGGATGTCACTGTTTCTAGGCTTTGTCAGTAGACAGAGCTAGGAAATCTATGTGTGTATGTATAGTTACCCCTTTATATACACATCTATATATAGTTTTGTATCTTTCTATCTGTATATGTATTTAAAATAGAAAGAGGCATGGGTTCATGTGATGTGATGAAGTTCATATTGATGAGTTGATACTGAAAGAAACAGAGTTCACTGTAGCCTTTCCCCTTCGTTTATATCTCTTTCTCTGACAGCGAGAAACCTAGCTCTTAACACTGTAGTACATTTACTTGCTTATTCAATTCTATTGTGCATATACAGTAGTTTTAGGATGACTAACCCATATTCTTGTGTGAGAAAAAAGCTTATCAACCAGAGTACAGAAGTATACTGTAACAATTCTTTTTGTCTTTATCTTACCATATCTAGTCAAAACACTGTTTTCCAGCATTACTTGGGTCAGCCCCTTTATTCTCCACCCCTTTCAGTGTGGTTAGATGATTTATTTGTTATATGATTAATTTGCTGCAATGTATGTTTACTTTTGGTTCTCTCATGTCCTAGTTAATTAAAAAAATATATACATTAAAATTCACTGTGTGGTGTATACCTCTATGGATTTTGACCAATGCATAGAACTATGTGTATACCACCACAGTTCTTTACATATTTTTATCATACCACAAATTCCCTATGCTGCTCCTTTGTAATTAATCTTCAAATGTCTGTTTTTACTAGCAGAGAATTAACTTTTTGAGAATCTGCCCCCCATTCTTTGTATTCTAAGAACTTATAGCGCTCAGGTGATGTTCAGTGAATGTTTGCTGAATAGTCTGTGCCATAACAGCTAGTTTAGAATTGGCACTGAAAAAAATTCCAAGTGAATGAATGAAGAGTGACTCAATGGACATATATGACAAAGGTGACATGAAATGACATTTTTGTTTGCCGACTGAATCACCTAATTATTGTTGTTAACAAATCAGATAAAAACTCAGTGGCTTCAAACAGTAAGCATTTATTTAGCATAAGAGACTGAGTCAAGGTTGACCAATGCTAGTTGGGCTCATTCATGTGCTGTGATCAGCTGATGAGCTGATTAGCTGGAGTCTGTCTGGTAGAGGTGGAGTCTGCCTTAATCATCTATCTGGCCAGGCTAGGCTGAATTCATTTCATCTGTAGTGGTAGAATTCTAAAAGAGTGAGTGACTGGAAATGTGCATGACCTCTTGAGCCATAAGCTCAGAACTAGACAGCAATTACTGCTTCTGCATGCTGATGGCCAAAGTGAAGTTACAAAGCAAGCCCAGAAGCAAGAGAACGGAAGCTCTATTTCTTGATGGGAGGAGCTTCACAGTCGGATTGCCAAGGGCATAGACAGGGAGGAGTGATGAATTGCAGGCACTTTTGCAGTCAGTATATCATAGAATCAATCTATAGAGATACACTGGAGGCTTTTAAAATACTCTTAATATAAATATTAAAGCCATCCTGCCCCCTACTGGTCATGATCTTGTGTGTTAATTTTTCTTACCTGCTTGTCCCTACCCCAGTATGCTTAAAAAAAAAATCTAATTTCAAAAAGCTGATGTGAGACTCAGAGACCCAAAATTGGCTCTTAGAAGGGGTTCATCAAGATTTGCAAATGAATTTTCATTTGTTAGCCACACTTTTTCCCTTTTGCTTACTCCATTATTTCTATCCCTTTTGTTTGTACACAGTTCTTCAAATCTAAATTCATAAACTCATTGAAGGGAGCCAGTGAAATGATCACTGCCACATTCACATGCGATAAAAGGAAACTTTCAGAAAATTGAGGGCATAGAACTGAACTATATGCTGAGAATTGAAAAACTTGATCTTATTATATCTTCCTTGGTTGGATGCTTACTTCTTTATTAATAGGGTTAATTACTTGTACACAATCACTTGTGTAGATTAAATTATCTTGCATGATATTTCTGGCATTTGAACTATTTCTCTCGTAGTCACTCCATTCCAGTCAAAGTTTTTCATATTTCCTGCCTTGTTTTCTTTTCATGGTCCTCACACCACTCCCAGTGACAGCTTTGATTAGAGTGTAATCAATTTTGCTTTAATAGGTGTTCTAAGCATTGAACAGTGGTGGTGGTTGTATCAGGGCTGACATGTTTCATCAATCTAGGATACTTGAAAAGGAATGGTTAAATTTGCCCCAAAGTTTGATTTTTGCTTCAATACTTTTTGTTGGTTTAAGCAAACTGCTGGGTACAGATGTCTCAAAGTCCCCAGACAGCCTCTGGGAAATTCAGCACATCTTGAATAAAAATGTGTTGGGGAAAAGAAAATGATACCCAGAGTCCAAACAGGTGCGTCAGGCAATGCATTTAATGAAGTTGCTAAATTTTGATTGTGCAAAACAAGACTTCAGTAGAAAAAAAAAAAACCAGGAAAGATGATAACTATGTGATTTGCAACAATTGCAAAATATGGGTATTATTGTCTTTAGGGAACAATGAATTATTCTAATAAATCCTATATCTATGTGGAGAAAGAAATCCTCTTTAACTATATTTAATAGTGTTAGTTTAGAGGCAAATGATATTAAAATGACTGAACATTTGGGAATAAAAACAAAAATACCTTACATTTAAAATCTTTTAGTCATTTGCTAAAAAAATAATTCTTTCTTATGATAAAACCATCCAGGAATTGTACCTTTAGGAGATGAAGGAGAAGAAACAATTGAGGCAGCATGGTAGTTGGCCATACCAGAGCAGGGAATTTTCATACTGGGTGGTAGGGATCCCTAGGGTTTTAGGTCTCAGGGATTGTCATGTAGAGCTCATGCTGGTAAGGACCTACCTGAATAATTCTTCCCTTTTTATCCACCATTATCATCCTCAATCTAGGATGGTAATTATAATTCCATTTATTTTGCATATTGAGTTTGTTTGAAAATGTTCTAAAAAAAGAGCAACATCAAAAAATATAATTTAAAAATGTACAGAGGAACCGAATAGATATTTTTCTAAGGAAGAGATACAGATGACCAACAGATATATGAAGAACTGCTCGACATCATTAGTCATCAGGGAAATACAAATCAAACCACAATGAGATACCACTTCATACCACACAGAATGGTTGGTATCAAAAGACAAGAAACAACAAGTGTTGGTGAGGATGTGGAGAAAAGGTAACACTCACACACTGTTAGTGGAAAAGTGAACTGGTATAGCCACTATAGAAAACAATATGGAGGTTCCTCAAAATATTTAAAATAGAAATACTAGCAATTCTACTTTTGGGTATTTATTTGAAGAAAATATAAACACCAATTCAAAAAAATATATGCACCCCTATGTTCACTGTAGCATTTTTTACAATGACCAATATATGGATGCAACCTAAGTGATCCAACAATCGCACTATTGGATGTTGACCCAAAGAATACAAAAACACTCATTCAAAGGGATACATGTACCCCTATGTTTATTGTAGCATTGTTTACAATAGTCAAATTATAGACGTAGTGCAAGTGTCTTTTGATTGGTGAATGGATAAAGAAGAGGTAGTACATAAATACAATGGAATATTATTCAACCATAAAAAGAATGAAATAATGCCATTTCCAATGATATGACTGGAGCTAGAGAGTATAATGCTACATGAAATAAGTCAGTCAGAGAAAGACAAATACCATATGATTTCACACATATGTGGAATTTAAGAAACAAAACAAAGAAGTAAAGAGGGAAAAAGATAGACTTATCAAGAAACAGATTCTTAATTATAGAGAACAAAATGATGGTATCAGAGGACAGGAGAGAATGAATTATATAAGTGATGGGGATTAAGGAGTGCACTTGTGATGAGCATGGGTGCTGTATGGAATTGTTGAATCACTGTATTTTGCACCTGAAACTAATATAACACTGTAGGTTAACTAACCAGACCATTTTCTCACACCATACACAGAAACCACAGAAATAAACTTAAAATGGATGAAAGACCTAAATGTGAGACAGGAATCCATCAAAATCCTAGAGGAGAATATAGGCAGCAACCTCTTTGACCTTGGCCACAGCAACTTCTGGCTAGACATGTCTCCAAAGGTAAGGGAAACAAAGGCAAAAATGAGCTATTGGGTAGCCAGAGGAATGTTGAAAAAGAAAACCAAAGTCGGCGGCATCACAATTCTAGACTTCAAGCTCTATTACAAAGCTGTAATCATCAAGACAGTGTGGTACTGGCGCAAAAACAGACACATAGATCAATGCAACAGAATAGAGAGCCCAGAAATGGAACCCCAACTCTATGGTCAACTAATCTTCGACAAAGCAGGAAAGAATATTCAATGGAAAAAAGACATTGGTGTTGGGAAAACTGGACAGCCACATGCAAAAGAATGAGACTGGACCATTTCCTTACACCACACACAAAAATAGACTCAAAATGGATCAAAGACCTCAATGTGAAACAAGACTCCATCAAAACCTTGGAGGAGAAAACAGGCAACAACCTCTTCTACCTCAGCCGCAGCAATTTCTTCCTACAAACATCTGCAAAGGCAAAGGAAGCAACGGCAAAAATGAACCACTGGGACTTCATCAAGATCAAAAGCTTTTGTACAGCAAAGGAAAGTGTCAACAAAACCAAAAGACAACTGACAGAATGGGAGAAGATATTCACTAATGACATATCAGATAAAGGGTTAGTATCCAAAATCTATAAAGACCTTCTCAAACTCAACACTCAAAGAACAAATAATCCAATCAAGAAATGGGCAGAAGATATGAACAGACATTTCAGTAAAGAGGACATCCAAATGGTCAACAGATCCATGAAAAAATGTTCAACATCACTGGGCATCAGAGAAATACAAATCAAAACCACAGTGAGATACCACCTCACACCAGTCAGAATGGCTAAAATTAGCAAGTCAGGGAACGACAGATGTTGGCGAGGATGTGGAGAAAGGGGAACCCTCCTCCACTGTTGGTGGGAATGCAAGCTGGTACAGCCACTCTGGAAAACTGTATGGAGGTTCCTCAAAATGTTGAAAATAGAGCTACCCTACGACCCAGCAATCGCACTACTGGGTATTTACCCTCAAGATACAAATGTTGTGATCCGAAGGGTCACATGCACCCGAATGTTTATAGCAGCAATGTCCACAATAGCCAAACTATGGA